>JAYESA010000009.1:73714973-74052473 GCA_036927795.1 Iris macrosiphon | reverse complement strand
CAAGGTCGAAAAACTTCAAACTTGAAGATCGAACCAGGTCGACAAAAATTGGAAGATCGAACCTGAGAGAGAGAGAGAGAGAAAGAGCACCCGGAGCTCAGGCAAAGAGTAGGGATCGACGACTTTGGCATCGTGCATCCACCCTCTCCTGCAACCTTCGAAGCTGCTTCCTGTCTTCTACGGCACTTCTTCAACATCGTGTGGTCCAAGGGCTAAAGTGATCGACTGCAGATCAGACACCTATAGCAATATTTATCCAGATTAAATAAATTATACTCCCATATCCTCGTATAGGATCAAATTGTACAAGTTTGTTTGTAAATCAAAGAAGGCGGGTTCTGTGTAAACCCCATATTGAATACATCTTCATTCTTTCGTTTAATACCACAAACAAGATGGCGACTCTGCTGGGGACATCTTTCTCTTCTGATGAGGAAGCATTTGCTCAACACAATACGGTATCTGTGGGATCCGTGAAGAAGATACTGGTCGTCCAGTTCGACCAGTCTGCCTACGAAGACATGCTTCGAACCGGAGGTAGCTCTCACTCTCTCTCCGTCCAAGACAACAGGAAGCTGCACAAAGTGTGGATGCCCAAGACATCCTCTACCATTCCTGTGGACTCTCCGATCTCTCCGATCTCTCCGACCAATGAGGTGGTAGCATTGCTCCCTCCGTGCCCTGTACGTAAAACTCAGTCTCCCGCTACGCGCGGTACAGACAAAACTTCGGGCAAAGCCTCAGCGCTGACCCAGAAGTATCTACTGCGCTCTACGCGTAGGAATCAGTCTCCCGCTATGCGCGGTACAGACAAAACTTCGGACAAAGCCTCAGTGCTAACCCAGGAGTATCCACTGTGCTTTGCGCGCAGAAATCAGTCTTCCGCTACGCGCGGTACAGACAAAACTTCCGATGGTGCCCCAACGCCAAATCGGAGGTACAGATCACGCTCCACGCGCAAGACAACATCTGACCTCTACGGTAAACCAGATGAGCGCAGTGATCTCCGCGAGGGGAAGCAAGCAGGCGAGTACGCAACTTCTCGGCCTTTACGCCAGCAAGAGAACAATCTGCCTAGCCTCCGGATTACGCGAGAAGTTGATGGCCGACTAAGGGCCTCTCCATCTTTACGCCAGACTGAGCGAATCTCAAATTTACGCCAGGCACAGTCCCTCGACGTAAAACAAGCTCAGATTGCGGAAAGGTACCCTCCCAGGGGATTATCCGCCACCCAGATGGCCAACCTGTTGTACACAGGTGGCATAGGGAAAACCATGGTGCCCGATATCCGTGCGCCCGCTGACAAAAGAAACAAGCCTTCGTCTCCTTTCTCTACTCCTCCTGACTTGTGCGCATATCTCATCCAGAAGCGTAAGGAAAGGGGACCTTCCAACATGTCTATTACGCCCCCTAGCGAGCAATGTTATAATAGTCATAAAATTGTGATTGACTGCTGCTGTTCTAAAGCAAAACGGTCGGTTTTTGACCGATTGAGCTACTCTAAGTCTTTCCAGAAAGAGGAACCCGCACATGCATCTGTGAACATGGCTTCACACATACGTAGAGGAGGGTCGAGCTCAAGACGTCATCCCTCCCGGCCCCCGAGCCGAAGGAGGTTCAGTGAGCTCCTCAGGAACGCTGAAGCCGGGGTATTCCAAAACACTCGCGCGAGGTCACGACAACCAGCTTCGTCCTCTTCTGATTCTGACGCTGGGGGTCGCCAAGCCCCTGAATCAGAGGCAGAAAGTATAGAGTCGACTTCTACAGCGACCTATACTAATCCTTCAATAACACCCAGGGAGATGGGAGTTTTCGCCGTTGAAGATGAATGCGAGGAAGCTTCGCCGTCAGGGAACGCGGAACAACGCATCACTATACTGGAGATATCTATAAAACAAATGCAATCCATGATGGAGAACATGTACCAGATGATGCTAACTCAACACGCGACTGCCATGGCTCAAGCATCAATCACGCCAACTCAGATACGTGTGTGGGTGGACTTACCACCATCCAACCTGAGCCAAGAGCCTGCGCTAGATCAAGAGTCAGCAGTTCCTCCGCTTCCTCACTCAGAGAATGCCTTACCTCCCGCTGGAGTTACGATACAACCAACTCCGCACCACTCCGTAGCCCCGCTTCCGACTGAAAATTTGATGCAGGCAGTGCGGGAGTTGAAAGCCCAGTTCGACGCCTTGAAGCACACAGATCAGCTCAAGAAACTGGGAATCAACCAGCCCTACCCAGCTATCTGGGAGGAGGTCCCTTTCCCGCCGTGGTACAAACCTTAGACTATGGCCCTGTTCGAGGGAAAAACATCACCAAGCCAATACATGAACTATTTCAGTATGATGACGGTGTTGCTACAAGGGAACGACGCCCTCCTCACTCGGGTGTTCAAAGGCTGTCTCTCAGGAGTAGCCTATCAGTGGTACCGTAGCTTGGCGGACAACTGCATTACTTCCTTCGAGGACTTCAGAGCTTTATTCTTCACACGATTCTACGAGGGAGGAATGGACATGTCTATGT
Source organism: Iris macrosiphon (assembly GCA_036927795.1). Taxonomy (NCBI): domain Eukaryota; kingdom Viridiplantae; phylum Streptophyta; class Magnoliopsida; order Asparagales; family Iridaceae; genus Iris; species Iris macrosiphon. Next base: position 74,049,944 of record JAYESA010000009.1, on the reverse strand, counting down.
CCTCTCTCATCGAAGTCAAGCAGAAGGAAAAAGAGGACGTTCGCATCTTCATCGAACGTTTTTGTCAGGCCACCTTACAGATGCCTCCAGGAGTTCCCGACTTTGCATTAGTAGACATTTGTAGGAAGAACCTCCTTCCCGTGGTCTCGGTGTTCACAGGACCATATCAGTTCCATGATTGGCCCTCGTTCATCATCTCGGCAGTAGCCGCCGAGGACAACGGTCGCAAGGCGCGCGACAATGGCATCATGATCTCCGCCTCTGACAGAGGCAAGAGGTCATCTCCTAGCAGCGAGCATCCTCGTGGTCCCAAAGAAAAAGAAGCCCTGGCAATGAATACGTCGAGACCAAAGATTGCGGCAACCACGCAAACGAAACCCGGGACTTCCAGGCCCGTCGAAGTCTACTCTTTCGACGACGACGATATCCCAAGTATATTCGAGTGTCTCGTCAAAAGCGGCAAGATTACCCTTCCAGAGCTAAGGCGGCCCCAGGAAGTCAGCAATACTAACGACCCCAAATACTGCATCTTCTACAGATACGTACATCACCCAACAAAGGTGATTATATACTGAAAAGGAAGATCCAGGGGTTAATCGATGCTAAGGCCATCACTCTGCACAACACCGAGAAGACGGTCACGGCCAACATGATCTCTCTGCAGTTTGGCAATCTGCCTCCCCAAGAGATCCCTGACGGCGTTGTACCTATCTCCCGGACAACGATGAACATCGTCAATCTTCCTCCAGCTAGGGATCAAAATCATGACCTGGTACCCCTGACTATCCGGCAAGGCGAGATTATGTGGGTTCATCTAGACCTGGTGTCAGAGCTCGAGGAAGAAACTAAGGCTACTAAGCCTACATCCAAAAAGAGCTCCAAATACAGGCCCTGCCATATGATTGCGACTTCTTCGGCATCGGACGAAGACGAGGTATTTGCTGCAACCCGTTCAGGGAAAGCCTACCTCAGCGACTACGGAGCAAGTCAGAAAGGTGCACCGGCGGACGCTCCAGCAATCAAACCTTCAGAGCAAGGTCCCGTCGTGCCAGATATCAGTCCTTCAAAACCAACCCCGGCGGAGAAGGGGAAGCAAAAAGAAGTACGCTTCGATAAACCTGTGAAAAACATTCCAAGCAAAGGTTTAGAGAAGCCATACAACTTCGACATCCTGGCCCAACTAGCCAATACGCCAGCCAGGTTGTCCATCTTCGAGCTACTCAGGCTCTCCCAAGACACTCGTCTAGCCCTGAGTGAAGCGCTGATGCAGGCGGAGGCATACTTGACCCAGCTCAAGTCCCCCGACGAAGAACCAGTAGCGTATCCTCAATGCCACAGTGTGATGGAGGTGGTCCCAAATATCCATTTCACCCAAGATGACATGCTGTTAAAACATAACAAGCATGTCAGGACCCTCTATTACACCGGGTACGTCGGTTCCATGGAGGTCGATCGGATTTACATAGATCCAGGATCGTCGATCAGCATCATCCCTCACAGTCTACTCAGACCGCTGAGGATTCCTACCAGCGAATTGGCTTACACCACCACTACGATCGTGGGTTTCAATGCCGGAAGAAGTAAGCCATTAAGGACAATTCGCCTGAGGATCCAGATCGGCAACCTTAGATCGGTGGCCACATGTTACGTCATCGATTCAGAGGTATCCTATAATATTTTGCTGGGGAGACCGTAGATCCACGACCACAACATCGTTCCTTCAACCCTACATCAATGCCTTAAATATCTAGACGCACAAGGAACGGTACGAACGGAGGTGGCTAACCTAAACCCGTTCAAAGGAATAGAATCCTACTATTCCGATGCCGTATTGTACTCCCAAGACCATACGGAATAAGTGTCAGGCGACGCAGAGAAGGAATCCCACCGGGAGCCAGAAGAACCCTCTGCCGCACTACCGCTGTCAATCAGAGTGAAAGAACGAACCACTCGTCCAAAAGCCATAGAGCCCATGGCTATCCACCTGAACAAGACCAGGTTAGGAGAAGGGGGTGATCCTCTCGTGATCACTTTGAACCGAAAACCCCCACCCTTGGTCATCAACCTTCGGCGCGACAGGCAGCCTACTGATGTAAATACAACCAGGAACGAAGTTTCAGATGGTAATAAGCATCCCTTTTTCCAGTATATTGACGCTCAAATATCGAAAATGGAATCCACTCCCCGCGATGAGGTAGAACCCATAGCACAAAAATTCTTGGAAGCTATAAACTCCTACCGTCCGTATGTCTGGGAAGTAGCGTCATCATCCAACGTCATCACAATGTATGGACACCATGAGGATTCTATCTTCATTGTCCCGCCTACCTGCAGCAGTCAGCGTCCAATATTCTTCGGCCGTATGCGCAATCAACCAGCTATCCAGGAAGATTCTTTCAATGACGATACTGGGAAAATACAAGTTCACCGATATAGCCCGCAAGCGCTGAAGATCATGCAGAACATGGGCTACGACTTGAAGTGGAAGCCAGGCCTCAACTACGGAAGAGGCAGACAAACGCCGCCGCACTGTGACCCCCGCTATCGACAAACTCGTTTCGGGTTAGGGTATGCCACCTCCCTTACGACTTCCAAGTCAGACGAGGATATCTTTTCCTCCTCCCAGAACGGCTCGTCGCCCCCCGACTCAACTGATGCTCTCGAACAAACACTATCAGTAAATATGGTGGTGACAGATCCTTTAGGAGCAGATGAACAGGATTCTGAGCCGTTTGAGAATGACTCTTGGGCTCAACAAATAGATACGCAGTGGGAATTCTGCTTCGAGCAAAGAGAACCTCCCACCAAAGACGAAGTTATCCAAATCGATGTTGGGGGTAAACTTTCGCCAAAGCCAATATTTATCAGTGACAATCTTCCCCCAGCTGAAAGGGAAGAAATCATACAGCTGATAAAGGAATACGTCGACGTCTTTGCATGGGATTATGAGGACATGCCGGGCCTAGACCCGAAGGTGGCTACTCATAAACTCAACATATTGACCGACTCAAAGCCTGTGAAGCAGCACCAACGCCGGTTCCGCCCGGACATGATGGATGCCATTGAAGCTGAAGTCAAGAAGCTGATAGCCTGTAGTTTCATCCGGAAAGAACAACATCCCGACTGGGTCGCCAATGTTATCCCAGTCATGAAGAAAAATGGAAAGGTACGTATCTGCATCGACTACCAAGATCTGAATGCGGCCTGCCCCAAGGATGAATTCCCTCTTCCTATCATGGACATCATGATCGACAACACCTGCGGCTTTGAATGCATGTCTTTCATGGACGGTCTCAGGATACAATCAGATCAAGATGCATCCTGAAGACGAGAAGCACACTGCCTTCCGGACACCATTGGGGGTATATTGCTATACGGTCATGCCCTTCGGATTGAAGAACGCCGAAGCTACATACCAACGGGCTATGAGTAACATATTCCATGAGCATTTACGCAAAACAGTAGAATGTTACGTAGACGACATAGCCGTCAAGAGTCGCCTCAAGGGTGATCACATTCAAGACTTGAGGACGGTATTCGAGTTAATGCGCCAACATCAACTCAAGATGAACCCTACGAAGTCGTTTCTGGGTGTATCCAGTGGCAAGTTCCTGGGATTTGTCATCACCGCCAAAGGCATCTAGGTGGACCCCGACAAAGTCCAGGCAATCGTGGAGATGCGACCGCCCTATAATCTGAGGGAACTTTGGGGATTTCAAGGCCGTCTGGCTTACATCCGGCGATTCATATCCAACTTCTCGGGGAGATGTCAGCCCTTTTCTCATCTCATGAAGAAAGGTGTATCCTTCATATGGGACGAAGCCTGTCAGCAAGCATTCGGAGATATCAAGCACTACCTCACCAGTCCGCCAGTTCTGGTGCCTCCCGTCATGGGAAGACCATTCTTGCTGTACATTCGAGCGATGGATCATTCACTAGGAGTTCTTCTCGCACAGAAGAACGACATGGGTCATGAACAGGCTATCTACTACCTCAGCAGGATGATGGTCGGAGCCGAACACCGGTACAACCCAATGGAGAAGGAATGCTTGGCTCTGATATTCGCTATCCATAAGACGCGACACTATGTCACCGGCCAGACTATTCATATCATCTCCAGGATCAACCCTCTTCGAGTACTGATGAGCAAGCCTAGTGCTCTTAATTCCCGACTCGCGACTTGGGCGATGCTATTAACACCATATGACATGGTGTACGTACCGCAGAAGTCCATCAAGGGCCAAGCGCTGGCTGACTTCCTAGCTGCTCATCCGATCCCGGAGGCCTCAAAATTATACGAGAACATTCCCGACGAAGTTACAAAATATAATTCCGTGATGGAAAGTGACGCGTGGCAACTCTTCTTCGATGGTGCCTCCAGAACCGGTCCTAGGGGATACGTCGTTTCAGGAGTAGGAGTCGTCCTGGTCACTCCTGACCAGCTCGTCATCTACCGAGCATATTCTCTTAGCGAGCCCTGCTCCAACAATGTGACAGAGTACAACGCTCTGCTAATCGGGCTCCAAGTCGCCAAAGAGCTGGGGGTCGAGTCCCTGGAAGCATTCGGTGATTCTCTGCTTATCGTCAATCAAGTCAGAGGAATATATGAAGTCCGGAATCCAGACCTCATCCCCTATCACCGAGCGACGGTCAAGATAGCCATGACATTCAAAGGGTTCTTCCTAGAGCATGTACCTCGATCTTAGAATCTAGAAGCTGATGACCTAGCCAGTCTAGCTGCAGATTTAGCCATCCCTATAAGAAGGCAGGATTCGGTAATCCTTCTTAACAGAGATTTATTCTGTGTGAAGAACAACTTTCACATAGAATACAGCCACGCTGTGAACGAAGATCCCTCCAGAAGAGACTGGAGAAGTCCCTTCATGGATTTCGTCGCATACGGAATCTTACCAGAGGACCCCAAAGAAGCAGTATCCGTCAAAAGGCGATCATTACGCTTCTACTACGATGCATCTTCATAATTCTTATATCGTCGGACCTACGACGGACTGCTATTAAGATATCTATCTGAAGACGAAGCACAGCAGATTATCCGAGAAGTTCACGATGGCGTATGCGGAGCGCATCAACCCAGTCCTAAGCTACAGGATCGTATCAGGAGAATGGGCTATTACTGGCCTACTATGATCGCAGATGCAATACGGTATGCAAGACAAATACAGAGCCTGTCAGGTTCATGCAGACTTCATACATCAACCGTCTGAATATCTACATCCTACGGTTGCGTCCTGGCCTTTCGAAGCATGGGGTATGGATATCATTGGTCCTATTCACCCGTCTTCTTCCAGCGGTCACCAGTTTATACTGGCCATCACGGATTACTTCTCCAAATGGGCAGAGACGATCCCCCTCGCTGAGGTAAAGGCGTCTAATGTGATCAGCTTCATCAATCATCATGTCATTTATCGCTTTAGGGTACCCCGGAGGATAATTCACGACAATGGGCCTCAGTTCATCAGCCAAGCATTTCATCGATTTTGCGATAAAAATCGGATACACAATATTGTCTCTACGGCATATTATCCAGCTGCTAATGGTTTGGCGGAAGCTTTCAACAAAACCATTATTAAACTCTTGAAGAAATTCGTCTCTTCAAACAAGAGAGATTGGAATGAGAAGCTGGGCGAATGTCTCTGGTCATACCGCACAACGGTACGAACACCGACAGGTTGCACCCCATTCTCGCTGGTCTACGGGAGCGAAGCAGTTCTCCCCATTGAAATCCAGATCCCGTCACTCAGGATAGCCGTAACTAGTGAGCTGACTCGAGAAAAAAATGACCTGTTAAGGCTCCAAGAGCTAGAAGGGTTAGACGAAAAATGCCTACAAGCTCAGTAGCTCATCGTGCTCTACCAAGCACGCATTTCCAAAACCTTCAATCGCAAAGTGAAGGAAAGAGTGTTCAAAGTCGGCGAGCTGGTTCTAGCCGTAAGAAGGCCGATGATTCTTACTCACAGAAGTAAAGGCAAATTCCAGCCCAAGTGGGAAGGCATTATGTGATCGAGAAAATATTCTCGAACGACGCCTACATGATAGCCCAGCCTAATGGAGACCTGTTAGTGGCTCCTATCAACGACAAATTCCTGAAAAGGTACTATGTTTAATCTCCCCTGCTCGAGTAGAATATAGCGAGGATCTTAATTCTGACAAAACTACTTCCAGAACGCAATTAGTTAGGTTACATTCTATCATGTCCGTATGACCTCTGAACAGATATGTCCCGCTAAAAGTTTATCGAGAGTTTATCATCAGATATCACTCTCGCCCAAACCTGTCATTTACATTCCGAAATGATGGGTCCACAAAAGTCAAAAAATAGTCACTTTTATTTATTCCCGATAAAGAGCAGAATTACATCTGGGGAAGCAAAAAGAGAAAGGATACATCATGATGGCAGAATAGTCAGATTATGAATTAGCCGCTCCAGTGCAGCTATCCTCTCATTCCTAAGAACCAAGGCATCGGCGCGAGCCTGCTCCAGCCGTGCCTCGGGGGTATTCATACAGGACAGCTCAGCCCTTGCCCGAAGGTAGCCCGCGCGGGCAGCTTCCGCACGGTCCAAATCCTGTCGCGCCGCGCTCAATCGTCCAGTCGCTACGTCTAGGCCCGCCAACGATTGAGAAGCCCACTCCTCTGTCCGAGCGAGTTTTTCCCTCAGCTTGGAGACCCTCGCTACATTCCCGTCATGCTCGGATCGGTACTTCGTCTCAAGAGCGAGAGCCTCTGCCACGACAACTTTTTTTTTCTCTATCTCCATCTCATGTGTCTTGATGGAGTTGTCTAGGCTTTCCAGCTTGGTAGTGAGCCATGCAGTCATGTGGTCGTACCTGGTCTGGACCTCAGCATCGAAGCTGCCCCGAGTCAGCTGCAAGTATTCGTTAATGGGTTGCTCTAAACCATTAACCACCGCCTCCAGAGCGTCAGCTACCCCAGGATCGCCGAGCTCCCTGATGGCCCCGATCGAAAACTGAGAAGTCTTCTTCAGGCGCTCGAAATCTAGACGTCAACACCATTGATATTATCGTTTTCAAACCGGTGTAGAAGAGGCTGGTATGTTGCTCGGTCAACACAACTAGATCCGACTGAACGCCAGGAGTGGCCGCGATATCAGCAAGTCCCTCTCCAGGGATAATTACAGACGAGGTGGCCACAGCCGCCGCCTCGACGCTTGGCACAACCGAAGAAGGTGCGACGACAACGATCGAAGTCATCGGCATACTCGCGAGGGGCAAGGTCACGATGACGGGTTCGTCCTCCTTTTGAGACGATGAAACCACTCTGGACGAGCTAGCCCCCGAGGATATTTCCTCCTCGAAGTCAGGCGCCTCCACATCATCGCCAGGAGCCGGAGCAGAGCCAGAAGGCGCTTCAACGCTGTGCTCTCCGTAGACGCCATCCCCTAAGAAAAGGACAAGAAAGTTGATATCAGTATGATGGTAATCTTTCTAAAGGGAGACATAAAGACGACATTTACCCGGAGCCAACGGCATATACGACGCATCTGCAGCCGATGTAGCTAAACCACGCCTTAATGACGCAATACGAACTGTCATACCTGGAGAAGGAGGTGGGCCGACCGACATCGCCAAGAGTTCTGTCAACCCTTCACCAAGACGCGGTCGAGGTTCATCAGCTGGAATCTCGCCAGACGTGCTCGCTGATACGGCGGGAGCTTTACCCGCTGCTGACCTCGGGAAAGATTCTCCCATCTGCCTCGGCCACACAGGCAATCTTGCTCCGCTACGTGGAGCAGTAGCTACGCCAGCAACCTCTAGCGACGATTCTCCGGCGCCGCCGGCCGGAACTGTAGAAGGTCCCTCTCTAAAAGGCGAGGAACCTCCAGCCAAAGAATCATCCATGATATGGGGAGATACAGGCTCACTCCCGGGAGCCCCAACACCAAAAATACGGAGAGGACGAGCAACCGTCTCCTTCCTCCTCTTACGAAGAGAAGCTTCCTTCGTAGCAGAAGCCTGTCGCTTTCCAGAAGAGACTACCAAAGCCCCCGCAGGCGGAGGCACTTCGCACCTCGACACCGACACCAAAGGCTCATCCGGAGTACCAGACTCCTCACCCTCGTTCGAAGAAACCGAGGGGACTTCGACTCTTCCCCCAGGCTTGGAAGAAGGCACCCTGAAGCTTCCATGCATGTCAAAATCGCGGTGGAAGGTGTTAATCGCCACATAGAACTGGGCGTAAGAATGGAGAATGCGGAGCTCCGTGGAGGTTGTAACGACCGGCACGATGAAGGTTGCCCCCGTGCAACCCATGATGAAATATCGCCACCCTCTAGCTCCATCAATGATTCCTCCCCTGGACCTGAAGCTGGTGACGGCGTTGCCCACGTGCAACTAATCATACCCGAACTGCCTGGCAAACCGACTAGGCAGATAGGGCTCGAAGAAGCAATGGTCTTCGCTCCGGTACAACAGATGGGAGGGCCTAATGCAGACCAACCAATTAAAAGCTTCCGGAGAAAGATCGGTCTTCTCTCCACCTGAATCCTCAAGCCTCGTCCCTGATTGATTACGATGTACAGGAGGGGGAGTACAGAGGAGCTTCCAGCCATGGCTGAGGTTCAACACCAGCCGACAGCCTAAAACTGTGCTCACATTCCAGGAAGAGTCCTTGTAATTCAGCAAGCATATACCCCCCGAGCTGCTACCGGATCCAGGAGACATCACCCGGGGATTGTGGAGAATTAACCATCCCATCAAATACAGGTATGGTAATTCCACCCGAGGAAAACTCTCACGCCGAGCTTCATCGACGAGCAACCCATCAGTCATGGCTCTCAGGCCAGCCTGTATACGGCACACCATGGCAGAAAGCAAGCCCAGTCTTGCCCGAACACCAGGCGCACTGCTAGCCACAGGATGTTCCTGTGAATGCGGTCCGCGGATGCAGTACCAGGCACTACTACTCGACGCAGCCATATAGAGAGGAAACCAGCCAGCTGGGCTTCCTTAGACATAGGCCTGCGACAGCACCTTAAGTAACTACAGGCCTTAATGCCTTCAGGGTACTTTCCTACCCCCCCGACGAGAATCTGATCCGGAGCTTTAGCCTCCTCCATAAGATCCTCCACGACCTGGGCACTAAGCACGCCCAAACAGTTCACGGGCTCATTCTTGCCCCCCGAGGCTTTCTCCGACTTGGCAGCCCTAGCTCGGTGGAAGAAGAGGTAGGACATCCACTTGGTGGTGTGAGCCAAATCAGAAGGCTCATTATAAAAAGTGGTGCATGCGAAGTATTGACACATCAGCTCCTGATACACTTTCGCCACCCGAGGGTCCAAGTCCACCAACTCCCGGTTGGTGGGAACATACTCTTCATATGGGGTAACCCCCATCGGCAGTCTCGAGACAACTGCCATCTCATGGAGAGCCAATCCCAGCTCCCCCAGTGGAGTGGCGAAGGTGCCAATGAGCGAAATGTATCACTCCATCAGTGCCAAGAACAAATTAGGATTGGGAGGCAACCCGACGCTCGTCACACTCACAGCGGCATACAGTCCAATGCCCTCCATCTCTCTCCGGAAGTGCTTCAAAGCCCAGTCAACTAGGCATATCCATCGAGAGTTTGTTGGGGGCGATCTACCCATTGCACCGAGGATTCTCCTTGGGATATACCCCGCCTCGTCCCATAAAGTCGTTGCAGAAAGTCGGCAATTGGACCGACTGGATCACTGAGCTGTCTTCACTCGGGACACTGCCCGGGCACAGTCCCCTGAACAACGTCACAACGCCGGAAGGGCGACTGACAAATGACCCCTGGTCAGCTCCTTTCAGATGAAAGATCTTCCCCGGCTTGCCGTGAAGATCAGGAGTCAGCATCCACGACATCTTCCTGGGATGCGTCGCGTGGAAGAAAGCCGAGATGGGATAATCCCTCGGCATCGTTGGCAGGTACAAAACCAAATTCTCGGTAGGGAAAACCCAGGGCTCCCTCTTGGGCTTCGCCTGGGACTGTTTATCAATCATGTCCCCAAAGAGGAAAGCCGGCTTTATGTACTGCTCCCCGTCTACATATGTCAAGGGCTCGCCATTGATCATGCTCAACAGCGTCCGCTCACCCTGAGCCGATATCAAAAACTCCCTTTCCTCAGGATACTAGGGTCCGGAGATGGGAAATGCCACGTAGGACAGATCCTCCAGGTAGTTCGAGTGCAGCATCCCGGCAGCGGAGCCCATCACCTCGGCCAGTGGAGACTCACCCAAATCAACTGTAAAAGTGCAAGGAAAAAATGTCATTACAAATCTTGCACAAACATACAGACCAAAGAAACGACAGTCTGTGCTCTACGCAGGATTATACAAATTTGGTTATTTTACGCCGAAAATTCTCTCCCCAAGCATAAAACTCAAATCTTACGATATACACCAATTTTCGGTAGATAAAGCTTTTACGCTCAGAACTACGAAAATATGGAGTCTTTACGCTGGCACATTAGAAATGTGGGCGTAAAAGATGAGAACGTCTCCGTGTATCATCTTCCTCAAAAGAGGTTATCAGCACAGAAGATGACCTAGCGCGGTCACGTTCAACGTGTACGAAGGATTTTTCGTCATTTTTGTTACCCCAAAGGCTCTACCTCTAAGACCGGGTGCGCTGCTCGTCGGCGGGATACTTCGCTCAGAAGGAAGTTCGCCTTGCCCGACCGAAGACTCCCTCGCTGGGGCAGAAGAATGAGAAGAAGAACCTATACTCTTTCCCTTAGCGGAGGGGGTTTGTTTCGGCGCCATTTCTGAAGACTCGAGGTGTTCGGAGAAGGAACGGAGAAAAACTCGGACAGTCGAAAGCTCTCTTTCGCAGAAGACAGATAAAAAGTTTTCTCTCAAAAGCTTGGGATATATATAGAGTTCGGGTCGACTCCTCGAATCCTCGGACGGACTCCTCGAGACCCTAACTAAATCTCGCAATTAATAGTGGGTTATGATTGGATGCTACGTCATCCCACTACCCTTGAAAGACGGACAGTCAGCAAATTCGAAAAGTTTTTCGTGCAAGACGGTTCAGCAGGTTCTACGCTAAAGGAGCTTTCTACGCTCGACAGCAACAGATCTACGGTTTTACGCTCGCAAGCTATAAGTCTATAGTTTTACGCCCAGATGCCTTTGTGCTCGGTAGCTTTTATGCTCGAGAGGCCATAAACCTACGACTTTACGCTCAGCAGATACCAAATCAATGATCTCACGCTCGGTGGCGCTCAGTTTATGCTCAGAAGCAACAGATCCGCAAACTTCACGCTCGAAATTTTTTTTTTTCAGGAGCTACAAATATACAGTTCTACGCTAAAGAAACTTTCTACGCTCGACAGCTACGAATCTACAGCTTTACGTTCGACAGCTATAAGTCTATGGTTTTATGCCCGGATGCCTTTATGCTCGGTAGCTTTTATGCTCGAGAGGCTACAAACCTACGACTTCACGCTCAGGAACCACAAGTCTACGATTTCACGCTCGATGGTGTTCTACGCTCACAGGCTACAGATCTCCAGTTCTACGCTAAAGGAGCTTTCTACGCTCGACAGCTACGAATCTACAGCTTTACGTTCGACAGCTATAAGTCTATGGTTTTATGTCCGGATGCCTTTGTGCTCGGTAGCTTTTATGCTCGAGAGGCTACAAACCTACGACTTCACGCTCAGGAACCACAAGTCTACGATTTCACGTTCGATGGTATTCTACGCTCACAGGCTATAGATCTCCAGTTCTACGCTAAAGGAGCTTTCTACGCTCGACAGCTACGAATCTACAACTTTACGTTCGACAGCTATAAGTCTATGGTTTTATGCCCGGATGCCTTTGTGCTCGATAACTTTTATGCTCGAGAGGCTAAAAACCTATGACTTTATGCTCAGGAACCACAAGTCTACGATTTTACGCTCGATGGTGTTTTACGCCCAGAGGCTACAGACTGATGATTTCATGCTCCACGACTTTCTGCATATTCGAACAGTCCCCAAAGCGGTCAATTGCCAAGAGTTCACACAGAAGATACTCGTTCTTGACCCAGAGCATCCCAAGTACCCGAAGCATACAGAGTTCAAACATTGAGAAATTACTCTTCTCGGGTCCAAAATTGGAGGTTCATCCAGACTCCAGTCTGAATATCTCGTCTATCAAAATGGCAAAATCAGTTTGACAGCCAAAACCTCGACCCTGTTCCAAGGGAGTTTCGAGAGATCATTCTTGAAGACGAAGTCTGAACAAATTTTTGCTCATCAGAAGCAGCAGTTCAGATCTCTACGTGGTCCCTCAGTCCTAGCAACAGGACAGTTCTAAATGTTCAAAATACTTAGACAGCGTTATATGGACTATTCGTTATGCGTAAAGGACAGGGCCTAATACTCTTTCTATCAGAGTCGGCGTAAAGATTCAGACGTGTTGAAGCTACACATATTCAGACTTCACAGCAACGTATGGCAAGGTGATCATATGAAGAAGCATGACGATTTTATTAAAGATTAAAGTCATATGAGGGAAATCCTGTCGACAAAGGGTTTTTTCTTCATTTCTTTTGACTAAATATGAGGGAAATCCCGTCTACAAAGGGTTTCCTCATCATCATCGTCGGAAGATCGCCCCCAGAATCCGTTCTACCGGGTTCTCGCATCGGTGCAGGTCTTCCTCTTCTTCCCAGAAGATGATCAGTGGTGGGAGAACACAGAGTTGGGGCTCGCATAAATTATGTAGATTCCATGCTCCGTGCGCCGCTCAAGCCGGGACAGAGCGAGTCTGTCTGACTCTCGTCACCGAAGGCAACGAGAGAAGACAACACTCGCAAACTGTGTGGTCAAAGATGACCCTTCCTCTCTCCTGGGGCAACGCCATACAAAGTTGCTGATTATCCCGAGCAAGGGAGGCTAAGATATCCTTCCATGATCCATCGTTGCAGTGGACACTTGCTCGAAGACGCCATCTTTTTCGGCTCCCTACATGTTGGAAGAACATGATCTCCTTCTTCCTCAGGTCGACCCGACGAACTCCGACGATCATCTCTGCATGATAATGGGAATATGGGGAGAACAGGCTAACTCCCCCAGCCTTTTTTATAGGCGAAAGAGATCACAGCGGTCCCCAATAAATCTACCATAAAGTCAGCATCGACCGTTTTAACGCTCCATTCAGAAACGTTTCGAGTTACGAGGGGTCGTTCATGCTTCATTCATAGCATTTCAAATTCCGAGAAATTTAAAAGCTTTGAAGGGGGTCTTGTAGAAGCATAAAAAATACGCTGGGAGGATCTACGCAGCCTCTTGATGCAGAGCAGAGTAAACAGGGGCCTTCAGAGCCATCAAAGCGTACAACAGAGCTTTTTCCACTAAAACACAGCGTGAAGAATAAGCTCAAAGGACCATCCGCGTAAGTGCAGTACGTCCAGGCCGCTCCAGCGTAAACAGAGTTCTTCATCGCCTCCATGGTGTAAAACTCATCCGCTCTCAAAGCAGCGTTAAAGCGTACGAGGAACGCTTCGTCTTCTCCAAAATGAACCTGTCAAGTCATGCAGTAAATCTGACCTCTGACTCCAGACAAAAAGTGCTGCACGGCTACCCAGACGACGGCTGAAAACGATGGCAGACCCCTCGGGACGCGCCCCACAGTATGATGGCGGATCTTTGCATTTAATACAAAGGATTTGGTTAAAACATCACCAAACCGTCGTTTACTGAAGTCCCCTCAGCGTAAAATGCTCTTTCGCGTACAAGGAAATACGCTGCCTTATTTTACACAGGCAAACATGAGCTGTTTTATGCTCCGCAGTAGACAAACCGCCTACCACGTCAAAAGCTGCACTTCGTACGGGACTCGAGGCACGTCTCCACGTCTAATTGCACAGAGCGGTGACAGTTTCTCTCAAGGCACGTCTCTGCGATGGATGCACAGAAGGGCTACAGACCTTCAAAACACGCCTCCGTATTTAATGCATAAGATGGTGGCAAATCTCTGCAAAAGATTTGATTATATCTTCAAAATTCGTAATTCCGGCTAAGACGTCCACATCAGCACTCTGGCACGGTACTCAGTGGCTTCTACGCCCATTCAGGATCTATGCTCACGCGGCTTCTACGCCCACTCAGTCTCTACGACCACTCAGTCTCTATGACCACTCGGCCTCTACGACTATTCGGCTTCTATGCCTATTCGGCTTCTACGCCTGTTCGGCTTCTATGCCTGTTCGGCTTCTATGCCTACTTGGCTTCTACGCCAGGGTGACAGTCATTTAGCTTCTACGCCAACCTCTTCTACACAAGGGATACCTACCTACGTGGCTTCTACGCCGTGATCTTCGCAGCAAATATACGCATTTTGTCCCCTTAGTTGGACACGCGTCACATGCTCACTCAAAAGGTCATCTATATGCAGGCATTGGTTATCTTAACCGTTGTGTAAAGAGGTGTTATACTTTCCACTCCTCGATTTTTACACTGACGGAGTGGTCACTGTCACCAAAACTCTATAAATAGAGATCCCTATCAATGGGGAACAAGGTCGAAAAACTTCAAACTTGAAGATCGAACCAAGTCGACAAAAATTGGAAGATCGAACCCGAGAGAGAGAGAGAGAGAGAGAGAGAGCACCCGGAGCTCAGGCAAAGAGTAGGGATCGACGACTTTGGCGTCGTGCATCCACCCTTTCCTGCAACCTTCGAAGCTGCTTCCTGTCTTCTACGACACTTCTTTAACATCGTGTGGTCCAAGGGCTAAAGTGATCGACTGCAGATCAGGCACGTATAGCAATATTTATCCAGATTAAATAAATTGTACTCCCATATCCTCGTATAGGATCAAATTGTACAAGTTTGTTTGTAAACCAAAGAAGGCGGGGTCTATGTAAACCCCATATTGAATACATCTTATTCTTTCATTTAATACCACAAACAGTCGATTCTTGGTCCGTGGCAAAAATACGCACGCACATAGAACCTACGACGACGAAAACCCCCAAAACACCCATTTCTCTGCGATACAACTTCACGTGTCCGAACGGAGACACGTACTACCCCCCAAGACACCCAAACACATCAACCTAGGTCCGTCTAACCTAGTGCATCACCAAAAATTGGGCCAATCTCAGATTTTACCTAAAATTAACACAAAACCTAATATCAAAGTCTCCAAACACAACCAAACTAGTTCTAACTTCCTCCCATGGGTAGCCTTAGGGTCTAGGAAGGTTCTAAACCACTAATTATACTATATAAGAGTAATTACTAAGAGAAAAGTTAGGGTTTACCTCTTGGAAGTTGGAATCCCAAGGTCAAAGTCTCCAAAACTCTTGAAATCACCACCCTCAAACTTCCAAGCCTCCAAATCAAGCCTCCACACTAAGTCTAGGCTCTACACACCTAGGTTAAGGAAAAGTATAGGGTTAGGGTTCATATTCATGAAGAATAGAAGAAGAAAGAGAAGAAAAGACTTACTTAAAGCTTGTTGGAAGAAGGAAGAAGAAGAAAATAGAGAATGGAGAAGAAGAAGAAGAAGGAATGAAGAAATGAAGAAGAAGGGGGGGCTGTGGTTCTGGTCTGGGAAGAGGGGGGTCGGCCAAGTGTATTAGAGTAGGGTTTACATGAGTCAAATGACTAAAAAGCCCTCTCCTTTAGTCATGCAACTTGGATTTTGGGTTTTGGGTTTGGGGTTCCAAAAGCACTCAAACTAACTCCTAATCACTCCAATTAACTAAAATAAAATAAAATAAAATAATAATTTTAAACCCAAAAATAAGCCTCACAAGGGTGTTGGTTGGGTCGGACATGGGTCCACTAGGGTCTGACATGGGTCCAGACTAGCCAAAATCCTAAAACAACCAATAGAAAAATAATACAACCATCAATTAAATATAAATATAATTAATTATAAACAATACACAATTTACCAAATAAAAATAAAAAAATTCTGTTTTCTAAAATTGGGTAGTGACACTATGTATACGCAAGTCTCATATCACGAATCCTGTAAGCCTATACACATGAATAGTGTCAAGTATCCTATGGTATGAAGTACTTGGTAAAGCAAGCACGAAAATATATAAAATTGTGATATCAACTCTCTAAGTGACGTTATACGACTCCGCGTACGGCATCGACACCCGAATCTTGTTCGGACGCTAAGAAATGTCTCACGGTCCTAGGTTGAGAAGGCACATCACAAGAATATATAAAATGAAACACAAATTGATAATATAATAGGATTTACTGCAAGTTGGCAATGTACGCTTGCCTGGAACTCCAAGCTGATAATACAAAGAATCTGCTCTCGAATCCACGATCGTGCGATCCCAATAGCCTAAATATATAATACCATAAAATCAGTCATTATGACATGGTTCATTAAGTATGCACAAGAGTACAACTACTCTACTTCATTAATCATTAGACAGTTAGGGTCTAAATTAATCAAGGATACAACTTACACATTGCCATCAGTTATTTAGAATCTAAAATAATTATAGGTTCTAACAAAGTAGGTTGGCTAAGGTTCACTAATCAAGGACCAAGAAAGTGTGTTAACACCAAGCCTATTAGTCACATAACATCATCAAGCCTCATAAACATGGTTATAACGAAGGTTCATGTAGGTACTAGGTGTTCTCACACTAGATTTCTATATACAACATAGCATCAACCTTGGTATTCACGAAGTGTCAAACTATGTTAACCAACCTAGGGTTAGTTTTGTCTATTAAAACATGCACATGAGCATTATCAATAGGTCAAGTTAGGTTCATCACAAATAATTGCATACTTTATTTCTCAAGTATATCCATTCATCCAATTATATACAACTCTCGTTCTACTACAAAATGTCAGGTATACATAGACAAGTCAAACTAAATTTATAATAAGATCATGGCATATACCTCATTTCTAACTTATAGTTGTCATAAAATATGTGTGCAAATACTACTACAACTAGTGAACAACCTTATCATGATATCTTATACATTCTAACATACATTCTAATATAGTGTTTATAAACAATAAAATTAGCTATCACAAAACCTAGGCAAAGTGACTACTAGTTGCACAATATTTAATCATGTCTCAACCATGCATTTATTTATATATAACACCCTAAATAAAACTTATATATTCTAAAATTTTGTGACAATTAGAGTAAAAATTATGTTTTGCAAGTGTTTACTTGGGTTTTAGATTATGGAAAAGTGAATGGGACAACAAGTGCATAAATAACATTCAAGTCTAGACATGAGAAGTAATAAGTGTTCTTGGTATAATATCATAAAAAATCTGAATAAAAAATTGGTGAAATTTAATAGGGATATGAAGTAAATATATAGGTGGTTAAGTAGGAGGAGTTGGAGCTTTTACCAAAGTGAAATGCGAAGACAAAAGAGGGTTGTGCACTGCTTGCACAAATCTGTCCATATTTGGATACTTTGTCTCGTAGCTGCTGTTCGGGGCTTCAAAATATTTCTATAAGTACTTTGGGGATTAGAGAGATTAGGGAAGAGGTAGCGGATGAGGATAGGGTAGTTGTTGAAGGGGTTTTGGTACTGGAAGTGGTGGCAACAAGGTGTTGAAGTGGTGCTATTGCTGGTGGATTCAGCAGGGTGTCTTCGTTTTGTAGGGGGTGTTTGGGGGAGTTATGGGATGGTTTTGGTGTTGATTTATAAATAAAACTTGTTAAGGAGAGGTAGAAGAAGGATATTTGGGTACTGTAGTGGTGGTTTAGAGGTCATGGAGGTGGTAGAGTGGCCTGAGAAGAGGATACACTGAATTCAGATTCAACCTGAACACCTCTGATGGAGGGCTACTTTGAGAAACTTAGAGTAAATTTTGATAGGGCCGGATTGGTGGAGGTTCTACTGAATTCAGATACTTACTTTGGAGGGAGATAGGACTAGATTGGTAGGGGTGTTGCTAAATTCAGATTCAGCCTGGGTAGGGTTGGATAGATGGAGGTATGGAGGAAGATAGAGAAAAAATTTGTAGATGGTTTGTGAAGAGAAAATGTGAGAAAGAGAGTTAGGAATAAGTTTGTTTCAGGTGGTTTGAATGAGGGAGGTTAAGAGAGGGGGGTTGTAGACATCCTAGTTGGGAGAAAAAGGGTTTGGAGTTACCAATGGGGTAAGAAAAGGTTACAAGTTATAGCCCCTTCCCTTTCACATTCCACCCTAATAATTCACTTGGAAATTGATCATTTATGACTATTGAGAGTAGATAGCACATAGAGGTCCAATAGAGTGGGATACATGTATTATGTGTATCTTAGACCTAGTTTAGATCATGATCATGTATTAGGTCGAAAGAATTGGTCAAAATTGGATCTCCAATTTAAATTGGAATGGTCAACGGTTGCACTGTAGGTGCTAAAAATTAAGTTTTTGACCTAAATATTTTATATTAGAAATAGATCACAAGAGATGTGTTTGAGTAGGATATGATAATCATAAATTAAGGTTGGCTCGTCTAGATTATGCATATAATTTTTTTTGGAGATAATGGCTAATGTTGTGCTCCTAAAAATTAAAGCTACGGAAAATATTTTTAAAGGATACTTTTGTGTACTTATTCCTAATTAATAATAAATAATAATAATTCTAAATATTATATTAAATTAAAATAACTAAATCTTTGGGTGAGGGGGTTTACAGGGGATGATCAAACTTGCGGGAGATCAGAGTATGACAATTAAAAAGATTGTCCTAACTTGTGGTTCGACACGATAATACGAGTTTGAGAATACAGGTGAATCGGAAGTATTTCAAGGATGAGTTAGTTTAGAACATGGATTAAGACACGCTTGATGGTTTCTTAAATGGATACATAAATCTTGTTGGATGACATAGAGTTTATGATTAAGATCAATGATTGGAAATTTAATCATGTCTTGGTGGTCTAGACTTAGAATGGATATATGGGTTCTATCAAACATGTTTGAGGAGATAGACTATATGAATTGCTAGGATAGACATGCGACATGGATATATCATAGATTTGACTAAATGGACTCGGACCCTGTACACATGAACGTGTTAATGTGACTAGGATGATCTGTGCACGATGTTTAGAAATATGAGTGAAACAATCTTAGATAGAATATCCCGTGCAAATAAGACCTTAGGAATTGGGGCAAGCATCGTGCGACAAAAATTGTACGATGAGTCATGGATATGAACTATACCTATGTCCTTGTGAGCTGACCTAATAATTAGGCAGACGACCCTGTGCCGAGTGAAAGAACTTGTGTAACCGACTTTAGAGTATTGCTTGAGTAAGCCATTTAACTGAGGCAGCAAGACTTAGAGTTAGACTTGGAACGGTAAGTGTATGCTATGTTTGACACGAATGGAATAGACAATAGGACATGGATGCTAGTCGGTTAAACTAGATAGATCGTGCTTAATGGTAGTACAATACTTGGTTTAAGTGGGATTAGAATAACTTGGATTTTGATTGACCCCGATGGAGGTATTATTATGATTCATAAGACGAGAACCCTTAAGATTTTCGCAAGTAGCTTGTTCAAATTCACTGTCGCTAATTTTGGTTGGATGCATATGTTTGAAGGACGCCTTGAATGTGTATACGATCCATGACTCAGTGATATGATAAACTCGAGTGCAAAGACTTTGCTATCGCTAAGTTGGTTGACATGCATATGTTTGAGGGATGCTTTGAAAATGTGCACGATCCAGACTCGTGATATGCTGATCTCGAATGCTAGTGCAAGTGAATATGTTAGATTCACATGGAGAAGTATGGAAATTTGGATAAGTTTGCCTCATCCTTAAATTGTCATGCAAGATGGATTATAACGTACCCCGCATTCAATGATATATGTTTCGCGCTAAGGAGCATTAGAGACCGAGTCAGAGCTTGGATTGAATGATAGATTCATTCTATGAGACAGACCCAGCACATACGCGACACAGATTGATATGCTTGAGATAGATTCGATAGTATGTAATAGAATGGTTTGCTCTCAGGAAGTCTCGAGGACGAGATTTGTTTCTGAGTGGTGTATAATATAACGATCTGTTCCGTTCAAGCGGATAACCGATTCAAATGGTGCAAGTGCAATGAACCGACCCGCTTTGCTCTGCTAAAAGGCTCGCTTGAGGCAAAGGATTTCATACTTGGCCCTTAAGGAGTTCAGACTTAGACTTTCAAAGGCTCTCTCGGAGTATCGCTCGATCGAGGTAAATAATCGGTAAGGTGGGTGGCTACGATGAACTTGTCTTTGCTTAGCCTGCACACCTAAAATATGGACGGTATATGCTAGTCGCTAGGTGAATCACCCTTTGCATGCTAATAAATAATACAACGGACCTAGCTAAGGGAATAATCCCATATTGTATTGCTTGTGTTAGAACATGTAAATGAAACTTGGCTTATAGTTGAACTCTCGTATGCTACCTTAGCTCCGTGCAAGTTGACTCTGCTAATGCTTCCAGTGGATCATTACATATTATTTGTAGTACACTTTTTTGCATGTTTAGACTGCTCGTCCCATAGATTATGTCGCTCGATATGTCCCTTTACAGTTTCACTTCTCGCACTACCCCTTAGACCCGTGCAAACGTAAAGGCTAGGCTTATGTTCTAAAGTAGTCTATGTCGTAAGTTTCCTTATGTTTATGTTTTAATACTGTTTCAATGCTCGCCTGCTTTACATATTCGCTATGCTTGTGACATGAATTCATGCCACGACCTCCGGTAACACTATCTAGTCTTGCATTCATCTAAGTTTTTCGGAAGACTATCGAATAGTCGTTCCGTGCAAGTATGAACCTGAAAGTATTCGAGAACGTTAGGTCACCAAGGAAGTTCCCGAACCAGGGGATTGCATCATGTCAATAAAGTAAGAATCATAACTCGTGGATCAATACTCGACCAGTACTGAATTTTATTGGCTCGGGGAGTCTATTTATATTTGTAAAAAATTCTGCCTTGAACTTCAACCTGTACCTGACAAGATCCTGACTTGAACTTGTACCTGATAAGTCCATAATTTGAACCTGTACCTGACAAGCGGCTCGGAAGATTAGAGACTTGCATGGTCACACACAACTTGCTGCACAAGGAAGATCTTTGAATCTCGTTCCGCGAACTGTCTCCAGGGCACCGGGGTCGATCCGACCTGTCAGAACCTCCTGATTGTAGTTTCCTGCGTTAGGATGGATGTGTGCAATGCCCCCTGTTCCTGCTTGGACAACTTTCTACCCTGAGACTACACCATCCTCTATGGCATTGTGCCAGTGACCTCATGTTCATATAGATAAGTCATCCTCGCTTAGCGACAATCCGCGTGCGAATTCATTGCATCGCACCTAGTAATCTGAATTGCTTGAACATATATGAGTATAACACACTTGTACATATTTGAATACTTGAACATATTCTGCAACACACCTTAGTATCTGTGTAACTCGTGCACCTGAATCAGAACCCCATCCGTGACAATTGTGTTTGCTTAATGCAATTTGACTTAGATTTCATATATAAACATTCGTGCTTTGTTTAACTTGGTTTTATCGGTGGTTATGGAAGGAAGAATGGTAAGGTGTTAAATATCGCCATGTTACTCATTTATCGCACGGCGTACTGCCACACGAGTTAGGCTTTTCATTATACCAAAAAACTGATCCTAAGGCAAGACTAGAAAGACAACTTAATACTTGGTGCACGAAACCTATATAATGTGTTTGGATTTGTCGAGCTGGCGAGAAGCCTCCCCACCAGTGCATTCATGTACTGATAATCCACCAGATTGCTTGCAGGGTGCGGGAGAATCTCGTTCGGTACAAAATCCCTTTCGTGCGAGCTAAGGCATGAAGATCACTCTGAAACCTTAGAGCGTTGCGTCCCGGGCTGAAGCGCATATATAAAAGATAATATTGGAATATCGCCTATATATCATTCTACAAATATAGCCATTTTGTACGGTTTTATTATTTCGGGCTAGAGGTCTTGAGCGACTTGTAATCTCGGCCTAACGCCGTTTGTAATACTGATTCAATATCAATAAAGCGCTTGTTTAATATCTATACTTGTGTGTTTTAATGCTTTCGCTATGACGACTCTGTGAAATTGTTACCAATCGCTTGTTCATTTCTTATTCTGCTGCATTCAGACTATCTGTGGGACTCTGTGGCTTAGATATTTTTCCGTCTGTTCGATTTATGGCCTTGCACGGGCGCAACTTGTGCTCATGCGGCATCACTGTAAAATCCCTATTCCTAAAAATTGCATATACCCCTTTTAATTATTAATTATTAATTTAATTATAGTAATTAGTGGCTAATTAGGAGAAATAGATTTTTAATAATTTTTATTTTAGGTGTTGGTGCACTTAGGAGACTTATGGGGCCATCAGAATTTTTTTTCAATTTATTTTATGTAGGAGGTCCCTTGAGCAGTTGCTAGCTTAATAATGTGCATTAATATAATCTAGAATTTTTCTATGAGTATATATATATATATATTTAATTGTAAAAATTTATAAAAGAAAAGAAAAGATTAAGAAAAAGAAATATACTAATAACTTTACTTAACCTACCTACCCGCCTTAGCAAGCAGCGACCAACCCGCATAAGCAAACCACAGCCGCTACCTTGCACATTTGAAGCAGCCGCTAGCAAGCAATTAGCAAACCAAATGCAACCAAACCAATCCCACAGCAACAGACACCCCCCCATGAGCAAACCGAACCCGTCTCCTCTCTCTCCCTTTTATATATATATATATTATTCTATTTTAATAAAACCCTAAACCTAAATCATCCAAAACCTTCCTCTTCTAATCTAGACCTAGAGAGCGCCACCACCGCAGCCGGAGAACCCCGCCAGGCCGTCCAAACCTATCCCAACGACCGGGATCCCACGCACTACAGAATTCCGCAGCGAGGTACCTGTGTTCCAAAGTTTTTTTCCATCGCCTCGCTCAACCAAACGCCACTCCGTCTTCACCGGTATGCTCACCTCTTAACCCTCTTCCATATATGTGTGTTAGTAGACCTCGAACAATGCGTAACCATAGGCAAAAATAATGCCAAAGTTGTCAAAAGTAGACCGAATTCTGGGATCGCAGAAAACTGCGGTGACCACCCATGTTTCTGAGTTCGTATCTCCCACCACAGAGATCCGAATTCGATGATTCTTTTTGGTATACATAGACCACTTGACCTAGTTTAATTTCTATTAAATAACCCTAGATTATTAACTGCTATAGACATAATTAAATTCGTTGGAAAACCCTGCGAATCCATATTTCCCAGATTTCTAAATGTTGTAAAACAGAGCGCGCCCCGCCAAACGGGACCGCCCCGCCATGTACCAACTATACTGAACGGTGCTCGCAGCGTAACCGGATACCTAAAAGTTTACGAAAACTGATTCGGACGCGTGTGCGCGCCGGAATCAGCCCGTATCCGCGGACACACCCCGTGTCGTAACTTTTGCGAAAGTTGAGCACGTTTTTTGCTCGCTCGTCAGATTGCGACAAAGCTTGTGCCACTGGACTCATGGTAATGTGTTGGTCCTATAACCCAATTTTTACGTAATTCTGAGATAGTTGACCAAGTCGCCAATTGGCAGGCCCCACGGTTGACTTTTCGATGAAATTGTGTTCGGTCCATCGGAATCCACATTTGGATATAACATTGGGTTCGTATTGACATTTAGAGTTTGTTTGACCTATAACTTGCCCCATTTAGAGACTGTTACCCTTGGCACATTTTTCGGTGCAAAATGGGCCACACGTGGACCCTACTTTGATCCAAAATTACCGTTTTGCTCCTGTGTCCAAATTGGATGAAAGGAAAGTGCTTTCTATCTATTTTGCTTATTCTTGGAATGTTGGTTATATCTATTTCAGCATCCGGGGATATTTGTTCTGAGGCCATAGCTTCTGGTCTTGTGTGTTGGACATTTGGACGTTATATTTTACAGCTTCTTGCCAGACAAGTATACCTTGCCATTGTACTGTTATTCATATTTCATATGTTGCATGCATCTTTATTTTCTGTCTTTAGTTCATATATTTTAACTGTTATATAAAATGCGCGCGACGGTGTCGTCGCGATATATTTTTATTTATGTATTTGCATTGACCTTGTTTATGAGACTACCCCATTATCATGTAGCATCATTAGGTTTATTGGCCATGACACAGTTGTTACACGAGTTATGAGTCTCATATAGATCACGGAGTTGCATGCAGGGTTTGGCCTCCTATACGTGTGGGCCGTGCGTTAGGAATAACTGCTGTTAGAAACTTTGCATGCTAGTAGACTTAGCAGTTATTAGAGGTTTATGGACATAGCCTATTATAGTACGGTAGCCCCATCCTTGTCCTTGTTTGGTTGCAGGATTGGGCTAGGGTACTAAGAATAGGTTATGAACCAAATTGTGTCATAGATGTGACATGCTTAGAGAATGGGGTGGGGAGAACAACAAGTACCGCATTTGAGCTCCTTTGCACTTTTTTCCTGTGCGCCTGGGTTCTCCGCCGAAGATACGGGTGGTGATGACCATTATATATTATATTATTATAAGGCGGGCCTCCGGCATTCGAAAGATGACGTGCCTTTGTAGGCCCCTGGATCTCCAATAGAGAACCATGTCAAATCCCAATTTTCTGTCAGATAACTCACTTGTGGGGAAAGTTGTTCTTAACTGCATTCACTTAGACGGTTAGACGACCAATTGGATATTTATTTCAGTACTTTATTGGCATGCTTTTATGTATCTTTTTATGTCCCTCTGAGGACTTGGCCCTTCCAGGTGTATCTGTTCTTGAGTACTCGCAGGAGCACAGATTCGGATGGTTACATATGTTATGAGGATGTCATCTCTTCGAGCCCTGTGATTGTTAGCTGGTATTCTTATATTATATTTGTTGTGTTGTACTCATATTGTATTTACTTTTCCATTCGAGTTGGTAGTGGATTTGTTTCCATCCAACTATCATCCTTAGATACTTCTTATTGAGATCTAGATTCATAGATACTGGTTATCTATTTATATTTGATTTTCGTGGATGAGATTTAGATTATACCCTGTGACATGTGACATAACTTTATACCACTTGTGGATTTGATATTCATATTACAGCGTACGTGTGGATTTTGGTTTCCATATATTGGAGTTGCCATATCCATACGGCTGTCATGCTTACGTGTCCTAGTCCTACGTATTTTGGGACTAGGGCATGACATAGTTTTGTGGTAGCCCATGCAGGTCGAGAGCATATTGTCTCAGTTACGTTACTGTACCGAACAAGCCTACACCTAGGACTAGAGTATAGGATCTCATCCATAATTGACTATGATTCATCTTCCTCCTATCTGTTCTATTTGAACAATTGTATCCTGCTTGATTCCTGTACTTCCCTAATAGTTCTTTGAGTATAGCCTTCTGCTAGAATATAGGAACCCCTGTTATTAGGATGATAATTAGGGTAGCACACCTATTAAGAATACAACGAGAATATAGACACACCACTAAGTTTAGAATATCTAGTGAACCCTAGAATTCCTTATCTCTAGAGTTGGTTTACCATTACCCCCTGATGTATTATGAAGACTTGAGAGTAGTATAGACACTACTAGAGTTAGTTAGAAGTTTACCATAATGGTTGACCCTAGTATTGAGGAACCAATAGAAAACCAAAACTTAAAATTAGGACCGAACCTAACCTTCGTAGTTAGATAAGTATTGGAGAACTATAAAATTAGATTCTTGCCTTGAGATAAGCAGACAGTACCTTAGAAAGCCAAGAGCAATGCATAGAATATTTTTTTAATCATACCTCAAACACAGAGACTAGTATACCCCTTTCCTTTAGAAAACCATGATGCTATCTAGAGCCCCTATTTTAAATTTCATATATTGTTCCTCTGCGGCCTTAACGTTCGCTAATTGCGCGACGAATAAATTATCTTCTTCTTTTCTTCATCTTTGAACTCGTGCCACCTGACACCTCTGATTATCGACCAAGTGATTTTATTCTATGTTAGAATATATAGCTTGCTAGGGTTATAGTTGTAATTTTGAATTTTAGAATTTTTATGCTTGGTAGTTAGAACTTGACAGTTTAAGTTATTCTTGTAGATTATGACCTAATGATTATCCCTTAGTTATAAATCGTGTAACTTGTACCCCACCTCAATAGAGGTTGTATCCTCATTCCCTTTGGAGGCCAGTAACCTCCCCGTTCTTACTATTGACACATGTTCTATGAGCACTATGATTAAGACTTAAGATGACCACTACCTATATAATGCAATATGAGACTTTAATGAGTACCAAGATGTCACGCCCCAGTCCCAAAATACCGTGGGACTAGACACGTGGCAATGGCCAGCAGTACGCACCGATGGACCAACTCAATATAATATGGATCCATCAGGGCATACTTAAGCTGTAAAACAAGTCTACGACAATCATGGCACAACTAATCTCATCCACACAAGATATAAAATATGATCCACAGAATAAATAAGGAACGTAAATCATCAGCAAGTCTCACAAAGTACTTCGGGGAACAACCCGATAAATATCTAGTACAATGGTTCCACAGACCAGAAAGAAAAGACTGAAATAAATAATAAAAGCTGAGCATAAACATGGATGCTCAAGAGAAGTCTTCAGCTAAGACCTCGTCCTCGGATGGTGGTACAGCTCCTGGATCAGCTCCTGCTCCGGTCCCGTAAACCTCGGGATAAACCTCGTCTGCAAAATCTGGGGACAAAATCCGGATCCAGGTCCTCAGGGGACATAGCAAGGTACAAGAAAGCTCATGCCAAAATAAATAATGCAGTGCAGCAGATAATGAAATAAATAGGGTAAGTATGTAACCATCTATGTGAAAATGCAAGTGAGAGCATCACGGGTACTCAGGCTGAGACCACTACAAGCTCTGTGTCGGGGAGCCGGTAGCAGCAATAACTATGTATTTTACTATGTGTTTACTATGTTTTATATAGATATAATCAGCCTGTAGCCTGTGTGTCTCTCCCCACCCAATGTAACCACGTATATCATGTCCATAACGTCTCATGTCCATGTCAAGCGCGATCATAGCTAAATGCAACAAGTCATAAAGTATCTAAGGATATACTGTCCATGTCCTGTATCCTATACAGAATCACCACGAATATCTCGGGACAATCCTGTCTCATGAATAGTGTCAAGTGTCTTGGGTCATAGGGTACTTGATAGGACAAATACGAGAATAAAGAGGGTCACAAATATCCATGTCTAGATGACAATACACAACTCCGCGTACGGTGTTGGCACCCGACTATAATCGGACGCTAAGTACGTCATACGGCCCTAGGTTAAGCATGCACAGCAATATAATAAAGCAAGGAAAATATATAATAATACTGCAGAGTTTGGCAAGGTACACTTGCCTGATGTCCGAATATCAACAACTGTCCCTGTATCAGTGGATCCGGTAGGGACTACTCCAAAAGCTGTAATAACATCACCAACAGTCTCAGAAGATGTCAAATAGCTAGAAATGCCTGTCCTTACGTCTAATTTGGACACAGGGGCAAAAAGGTCATTTTTGGGCCAAAGCGGGTTCCATAGGTGGGCCCACTTTGCACCGAAAAGCATGCCAAGGGTAACAATCTATAAATGGGACAAACTATGGGTCAAACAGCTCTAAATGTCAATACGATCCCAACGGTATATCCAAATTTGGATTCCGATGAGCCGAACATAATTTGGTCCAAAAAGTCAACTGTGGGGCCCGCCAATTGGCGATCTGGTCAACCGTCTCAGAAATGCGTGAAAATTGGGTCACAGGACCAGCGTGTTACCACGAGTCCAGTGGAGTAAGTTTCGTCACTATCTGACAAGCGTGCACAAAATACTCGCGAGTTCTACAAAAGTGGCGACACGGAATGTGTCCGCGGATACGGCCTGATTTCGGCGCGCACACGCGTCCACATCAGTCCCCACGAATTTTCACGTGTCCGATTATGCTGCGTGCACCATTTGGTACACTTGGCACACGGCGGGGCGGTCCCGTTTGGCGGGGCGCGCTCCGATCTCCAACTTTTAGAAAACCGGAAAAAGTGGATGCGCACAGTTTTATGACGATTACAATTTTGTCCACAGCAACTAATAGTACAAAGTTATTATACAAAAAATAAACTAGGTCATGTAATCTATAGGTATCAAAAAGAATCATCGAATTCGGATCTCTGTGGTGGGAGATACGAACTCGACAATACGGGTGGTCATTCTGGAATTCTGCGATTGCAGAATTCTGTCTGCTCGCGCTGACTTGGGCGCTATTTTTGACCTAGGGGCACACGT
Organism: Iris macrosiphon; assembly: GCA_036927795.1. Lineage (NCBI taxonomy): Eukaryota > Viridiplantae > Streptophyta > Magnoliopsida > Asparagales > Iridaceae > Iris > Iris macrosiphon. Next base: position 74,021,623 of record JAYESA010000009.1, on the reverse strand, counting down.
TATCCGAGGTTGACTATAAAACAAATATTGGAGAGGGTTGAGGAAAGATCATACCTATGAAAACGGAACAACATTTGGATGAGCGAGTCAACGGGAAAACGCGCCGGAGCGAAGGTGCCTCGAGTGGGAAACTGTAGTTCGCGATGTCGGCGTCGACGGGATGGTTGGATGGCTTGGGGAGGCTTCTCTGGCTGCGGTGACGGCTCTAGATGGGAAGAGAAAGTCTAAAGTTTTAGGTTAGGGTTTTGGAGAGCTAATATATATATATATATAATTTATATTAGGAGAGAGAGGGTTGATTAATTGGATCTGGTGAAGAGTAAACCGGTCTCGGGTCTGTGAAGTCCTACGAGGGCTAAGGGGCGGGCTCCTTGGGAATTCTGATGGCGGGTTCACAGCAATCCTGCTGTATCAAGTTCCTAAGGAACTAAAGTCAATAGTAGTAACTATTGCTATAATATTATTATTGTTATTATATTACTATTAGTTAATTTATTTAATAACCACTTATACTTTCTTTTCTTTTCTTTTCTAAATAAGTTATATACCTATATATATATTTGTATATACATATATATATATATACTCATAAGAATATTTATAGAATAGGGTATTGCATATCGTTAGGCTAGCAACTGCTCAAGGGGTCTCCTACATGGAATAAATTCTAAAAAATTCCTGATGGTCCCACAAGTCCTCTAAGTGCCCGAACACCTAACATAAAAATTATTAAAAATCTATTTCTCCTATTTGGATCTAATTATCATAATTTAATTAATAATTAATAAATAAAAAGGTATAAACGATTTTCTAGGAAGGGGGTTTTATATTCTACCCAACTTATAAATATTTCGTCCTCGAAATTAAAAATGGGCTAGGGTCTCTCTATCAATCTCATTTGATTACAGTCTAAAGGGTTCCTCTCAAGTGAACATTGCGGTCTCTACCCAACTTAGATTTTACCCATCTATCATCTAAGGCTATACATCCAAGAAAGCTATGCCCCAAATTATGTTGTTGAATCCTCAAGGTTCTTAACACCAACATATCATCTATGATATGTCCTCAATCAGCTATAAAGGCAGTCATCTAGTAGTATGACGGGTCTATGGTATATATCTAGTACTCTCTGCGTGTCAACCTTATACTAGGCACGAGGTTCGTCTTTCCGAAATAAGGGAAGACAGAGATCATTAATAAAGAGTTCAAAGAAATGGTAACATAAGACAAGTACGAGGTTCAAGGAGATTAAAGAATTCAAAAATAGGAGAGTTGTCCGGGCAGTTTATGGATTGAAATCCTATTGGTAAATTCCTATTCGCATGTTCATATTGGAACGGTTATGTGCCCGATATGATATGCTCTGATGTGTCTAGAGGTAGGTATACTAGTCAGCTATATATCTCAATCCACGTCAAGTAATCATGCGAAGGGCGAACCAAGCGCACCAAGGTTAGCTAGACCTTAATACACTGATTCTGAAACGTATTAGTGTACATGTCCACTAATACATATGTCATGAACAAGCTCGATAAAGAATGAGCTTGCAAAACAAGGCTATAGAATAGCAGCATAAGTCCAGTACATCAAATTTAAGTACGTTAGATGATGATGAAAGGAGGTACCAAATATTCAAGTTCACAAAACAAAATAAACAAGCAACCATAATAATAACAGACTCTACAATCTCTACAGTTATTAATTATAAAAACATTTTAGGTTATAAATTTTTTAGCAAGTTCAAATTAATTACTAGGTTAAGGCTAGGTCACGAATCTACATGCAAAAACTAAACAATTCTAAAAGCAGAAGACTATAACAACTTACGCGCATTAGCTACTCCATTATTCTGTGCGTCCTCCAAAGTTATAGCAAAAGCTTGTCCGCGTTCTTGCGGTGGATTCCTCTGCTGTTGCTGTTGGGCTTGCTGGAAGAGTGCTGCCTGTGGAGCCAAGGGTGGCCTTGGTTGATACCCTCCTGGCGCTGGGAGAGCTTGTCTGTTTAATATTGGTGCTCTCTCTCGATGATGAGGACAATCCTTGGCTAAGTGTTGGTTGGTTCCGCAGATCAAGCATAATCCTAATTTGCGTCTGCAGTCCCTCTCAATATGGCCTACCTTGTCACAGTATTGACATGTGGGTGATATCTACGGAGAGGCTCTGGGTGGCTGGTATAGGTGAGGTCTCTTTGCAGCTTCTTCTTGTGGTACTTTGGCTGATGTGGAAGACCGTTTCAGACTGGTCTCTCTCCTAGTGACGCGTTTCATGCGTCGGGCTGCTGCAAGGACGTCTGAGTAGGATATAGGTGCAACGGATCCAATTAGTTTCTGTAGCTCCAAGTTTAGTCCGTCGAAGAACTTCTCAGCCTTTTCTTCTTCTGTTGGGATCAAGGTTGGGGCGAAGCGACTTAGACGAATGAATTCTGCATTGTATTCTTCCACTGTCATGCTGCCCTGGATGAGGCGGTTGAACTTGTCTCTGAGCTCTGACCGTGCAACTGCCGGGATGTACATCTCTTGGAAGAGTCTGGAGAACTCTTCCCATGTGACTCTGTCCTGTCCAAGTCTCCTTTCTTCTGCTAACCACCAGTGGTGCGCATTATCAGTTAACTGTATTCTGACTGCAGTCATCCACTTCTCTCTTGGAAGTTCAGCGGCTTCCAGCTGATGCTGAAGGTTTGTGAGCCACTTATGAACTTCCGTTGGCCCTTCTTTACCAGAAAATGTGCGAGGCTTGAGATGACGGAAGTCGGTGATAGATCCCGTCGATGTTCGCCTCGCTGCTGGATTAGCCTGCTCCAATGCGGATACCAGGCTGGTCCTCAGATACTCGGCCTCCTGCCGATGGGCCTCTTGCTGAATCTGTTGCTGTGCTTGCATCATAGCATACATCATCTGGAACATTTGTTGCCTGTCCATGGCTTGTCCTGGTGGAAATACTGGCATCTGGGGAATAAACTGAGGTGGTGGTGGAATATCATCTCTCCGGAACCTTGGATTAGGCTGTCCGGTTTGATCACTCTGCGATGCTTGTCCACCATCCCCTGGTGTCACTTCGTCTCCATAAGTAACCACAGCGTCGTGTGGTGTATCCAAAGGGATATCATCTCTGTTCCCGGAATCCATTGCTCTGAAATCAAAGATAAACTATGAGAACGCTCAGAGGAATCAATACAGGATGCAGTTCAAGTAACAAATTTCGAGTTCGATATAGAGTTCAACAAATGGTTAAATGATGGATGAGATCCTATAGTTTATACTATCCTTAGGGCAGGCTGGTCCGGTCCCTAAGTTGAAACCGAACAATTTAGTCGTAGACCTGCATGGGCCACCACAAAAACCATGTCACGCCCCAGTCCCAAAATACCGTGGGACTAGACACGTGGCAATGTCCAGCAGTACGCACCGATGGACCAACTCAATATAATATGGATCCATCAGGGCATACTTAAGCTGTAAAATAAGTCTACGACAATCATGGCACAACTAATCTCATCCACACAAGATATAAAATATGATCCACAGAATAAATAAGGAACGTAAATCATCAGCAAGTCTCACAAAGTACTTCGGGGAACAACCCGATAAATATCTAGTACAATGGTTCCACAGACCAGAAAGAAAAGACTGAAATAAATAATAAAAGCTGAGCATAAACATGGATGCTCAAGAGAAGTCTTCAACTAAGACCTCGTCCTCGGATGGTGGTACAGCTCCTGGATCAGCTCCTGCTCCGGTCCCGTAAACCTCGGGATAAACCTCGTCTGCAAAATCTGGGGACAAAATCCGGATCCAGGTCCTCAGGGGACATAGCAAGGTACAAGAAAGCTCATGCCAAAATAAATAATGTAGTGCAGCAGATAATAAAATAAATAGGGTAAGTATGTAACCATCTATGTGAAAATGCAAGTGAGAGCATCACGGATACTCAGGCTGAGACCACTACAAGCTCTGTGTCGGGGAGCCGGTAGCAGCAATAACTATGTATTTTACTATGTGTTTACTATGTTTTATATAGATATAATCAGCCTGTAGCCTGTGTGTCTCTTCCCACCCAATGTAACCACGTATATCATGTCCATAACGTCTCATGTCCATGTCAAGCGCGATCATAGCTAAATGCAACAAGTCATAAAGTATCTAAGGATATACTGTCCATGTCCTGTATCCTATACAGAATCACCACGAATATCTCGGGACAATCCTGTCTCATGAATAGTGTCAAGTGTCCTGGGTCATAGGGTACTTGATAGGACAAATACGAGAATAAAGAGGGTCACAAATATCCATGTCTAGATGACAATACACAACTCCGCGTACGGTGTTGGCACCCGACTATAATCGGACGCTAAGTATGTCACACGGCCCTAGGTTAAGCATGCACAGCAATATAATAAAGCAAGGAAAATATATAATAATACTGCAGAGTTTGGCAAGGTACACTTGCCTGATGTCCGAATATCAACAATTGTCCCTGTATCAGTGGATCCGGTAGGGACTACTCCAAAAGCTGTAATAACATCACCAACAGTCTCAGAAGATGTCAAATAGCTAGAAATGCCTATCCTTACGTCCAATTTGGACACAGGGGCAAAAAGGTCATTTTTGGGCCAAAGCGGGTTCCATAGGTGGGCCCACTTTGCACCGAAAAGCGTGCCGAGGGTAACAGTCTCTAAATTGGACAAACTATGGGTCAAACATCTCTAAATGTCAATACGATCCCAATGGTATGTCCAAATTTGGATTCCGATGAGCCGAACATTATTTGGTCCAAAAAGTCAACTGTGGGGCCCGCCAATTGGCGATCTGGTCAACCGTCTCAGAAATACGTGAAAATTGGGTCACAGGACCAGCGTGTTACCACGAGTCCAGTGGCGCAAGTTTCGTCGCAATCTGACAAGCGTGCACAAAATACTCGCGAGTTCTACAAAAGTGGCGACACGGAATGTGTCCGCGGATACGGCCTGATTCCGGCGCGCACACGCGTCCACATCAGTCCCCATAAATTTTCACGTGTCCGATTATGCTGCGTGCACCATTCGGTACACTTGGCACACGGTGGGGCAGTCCCGTTTGGCGGGGCGCGCTCCGATCTCCAACTTTTAGAAAACCGGAAAAAGTGGGTGCACACAGTTTTGTGACGATTACAATTTTGTCCACAGCTACTAATAGCACAAAGTTATTATACAGAAAATAAACTAGGTCATATAATCTACAGGTATCAAAAAGAATCATCGAATTCGGATCTCTGTGGTGGGAGATACGAACTCGACAATACGGGTGGTCATTCTGGAATTCTGCGATTGCAGAATTCTGTCTGCTCGCGCTGACTTGGGCGCTATTTTTGACCTAGGGACACACGTTATCCGAGGTTGACTATAAAACAAATATTGGAAAGGGTTGAGGGAAGATCATACCTATGAAAATGGAACAATGTTTGGATGAGCGAGTCAACGGGAAAATACGCCGGAGCGAAGGTGCCTCGAGTGGGAAACTGTAGTTCGCGATGTCGGCGTCGACGGGATGGTTGGATGGCTTGGGGAGGCTTCTCTAGCTGCGGTGACGGCTCTAGATGGGAAGAGGAAGTCTGGAGTTTTAGGTTAGAATTTTGGAGAGCTAATATATATATATATATATATATAATTTATATTAGGAGAGAGAGGGTTGATTAATTGGATCTGGTGAAGAGTAAACCGGTCTCGGGTCTGTGAAGTCCTACGAGGGCTAAGGGGCGGGCTCCTTGGGAATTCTGATGGCGGGTTCACAGCAATCCTGCTGTATCAAGTTCCTAAGGAACTAAAGTCAATAGTAGTAACTATTGCTATAATATTATTATTGTTATTATATTACTATTAGTTAATTTATTTAATAACCACTTATACTTTCTTTTCTTTTATTTTCTAAATAAGTTATATACCTATATATATATTTGTATATACATATATATATATATACTCATAAGAATATTTATAGAATAGGGTATTGCACATCGTTAGGCTAGCAACTGCTCAAGGGGTCTCCTACATGGAATAAATTTCGAAAAATTCCTGATGGTCCCACAAGTCCTCTAAGTGCCCGAACACCTAACATAAAAATTATTAAAAATCTATTTCTCCTATTTGGACCTAATTACCACAATTTAATTAATAATTAACAAATAAAAAGGTATAAACGATTTTCTAGGAAGGGGGTTTTATACAAGACCCTTTCTCGTAGACCTTAACAGGAGTTTCTACGGTATCCTCAAGGCAATTACAGTATTAGTTTATTATTATAAGTTGGGTAGTATACCTTACAACATAGTATCACATAGTCTTTTGACCCATTATTGAAGTATAACTGAATGACATTACCTGTATGCTAGCAAAAGACGACAATATTTATTCAAACAATAGAATTTAGAGGCCATACCATATTTGATCGACTAGCGACTTCGACAAGGAGTTGGTATGACAACTGTAGAGATTGTGGAGTCTTATTTCTTTTGTAAACTTGAATTATTATGTACCTTCTTTCATCATGATCTAGCGCATTTATATTTTATATACTACCTTGACTTATGCTGCTATTTTATAGCCTAGTTTTGTAAGCTTACTCTTTTATCGAGCTTGTTCATAACATATGTATTAGTGGGTCGACACACTAATATATTTCAGAATCAGTGTATTATGGTCTGATCAACCATAGTGCGCTTGATTCGCCCTTTGCAATACTACTTTACGTGGATTGAGAGATATATAGTGATTAGTAGTCGAATGTACCTACCCTCTAGATATGTCTGAGAATATCATATTAGTTACATAACTGTACTTATATGAGCATGTGAATAGGAATTACCAAAATAGGATTTCAATCCACAACTGCTCTGACAATTTCCATTTGAATTCTTTAAACGCCTTGATCCTGATACTTCTATTCTATTACCTCTCCCTTGAACTCTTTATTATTGATCTCCGTCTTTCCTTATTTCGAAAAGATGAAACCTCATGCTTGGTACAAGTTTGATACACAGAGAGTACTAGATATACCCCATAGGTCGATCATATACTTGAGGATTATTCTTACATAATTAAGGGCATATCATATATGATATAATCGACATTGGAGTTTTGAGGATTGAATGACATGAGTAAATAAATTAAGGAATATTTTTCTTAAAGTATATAGCCTTATGTGATAGATGAGTAAATTCTAAGTTGGGTAGCAGTGCATTGTCAACTCGAGAGGAATTTCTTTTAGATTGTGATCGAGTAAGATTAGATTGGGAGAGGATCAAGTCATTTTAATTTTGAGAATTTTAGAAGAATGACTAAGATGATGAGGATTAATGAATTTTAAAATTTTGATATTGAGGACCCCATATTTATACCTTAAGTACATGATTTAAAATTTTGAATATTGAAGGTAAAATCATCAATTTGAATTTGGAGGATAAATATAGAATTTTAGACTTGAACATTGGTGGACTGTATTTAATTTTTTTTATGATTTAAATTAAGAATTAAAATTTGATGGTTGGACTACATATTTGAAATATTGAGGATGTGAATGGAATTTAACAAGTTGAATAATACAAAAATTTATAAGTGAAAATAGGAATAATATTGGACTCGAATTACTTTCTAGAGGATATTATGATAGTTGGAGATCGTGAGGTAAAATATATATGCGTATTTAAATCTTGAAGATGTTATATGGATTTAATTTAAATTTGGATGTGGATAATTTGAAAAAGTGAGAAGAGATAACCAAAAGTTGAATTTTAATTGGAATAGTGATCATCTTAACCTTAAAGTGATTACGATGGATATGATTAGGATTTTAATTATCGCAAAGAGATTGCGATTGACTTGCCTTATGTACATAAAGGATTAATAAATTATGCCTTATTTTAATTTTGAGGACAAGATTGTTTTAAGTTGGCTGGATTGTGAAACCCCCTCACCCAAGAATTAGACCTACTTGGCTTAGATAGTGAGACTGAGGCTAGCTCGAATCCACTTAGAAATAGAACACAGTATTTTTTTATTTAGTTTTACAACATGGTATCACTTAGCACACCTTACCATTGCTTCGATAATTGGAGCACTTCACTAGTCACTACCTTCCTACAAATTCTATATCCTTGTCCTAGACATGCCCATCTTCTACTCCGACCTCCGTGCAACTTATAATTATGCTCTCTTGTGCTACATTTTAGTCGCACAACATTCGTCACGAACGTTATTTCTTAATTCTAAGATAATTCTAACTTTGTATCCTTGTGCGTTCCAATTAAAATTGGAGATACAATTTTGACCCATTTTGTACAACCCAATCTATGACAATATCCTAGCCTGGGCCCTCTATGCCCATGACACTTGCGTCCACCTAATGTTATCCCATATATTTCTAATTAATTCAAGAGCACCCTGAGCATTAATTTTAATTGAATTAATCCAATTTCCATCTTTGTACAATATTTCAATAGTTGGGCGCTTTTATGTAAAAGAGCGTTTAGGTGTCCACACCATTGACATGACACATGAAGAAACCTATTTTCGCTCATGTAAATTTTTCCTATGATTTTTGGAATGTGCAACGCGCAATATCGCCCACTCCTTTAAACCTAGCCTTATATTTTAAACAATACAAATCTTATACCATCCTTGACTTCTACCGTGGCTTAATTTTAATTTCGAGGACGAAATTTTTATAAGTTGGGTAGAATGTAAAACCCCTATTCCTAAAAATCGCATATATCACTTTTAATTATTAATTATTAATTTAATTGTAGTAATTAGTGGCTAATTAGAAGAAATAGATTTTTAATAATTTTTATTTTAGGTGTTGGTGCACTTAGGAGACTTATGGGACCATCAGGAATTTTTTCTAATTTATTTCATGTAGGAGGCCCCTTGAGCAGTTGCTAGATTAATAGTGTGCATTAATATAATCTAGAAATTTTCTATGAGTATATATATATATATATATATATATATATATATATATATATATATAATTGGAAAAGATTTATAAAAGAAAAGAAAAGATTAAGAAAAAGAAATATACTAATAACTTTACTTAACCTACCTACCCGCCTTAGCAAGCAGCGACCAACCCGCATAAGCAAACCACAGCCGCTCCCTTGCACATTTGAAGCAGCCGCTAGCAAGCAATTAGCAAACCATATGCAACCAAAATAATCCCACAACAACAGACACCCCCCCCCCGCGAGCAAACCGAACCCGTCTCCTCTCTCTCCCTTATATATATATATATATATATATATATTATTCTATTTCAATAAAACCCTAAAACTAAATCATCCAAACCCTTCCTCTTCCTATCTATACCTAGAGAGCGCCGCCACCGCAGCCGAAGAACCCCGCCAGGCCGTCCAAACCAATCCCGACGACCGCGACCCCGTGCACTGCATAATTCTGCAGCGAGGTACCTGTGTTTCGAAGTTGTTTTCCGTCGTCTCGCTCAACCAAACGCCACCCCGTATTCACTGGTATGCTCATCCCTTAACACTCTTTCATATCTGTGTGTTAGTAGACTTCGAACAACGCGTAACCGTAGGCGAAAATAGCGCCAAAGTTGGTAGAAATAGACCAAATTCTAATATCGCAGAAAACTACGGTGACCATCCATGTTTCCGAGTTCGTATCTCCCACCACAGAGATCCGAATTCGATAATTCTTTTTGGTATGCGTAGACCACTTAACCTAGTTTAGTTTTTATTAAATAACCCTAGATTATTAACTGCTATAGACAAAACTAAATTCGTTGGAAAATCCTACGAACCCACTTTTTCCAGATTTCTAAAAGTTATGAAACGGAGTGTGCCCCGCCAAACGGGACCGCCCCACCTTGTACCAAGTATACCGAACGGTGCGTTCAGCGTACCGGACACGTAAAAGTTTACAAAAATTGATTCGGACGCGTGTGCGCGCCGGAATCAGCCCGTATCCGCGAACACACCCCGTGTCACAACTTTTGTGAAAGTTGCGCATATTTTGTGCTCGCTCGTCAGATTGCGATAAAATATGCGGCACTGGACTCGTGGTAACGCGCTGGTCCTGTGACCCAATTTTTACAAAATTCTGAGACAGTTGACCAAATCGCCAATTGGTGTGTCCCACGGTTGACCTTTGGATGAAATTATGTTCGGCCCATCGGAATCCACATTTGGACATACCGTTGGGTTTGTATTAATATTTAGAGTTTGTTTGACCTATAACTTGTCCCATTTAGAGACTATTATCCTTGGCATATTTTTCGGTGCAAAGTGGGCTGCACGTGGACCCTACTTTGACCCAAAATTACCGTTTTGCCCCTGTGTCCAAATTGGACGAAAGGGAAGTGCTTTCTAGCTATTTTGCTTATTCTGGTAATATTGGTGATATCTATTTCAGCATCCGGAGATATTTGTTCTGAGGCCATAGCTTCTGGTCCTGTGTGTTGGACATTTGGACGTTACATTTTACAGCTTTTTGCCAGTCAAGTATACTTTGCCATTGTACTGTTATTCATATTCCATATATTGCATGCATCTTTATTTTCTGTCTTTAGTTCGTATATTTTAATTGTTATATAAAATGCGCGCGACGGTGTCGTCGAGATATATTTTTATTTATGTATTTGCATTGACCTTGTTTATGAGACTACCCCATTATCATGTAGCATCATTAGGTTCATTGGCCGTGACACAGTTGTTACACGAGTTGTGAGTCTCATGTAGATCACGGACTTGCGTGCAGGGTTTGGCCTCCTGTACGTATGGGCTGTGCGTTAGGAATATCTACTGTTAAAAACTTTACATGCTAGTAGACTTAGCAGTTATTAGAGGTTTATGGACATAGCCTATTGTAGTACGGTGGCCCCATCCTTGTCCTTGTTTGGTTGCAGGATTGGGCTAGGGTACTAAGAATAGGCTATGAACCAAATTGTTTCATGGATGTGACATGCTTAGAGCATGGGGTGGGGAGAACAACAAGTACCGCATTTGAGTTGCTTTGCACTTTTCTCCTGTGCGTCTGGATTCTTCGCTGGAGATACGGTTGGTGATGACCACTATATATTATATTATTATCAGGCGGGCCTTCGGCGTTCGAAAGACGACGTGCCTTTGTAGGCCCCTGGATCTCCAATAGAGAACCATGCCAAATCCAAGTTTTCAGCCAGATAGCTCACTTGTGGGGAAAGTTGTTCTTAACTGCATTCACTTAGATGGTTAGGCAACCAATTGGATATTTATTTCAGTACTTTATTGGCATGCTTTTATGTATCTTATTATGTCCCTCTGAGGACCTGGCCCTTCCAGGTGTATCTGTTCTTGAGAACTCGCAGGAGCACAGATTCGGATGGTTACATATGTTGCGAGGATGTCATCTCTTCGAGCCCTGTGATTGTTAGCTGGTATTCTTATATTGTGTTTGTTGTGTTGTACTTATATTGTATTTACTTTTCCATTCGAGTTGGTAGTGGATTTATTTTCATCCAACTATCATCCTTAGATACTTCTTATTGAGATCTAGATTCATAGATACTGGTTATCTATTTATATTTGATTTTCGTGGATGAGATTTAGATTATACCCTGTGACTTGTGACATAACTTTATACACTTGTGGATTTGATATTCATATTACAGTGTACGTGTGGATTTTGGTTTCCATATATTGGAGTTGTCATATCCGTACGGCTGTCATGCTTACGTGTCCTAGTCCTACGTATTTTGGGACTGGGGCATGACAATCACATCCACATAAAAATGATCGTCCTACTTGAGCCCTGGAGCGGTGATTCGCGTCTAGCGGGGACGGTCGATTCCTAAGGTAGATCGGGACGTGACAGTAATATATGATCACCTTAAATTTTCTAAGGAATAAGAGAGAGAGAGAGAGAGAGAGAGAGAGAGAATATTTTAACAAATGTCCATTATACAAATATAGAAACTAGCATATACCTCAACTTATTTAAAAAACTAGCAAATATTTCAGTTATGAGTAAAATAATTAAAATTTTGATTAAATATTGGAAATATATCGTAAATTTTAAATATAGTATACAAATGAATACAATTATTTGTTAGTTTTTAAAATAAATAAAGATATATATTAGTTTATATATTTATAATAAAAATATTTGTTAAAATATTTCATAAAAAAAAGATCCGCTTACCAAACACCACCCAAGTGACAGCTCTGCCTGCAACTTAAGTTTTCTGCAACTATAATCTTTCATAGCCGTTGACCGATTCGAACGTTGGGAACTTCGAATATGCCCATCATATGTGAAAATTGAGTGAAAGAGTTCACCTAGCGGGGAAGATTGTGGCCACAATGGTGGCAAAAAGTATCTAACCCAACCACGGCCCCATATGTGAAAGTGGTTGGGTCTGACTCAATTGTTGTCATTTAGTTGTATTTGGTTAACTGTGTAGCGTAATCGTAATAAACTTAAATTTATAATGTAATTAAAATTATAATATAATAAAATTATAATTATATTATCATGTTTGGTTGAAACATTTCAAACCATGTAATGTAATATCAATTACATTCATATGTTTGGTTTATTAATGTAATGTAATTGAATTTCTAATGTAATAATTTTTTTAAAAATACAACATAATTTTTTTTAAAAGAAGAAGAACAAAAATAAAAAAAAGGACAAAAGTGTAAAAGTGTCATCTATACGCAGGTATTGGTTATTTTTAACCGTCGTGTAAAAGTGTGTTGAACTTTCCACTACTCGGTTTCTACACCGACTGAGTGGTCACTGTCACTAAAACTCTATAAATAGAGAACTCTATCAACAGAGGAAAAGGTCGAAGAAATTGGGTCGAAGAAATTAGGTCGAGGAAATTAGGTCGGAAAATCGATCAAGAAATCCAGTATCAGATCCAACGGTCGACAAAAAGGAGAGGAAAACGGTCGAGAGAGAGAGAGAAGAATCCAGAGCTCAGGCAAAGAGAAGGGATCGACGACTTTGGCATCGGACATCCACCCTCTTTAGCAACCTGCGAAGCTGCTTCCTGTCTTCTACGGCACTTCTTCACCATCGTGTGGTCCAAGGCCTAAAGTGATCGACTGCAGATCAGACACCTATAGCAATATTCACCCAGATTAAATAAATTGTACTTAGACATCCTCGTATAGGATTAAATTGTACAATCTTGTTTGTAAACACAGAAGAAAGGGTAGGTTTTCGTATAAGACCTCGTTTTCCATATTCTCCTCTCATTTATTATCCGAAACAAGATGGCAACTCTGCTGGGGACATCTTTCTCTTCTGATGAGGAAGCTATTGCTCAACACGATACGGTATCCATGGGATCCGTAAAGAAGACACTGGTCGTCCAGTTCGACCAGTCTGCCTACGAAGACATGCTTCGAACAGGGGGTAGCTCTCACTCCCTCTCTATCCACAACAACAAGAAGCTGCGTAAGTTCTGGATGCCCAAGACATCCTCTACCATTCCTGTGGACTCTCCGATCTCTCCAACCAATGAGGTTGTAGCATTGCTCCCTCCGTGCCTTGCGCGTAAAATTCAGTCGCCTGTCTCTGGCAGGACCGACAAAACTTCTGGCAATGCCTCAGCGCTAACCCAGAAGTATAATCCGCGTTCTGCGCATAAAATTCAGTCTCTCGTCTCTGGCGGAAAAGACAAAACTTCGGACAATGCCTCAGCGCTAGTCCAGAAGCATACACCGCATCCTGCGCGTAAAATTTAGTCTCCCGTCCCTGGCGGAATAGACAAAATTTCTGATAAAGCCTCAGCGCCAAATCAGGAATCCCAAACGTGCTCCGTGCACAAAAGTGCATCTATCTTCCGCGGAAGAGCAGACGATCCCTGCAATCTACGCAAGGAAAAGCAAGCGGCAGACTACTCAACTTCTCGGCCTTTACGCCAGCGAAGGAACAATCTGCCCGCCCTCCGGATTATGCGAGAAAAATGATGGCAGACTGACGACCGCCTCGGCTTTACGCCAACTGGAGCAGAGTTCCCAATTACGCCAGGAGAAGCCCCTCAGCGTAAAGAAGGCTCAATTTGTGGGAAGATACCCTCCTGGGGGATTATTCGCCACCCAGATGGCCAACCTGTTGAATATAGGTGGCACAGGGAAAACTATGGTTCCTAACATCCGTATGCCCACTGATGTAAATAGAAGGAACTGTAACGCCCCGTAACCACTCGGAGCGTTACGATGAGTCAGATTAAATAATCAAATGCTGGTTACATTTGAAATGTTGGATTTAGGAAAAAGGATTAATCGAGTTGGTTTCAATGTGCAGATGGCTAGCGGGTTCGATAGAAATCTGGTGTTCATTCCGAACAGTACTGAATAGCTGAATGGAAGCGATAATGCCGTCTTCCTTAATCTGATCGGTCGGATGATTTGGAGAGCACGGCCTGCTCGCACGGTCATACCAGTTGAGTAGATTGCGCTTGCATCGGACCACGAGTTCAAGGGATTGGCCGTATCGGCAGGACAGGATGCCTAACGGGATCAACCATTGTGAGTGGGCTCTTTCCCTTCTCCTCTACTCCTTCATGCCTAATAATATGGAAAATACGTAAAAGGCATGAACACTTGGGCTAAAATATTGGGAATCACTATACTGAGGCGTGCATAGAGTGTACGTCGTTGGCTTGGTAGGATTGTGGCTTGAAATGATTTACGCGTTGGATAGTTGGTACGATAGTTGGGTTATACATTTGAGACAGTCGGTTGGATAATTGGGATTATACTTGGATAGTTGGAATTATACAAATTGGAATGATACAATGGAAATATCGGGAATTCGGGCGAGCGAGCGTGCATCCGTGCACGAGTATCACTGGGTCGCTTTGTCTTGCAAAGTGAGTAGTTGTGGTTCGAAACCGAACAACTGCATCGACGAGGGTATTGTGCCACTGTTGGAGTATTGTGCCACGGGATTATTCGGAGTGTGGGGTGTTGCACCCAATGTGAAATACTGTGTTGGGAAGCGGCAATGTGAAGTATGGGCATAACTTGGGCACAACTTGAGAGATTGTGCTTATGAGTATTTTGGTGCCTTGGGATATATATATTGAGGTCGAGATTTGGAATCCTTGGGGATATGTTAGAAGAATGGTTATGGATGCTTTAGTTGGATATTCGGTTGAAACGAGTCTAGGATCGCTTGGTGGGGCGAGAATATTCGATCCTCTCGTCATACCTACTTTCTGCATGTCACGGACAACCTGTGTACACAAGGGTTTGACATTTCCTCGAAACGGCTTCCCGGGGCACTGGGACCGTATCGATCCGGAGGAAAATATTGATTCGTGCTAGTCACAATGCTAGTCACGATGCATTGCGGGACCTCCAGCGGGGCTCGCTACCCGGGCTGATAGGGCGCGTCGTTAATGCTTGGATTTTGTCCTTTATGGCTTTGCCAGTGACTTCATATAGATAAGAGTTGGCTTGCTTTTCTTTTGTTGGTTTGGCTTTCGTGTAGGCACGGCCACCTTGCCTCGGCAAGAGTGTGCACTCGAGATTGGGATATAAACTTTGGTTGAGGATGGATATTGAGGCGAGACTGTTGGTTCGATATGTTATCGTGAAAGCGATGGCATTGAGTTAGACGGGACGGATATATATAACTGCTTGTCGTTTGGTTTGAGTTGAATGCTTGCATGCTTAAACTGCTTTACAGCTTTCCTTAACATGTCATCCATATGCCATGAAAAGAATCTAGGATTCAAACTAGAAAGATCACCATATAACTGTTGCATTCACTATTTTTACTTAGTGTCGGCTTAGACGAGTGGGTTACCCCGCTCACCAGTACGGTTATGTACTGACCCACGTTTGTGGGCAATATTTTAGGTACACAGGCGTAGTGGCGCTGCTTGGATATACGGGACAAGATGTATGAACTGTAAGTACCTTTGTGGGCTAGAGAAAAGAGCAAGAACATTTTATCGTCTTCGTGACATCGCCTTTGTGTCATTGCCTCGGGGCATTTTATTTGGACCCTATCCTGAGCTTCGCTGCGTATTACTCTGATGTGTGCTTGGTACACAATACTTGACTTCCGCTGCAACTTGGTTGATTCAATGATAACATTTGGTGTTTGACAACATCGCCTTGTACGAGCGCAACTCTAGGCTCGTACGGCATCACGTCCCGATTAGAACGATTGTCCCGCAGGAGAGCTGCAACGTGGTGATTTCACGTTCAGCGGGGACCATTGAGCTTGCGGGAGATTGGGGCGTGACAAATTGGTATCAAAGCGCCCGGTTCATTTCTTCGGACTTGGTCCTTTGCTTCATCACAAACTCTAAATCGCTTTCGTGTGTCGTTTAGCTCTTGACTCTACTCAGTGCCGCATCGGATGTTTCATGCAATAAGTCTATTTATTGCTGGTTTTGGCTCCATATTATTCTTGGTTATGTTGCCTTGGTTGGTTTTCATAGGATCGCTTAGCCTTGTTAGGCGTTGTTGCATTCGTGCAGCAAGTTGGTTGGCATTGTTTCATTTGTGCAACGAGTTGTGGGCTTTCGTTGGGTTGGCTTGGCTTATCGTTCGGGAGTTTCTGATTGCCTCAATGGATCAGTTGGTTGGCTAATGAGATTTGGTTATGCGGCATATTTTGAGTAGAAACTTTCGATGAGAATGAATCCTTGCACGAGTTGCTCGTTTAGCGATTGTGTTGGATATAAGTTGGAATTTTGGCTGTGGCGCATCAGTTGGGCAGATTTGAGTTTGGCTTGAGAAATATCAGATAAGTTGGCATGAGTTGCTCGTACAATAAACGTGTGGAACCATTGGGAATTGGGTTGGACTACTTGGAATATAATCGTTCAGACGATTGCTTGTGTTGCGAAAGTATCAGACGGTTTGAGAATAGTTGGAAGTATCGAGAATGGGATATGGCATGAGTCGCATCGCAAGACTTATGGGAATAGTTGGATAATTCAAGCATTGCCTGAGTTTTGTGTCAAACTCGAGTTGGGAAAGGCATGATCACACCTAAGGGATGGTTCAAACGGATCTTGGATTCGTGAAAGGAAACGTAATGTGAGTAGCGACTTGATTCAAAGTGGTATATGGGATCAAACGTGTTAAGCAAGACATTAGAAATATTTTGGTTGGACATCAATGGGAATTGCCTGAACGGACTCGGATAACGAATACAAGTTGGTTGGTGCAAATCGACTGATTTAGAAAGAATGAAAATGGAGCAAGCGAATATTGAGTTATGATTCGACAGAATCACCTCGGAATAGTCGGTTTGGGATAGACGCTGGTTGACGCAGATTTCGCACGAGGGCAACTATATTTCCAAGTGGTATATAGTGCAATGGAATTTGACTCAGGTATCCTTCGATACATTAGACTTGAGAACTCAAGAACGGAATCGTGCAAATGGAAGTATCATTGGGCTTAAGAGATGGGCAGGATCGGAATGAACAAACTGGGTTACACTTGAACGAGCGATGGGTGAATCGAATGATAGTGAGCACGGACTACGATTTTGGGCGACACATTTGAGCTATTGGTTGAGTAATAAAACACAAATTGCTTTGGAGGGACAATGCGATGGATTCACACAAACTTGGAAGATTTTAGATATTGCTGCTCGAGAAGTTGACTCAGGTTAAGCGAAAATGAAATTTTTGGCAAAATGGTGCAACAATGGTAGACGGATTCTCCGGAAGACATGGACGTATTGTGGCAACAACAGAAGGCAAAGGATTTTGGCGGACAGACTTTTAAAGATAGCTAAATGTAGGAGCAACGTCGGAATAAATCACTGTGCTGCTCGAGTAAGTTGGACGTGCATTATGGAACGCAGCAAATGGATAAGAATTGGAGCAAGTCTTGAGTTTGAGAATCATTGCAATTTGTAGTGCGAGAATCGAACATGCAATTCGGAAATTTGATGGATTCAGGGCAGAACAACGGATTGATGGTAGACGGTTTCAACGAGCACATTGCTCGGATTTGGGAGTTCGCTCGGATGGATGGTTGGAATTTTGATTCCGGTTTACAGATGAGATATAGCATGGTTTATAGTAACTGTCCATCGTGATGATTATAATTATCGAGCGTAGCTTCGGGACAGCTGACCCTAAGCGACCTTGCCCGTCGAATCGGAGATCGAATATGGTTGGCCCATAGAATGACCCTTGAGGCGGCGTATTTGGGAATGCGTCGAGGGCAGATGTGAGTAATGTGTGTTGGAGATTTGGCTTATTGATTGAGTGTTGGATTTGAGAGACCCTTGGGATAGTCTTCAGCTGAAGATGCAGCCGGAAGATCGAAGCGATGGTGGAAGTAGCCTAGTCAACTGATGAGATTCAGAGTCGCAGATTTTTATCGATGGCATCGCCTCTGACTCATCGTGCCCTGGAAGGGAATAGCATTTATATGAATTGATGACTGTGAAACTAGCTCGTGAAGTTAAAGCAGCAGCTCGTTCAGATCAAATCCTTGCGAATACTGGAAGGGACAGATTTGCCTCAGAGTTACAAGATGTCTCGGAACTTAGTCTGGGAAGCGTGCTTGTTCGGAAGGCAAAGGTGATATTCTATGCTTCGAGGCAGTGGAAGCAGCGAAGAACTATTCCATGCGCAACCTAAGAATTGTGGCGAGTGTGTCCATATTGAAATCGTGGCGACACAATCCCTTTGGCATGGCGGCGAGATCTTCATGGATCACACGAATCTCAATATAGATGTTCACCCTGTGAGATATTGAGATGGCAGGAAAATGTGTTGGACTGAGCTGATCTAAGCAAAGTTTGATATTTGGGTAAGTCGCATAGCTTGGGTAGTATCAGTTGGGATGATCGTTCGATGCACGAGATAATATTTGGAGATAATGCTAGTACGGAATTCAGAAATAGTTGGATGGACTGAGTTGGAACACGAACGGATTGAGTCGGTATAAAATTATCATATTTGAAGATAGTGCTCAATCAAAAATATTGGAATGGAAATTGGGATTGATTCAATTGGAAGAAAAACAAATGGATGCCTCGAACATAAATATACCCTTGTAACTTGTTCAAATTTGCTATCGCAAAGCTCGGCTGAAATACATGTATTTTAGGGACGCCTTAAATATATGTACGATCCAACTAACCGATACGAAGAATTCGTATTGAGCTGCAAGAAGGATGTAGAAATTCGTAAAATGTGTACGAGCGTTCGACAGAACGAGATGTTGAGTCAGAAATCGTGAATATGAGAGTTGCATAGAGCAGATCTATGGAATTGGATTGTGGCATGCTAGTAAGGAATGAGTACCAGCACGGTTCGTGGACGAACCTGATTCTAAGTGGTATATTATGTAACGCCCCACAACCGCTCGGAGCGTTACGCTGAGTCGGATTAAATAATCAAATGCTGGTTATATTTGAAATGTTGGATTTTGGGAAGAAGGATTAATCGAGTTGGTTTCAATGTGCAGATGGCTAGCGGGTTCGATGGAAATCAGGTGTTCGTTCCGAACAGTACTGAATAGCTGAATAGAAGCGATAATGCCGTCTTCCTTAATCTGATCGGTCGGATGATTTGGAGAGTACGGCCTGCTCGCACGGTCATACCAGTTGAGTAGATCGCGCTTGCATCGGACCACGGGTTCAAGGGATTGGCCGTATCGGCAGGACAGGATGCCTAATGGGATCAACCATTGTGAGTGGGCTCTTTCCCTTCTTCTCTACTCCTTCATGCCTAATAATATGGAAAATACGTAAAAGGCTTGAACACTTGGGCTGAAACATTGGGAATCACTACACTGAGGCGTGCATAGAGTGTACGTCGTTGGCTTGGTAGGATTGTGGCTTGAAATAATTTACGCGTTGGATAGTTGGTACGATAGTTGGGTTATACATTTGAGACAGTCGGTTGGATAATTGGGATTATACTTGGACGGTTGGAATTATACAAGTTGGAATGATATAATAGAAATATCGGGAATTCGGGCGAGCGAGCGTGCATCCGTGCACGAGTATCACTGGATCGCTTTGTCTTGCAAAGTGAGTAGTTGTGGTTCAAAACCAAACAACTGCTTCGACGAGGGTATTGTGCCACTGTTTGGGCATTATGCCACGGGATTATTCGGAGTGTGGGGTGTTGCACCCAATATGAAATACTGTATTGGGAAGCGGCAATGTGAAGTGTGGGCATAACTTGGGCACAACTTGAGAGATTGTGCTTATGAGTATTTTGGTGCCTTGGGATATATATATTGAGGTCAAGATTTGGAATCCTTGGGGATATGTTGGAAGAATGGTTATGGATGCTTTAGTTAGATATTCGGTTGAAATGAGTCTAGGATCGCTTGGTGGGGCGAGAATATTCGATCCTCTCGTCATACCTACTTTCTGCATGTCACGGACAACCTGTGTACACAAGGGTTTGACATTTCCTCGAAACGGCTTCCCGGGGCACTGGGACCGTATCGATCCGGAGGGAAATATTGATTCGTGCTAGTCACAGTGCTAGTCACGATGCATTGTGGGACCTCCAGCGGGGCTCGCTACCCGGGCTGATAGGGCGCGCCGTTAATGCTTAGATTTTGTCCTTTATGGCTTTGCCAGTGACTTCATATAGATAAGAGTTGGCTTGCTTTTCTTTTTTTGGTTTGGCTTTCGTGTAGGCGTGGCCACCTTGCCTCGGCAAGAGTGTGCACTCGAGATTGGGATATAAACTTTGGTTGAGGATGGATATTGAGGCGAGACTGTTGGTTCGATATGTTATCGTGAAAGCGATGGCATTGAGTTAGACGGGACGGATATATATAACTTTTTGTCGTTTGGTTTGAGTTGAATGCTTGCATGCTTAAACTGCTTTACAGCTTTCCTTAACATGTCATCCATATGCCATGAAAAGAATCTAGGATTCAAACTAGAAAGATCACCATATAACTGTTGCATTCACTATTTTTACTTAGTGTCGGCTTAGACGAGTGGGTTACCCCGCTCACCAGTACGGTTGTGTACTGACCCACGTTTGTTGGCAATATTTTAGGTACACAGGCGTAGTGGCGCTGCTTGGATATACGGGACAAGATGTATGAACTGTAAGTACCTTTGTGGGCTAGAGAAAAGAGCAAGAGCATTTTATCATCTTCGTGGCATCGCCTTTGTGGCATTGCCTCGGGGCATTTTATTTGGACCCTATCGTGAGCTTCGCTGCGTATTACTCTGATGTGTGCTTGGTACACAATACTTGACTTCCGCTGCAACTTGGTTGATTCAATGATAACATTTGGTGTTTGACAACATCGCCTTGTAGGAGCGCAACTCCAGGCTCATACGGCATCACGTCCCGATTAGAACGATTGTCCCGCGGGAGAGCTGCAACGTGGTGATTTCATATTCAGCGGGGACCATTGAGCTTGCGGGAGATTGGGGCATGACAGGAACAAGCCATTATCTTCTTCTTCTATAAATCCTCCCGACTTGTGTGAATTTCGGATCCAGAAACTTGAAGACAAGGGTCATAAACAGGCTTCAATTCCCCTAACAGTCAGACGCGGGGAGATCTTGTGGGAAGACGCGTCAACATCTAATGTCATCATGATAGGTGGACCACAAGAAGATTCCATCTTTATTATTCCTCCAACTCACGACGATCAGCATCCCATAGTCTTCGGTCGTAGGCGGAACAACCCGATCATACAGGAAGAATTTCGTGAGTCTGAAACTGGCAGAATACAAATCCACAGATATAGCCCGCAAGCGTTAAATATTATGCAGAGCATGGGTTATGATTTGAAGCTGAAACCAGGTCTCAACTAAAGGAAAGGCAGACGAATACCGCTGCTCGGCGATCCCCGCTACCAACAAACTCGTTTCGGGTTAGGGTATGCCATCTCCCTTGCAACTTTCGAGTCAAACGAGGATACCTTTTTCTCTTTTCAAGATGGCTCGTCGCCCTCTGACTAATCTCACGCTCTTGAGCAAACATTATCAGCAAATTTGGTAGTGACGGATTCCTTCGAATCAGACGAACAAGAATCCGAACTGATTGAGAATGATGCTTGGGCTCAGCAAATGGATACGCAATGGGAGTTCCACTTCGAGCAGAGAGAACCTCCTACCGAAGACAAAGTTATCCAGATTGACGTTGGGGATGAACTTTCGCCAAAGCCGATATTTATCAGTAATAATCTTTTTCCAGCTGAAAGAAAAGAAGTTATCCAGCTGATAAAAGAATATATCGACGTCTTTGCGTAGAATTATGAGCACATGCCAGGCCTTGATCCAAAGGTGGCTACTCATAAGCTCAATATATTGCCCGACTCAAAGCCTGTGAAGCAGCACCAGTGCCGGTTCCGCCCGGATATGATAGACGCCATTGAAGCTGAAATCAAGAAGCTGATAGCCTGCGGCTTCATCGGTGATGAACAACATCCCGACTGGGTCGCCAATGTTGTCCCGGTCATGAAGAAAAATGGGAAGCTACGGGTCTGCATCGATTACCGAGATCTGAACACAGCCTGCCCCAAGGACGAGTTTCCTCTTCCCATCACGGACGTCATGATTGACAATACATGCGATTTCGAACGTATATCTTTCATGAACGAATTTTCAGGATACAATCAAATCAAGATGCATCCTGAAGACGAGAAGCATACTGCCTTCCGGACACCATTGGGGGTATATTGCTATACGGTCATGCCCTTCGGATTGAAAAACACCGGGGCTACATACCAACGGGCTATGAGTAACATATTCCATGAGCATTTATGCAAGACAGTGGAGTGTTACGTGGAGGATGTAGCTGTCAAAAGCCGCCTCAAGGATAATCACATCCGAGACTTGAAGATAATATTTGAATTGATGCGCCAACATCAACTCAAAATGAACCCTACAAAGTCCTTTCTGGGGGTATCTAGTGGCAAATTTCTGGAATTTGTCATTACCGCCAAAGGCATTCAAGTGGACCCTGATAAAGTCAAGGGCATCTTAGAAATGCGACCGCCCCGCAATCTGAGGGAACTCAGGGGATTTCAAGGTCGTCTGGCTTATATCCGGAGATTCATATCCAACCTCTCCGGGCGATGCCAGCCCTTTTCTCGTCTCATGAAGAAAGGTGTATCCTTCGTATGGGACGAAGCCTGTCAGCAAGCGTTCAGAGATATCAAACGCTACCTCACTAGTCCCCCGGTTATGGTGCCTTCCGTTATAGGAAGACCATTCGTGCTGTATGTTCGAGTGATGGATCATTCTTTGGGAGCTCTTCTCGCACAAAAGAACGATATGGGTCATGAGCAGGCTATCTACTACCTCAGCAGGATGATGGTCGGAGCCGAACACCGGTACAATCTAGTGAAGAAAGAATGCTTGGCTCTGATGTTCGCTATTCAGAAAATGCGACACTATGTCACACGCCAAACCATTCACATCATCTCCAGGATCAATCCTCTTCAGGTACTAATGAACAAGCCAAGTGTTCTTAATTTTCGACTCGCGACTTGGGCGATGTTATTAACACCATATGACATGGTGTACATCCCTTAAAAGTCCGTTAAAGACCAAGCATTGGCTGACTTCCTGGCCACTCATCCGATCCCGGAGTCCTCCAAACTGTACGAGGATATCCTCGACGAAGTTGCAGAATGTAATTCCGCAATGAAAAGTGATGCATGGCAACTGTTCTTCGATGGTGCCTCCAGGATTGGTTCCAGGGGAAACGTAGTTTCGGGAGTAGGAATTGTCCTGGTTACTCCTGATAAGTTCGTCATCTACCGAGCATATTCTCTTAGCGAGCCCTGTTCCAACAATGCAGCAGAGTATAACGCTTTACTAATCGGGCTCCAAGTCGCTAAGGAATTGGGCGTCGAATCTCTGGAAGCTTTCGGTGATTCTCTACTGATCGTCAATCAAGTCAGGGGAATATATGAAGTCCGGAATCCAGACCTCATCCCCTATCACCGAGCAACGGTCGAGATAGCCATGACATTCAAAGGATTCTTCCTGGAGCATGTACCTCGATCTCAGAATCTGGAAGCTGATGCCCTAGCCAGTATAGCTGCAGATTTAGCTACCTCTATAAGAAGGTAGAATTCGGTAATCCTTCTTAACAGATATTTATTCTGTGTGAAAAATAACTTTCACATAGAACACAGCTATGCGGTGGACACAGATCTTCCGAGGAGAGACTGGAGAAGTCCCTTTATAGATTTTGTAGCATACGGAATCTTACCAGAGGATCCTAAAGAAGCAGTATCCATCAAGAGACGATCATTGCGCTTCTATTTTGACGCATCTTTACAATGTCTATATCGCCGGTCTTATGACAGACTATTATTACGATGTCTCTCTGGTGATAAAGCACAGCTGATTATCCATGAAGCCCACGATGGCGTATGCGGAGCACATCAACCCGGTCCTAAGCTACAGGATCGCATCAGGAGAATGGGCTATTACTGGCCTACTATGATCACAGATGCAATAAAGTATGCAAGGCAATACAGAGCTTGTCAAGTCCATGCCGACTTTATCCATCAACCTCCTGAGTATCTACATCCTAGGGTCGCGTCCTGGCCTTTCGAAGCATGGGGTATGGATATCATTGGTCCTATTCACCCGTCTTCTTCCAGAGGTCATCGGTTCATACTAGCCATCACGGATTACTTCTCTAAATGGGCAGAGGCGATCCCCCTTGCTGAGGTAAAGGCATCTAATGTGATCAGCTTCATCAAGCATCACGTCATTTATCTCTTTGGGATACCACGAAGGATAATCCATGACAATGGGCCTCAATTCATCAGCCAAGCGTTTCATCAATTTTGCGATAAAAATCGGATATAAAATATCACCTCTACGGCATATAATCCTGCTGCTAATGGTTTGGCGGAAGCTTTCAACAAAACCATTATCAAGCTCTTGAAGAAGTTCGTCTCTTCGAACAAAAGAGATTGGAATGAGAAGCTGGAAGGATGTCTCAGGGTATACCGTACAATGGTACGGGCACCAACAGGTTGCACACCATTCTCATTAGTCTACGGGAGCGAAGCAGTTCTCCCCATCGAGATCCAAATTCTGTCACTCAGGATAGCCGTGGCTAATAAGCTGACTCAAGAAAAGAATGACCTATTAAGGCTTCAAGAGCTGGAAGGATTAGACGAGAAACACCTCCAAGCTCAACAGCGTATCGCACTCTACCAAGCACGCATTTTCAAAGCTTTTAATCAAAAGGTAAAGGAAAGAGTGTTCAAAGTCGGCGAGCTAGTTTTAGCCGTAAGAAGGCCGATGATTCTTACTCACAGAAGTAAGGGCAAATTCCAGCCCAAATGGGAAGGCCCTTATATGATCGAGACAACATCCTCAAACGGCGCTTACAGGTTAGCCCAGCCTAATGGAGACCTGCTAATGGCTCCTATCAATGGCAAATTCCTGAAAAGGTACCATGCTTAACCTCCTCTGCTCAAGTGGAATATGGCGAAAACCTCATTCTGACGAAACTACTTCTAAAATAAAACTAGTTGGAGCATATTCTATTATGTTCATATTACCTCTGAATAAATATGTCTAACTAATTTGGAACTACAAGACCTATCACATCCATACTACCTCTGATAGTGTTTTGTGTACAAACTAGTCAAAGCATATTCTATCATGTTCATATTATCTCTGAATAGATATGTTTAACTAATTTGAAACATCCAGACCTATCACGTCCATACTACCTCTAATAGTATTTTGTATCCAAACTTTAGTCCAAGCATATTCTATCATGTTCATATTACCTCTGAATAGATATGCCCTGCTAAAGCTTACCGAGAATATATCACGTCCATATTACCTCTGATATCACTTTCACCCCAACCTGTCATTTACATTCCGAAATGATGGGTCCACAAAGTCAGATGAAAGCCTCTTTATTATTCCCAAAAAAAAGCGAAAGTACATTGAAAAGCAAAAATTAAAAGTACATTATGAAGGGGGAGCGGTCAGGTCGCGAAGCTGCCACGCCAGTATGGCCATCTTCTCAGCTCTGGAATCCAAGACATCAGCGTGAACCCGCTCCAGCCGTGCCTTGTCATCTAGCAGGAGGGACAGTTCGGCTCTAGCCCGAAGGAAACCAGCACGGGCGACTCCTACACTAGCCAAGTTTTGTTGTGCTATGACCAGTCGACCATTCGCTACATCTAGACCTTTCGACGACTGAGAAGCCCACTCCTTTGCCTGAGCAAGCTTTGTCTCCATTTTGCGGACCCTCACTATATTTCCGTCATGCTCGGCCTGGCACTTCGTTTGAAGAGCAATAGTCTCCTCCAAGACGACTTTTCCTTCATCCATCTCCTGCTGATTAGTCTGGATGAATTTATTCAGACCTTCCATCTTTTCAACAAGATACGCAGTCAAGGAGTCATATCTAGCCTGGACCAGATCCTCAATGTTGCTTCGAGCTAGCTATAAATATTCGTAAATGGGCTGCTCCAGACCATTAACCATCGCCTCCAGGGTGTCAGCTACCCCACTGTCGCCGAATTCCCTGACCGCCTCTATCAAAAACCGAGAGGACCTCTTCAGCGACGCAAAACCTAAATTCTTCGCCAACACCATTGATATTAACGTTTTCAAAGTGGTATAGAAGATTCCAGTGTACTGCTCGGTTAGCACGACTAAATTCGAATTGACGCCGGGAGTGGCCTCGATATTGGCAAGTCCCCTACCAGGAACAACCTCAGACGATGTTGCCACGGTCGTCGCCTCAACAGGTGGTGCGATGAAAGAAGAAGCGCCAACACCGGATGAAGGTACCAGCATACTCGAAGGAGGCATTATCGCAATGACAGGCTCATCCTCCTCTTGAGATATCGGAATCTCGTCGACAGGCGAGCCGCACCCGAAGATGTTTCCTCTTCAAAATTAGCCACCTCCGTGTCGCCGCCAGGACCTGACACAGAGCCGAAGAGAGCGTCTACACTGCCCTCCCCGAAGAGGTCTTCCCCTGAAAAAAAGGCCAAAGGAAGTTAGTATCGAAATGATATTAACTTTTCTAAAAAAGAGGCGTGGAGACGATATTTACCCATGGCAGACGGCATATATGTCGCATCTGCAGCCTGTACAGCTAAATCATTTCTTAATGATGCTAAGCAAGCTATCATACCTGGAGAAAGGGGTCTGCTAACTGATACTGGCAAATAGTCTTCCACGTCCTCGTCAAATTCCAACCGAGGCTCATCGGTTGGAATCTCGCCAGGTGCACTGACAGGCACGGCAGGGGTCCCTCCCGATGCCGATCCACATAAAGGTATACGTAGTCTTGTTATACTTAGCCCCGGAGGCGACCTCGTTCCACTACCTGAAGCAGTAGCAGCGACGGCAGCCTCCAGCAGAGATTCTCCCGCACCACTAGCCGGAACTGCAGAGGGTCCCTCTCTAAAAGGCGAGGAACCCCAATCGAATAATCATCCCCGGCATAGGGAGATGCAGACTCACTTCCAGGAGCCTCAATACCAGGAATCCGGAGAGGACGATTAACCATCTTCTTCTTCCTCTTGCGAGGAGAAGTTTCCTTCGGAGCAGGAGCCCTTCGCTTCCCGAAGATTACCAAAGCCTCTGCAGGCAGAGGTACTTCACCCCTCGACACCGCCAACAGAGGCTCATATGGAGTGACGGATTCCTCACCCTCGTCGGAAGAAACCGAGGGAATTTTGACTCTTCCCCCAGACTTGGATGACGGCACCCTGAAACTTCCATGCATATCAAAATCGCGATGGAAGGTGTTCGTTGCCACATAGAACTGGGCATACGAGTGCAGGATGTGCAGCTCCATAGAGAGGGTAATGACCAGCACAGTAAAAATTGCTCTAGTACAACCCATGAGGAAGTATCGCTAGCCTCTCGCTCCATCAATGAGTCCACCCCTGGACCGAAAGCTAGTGACGGCGTTGCCCACGTGCAACTGATCATACCCGAACTGCCTGGCAAACCGACTAGGCAGGTAGGGCTTCAAGAAGCAATGATCTTCATTTCTGTACAGCGAATGAGAAGGCCTAATACAGACCAACCAATTAAAAGCTTCAGGAGAAAGATTGGTCTTCTCTCTACCTGAGTCCTCAAGCCTAATCCCCGATTGATTGCGATGTACAGAGGGGACAGTGCAGAAGAGCTTCCAGCTGTGACTAAGGCCCAGCGCCCGCAGACAGTCTATAACTATGTTCATATTCCAGGAAGACTTCTGGTAGTTCAACAAGAAGTTACCCCCCGAACTACTGCCATAGCCGGGAGACATAACCCTGGGGTTATAAAGAATTAACCACCCCATCAAGTACAGGTATGGTAATTCTACTCTGGGAAAGCTATCACGCCGAGTTTTATCGGCAAGTAGCCCGCCAGTCATGGCCCTTAGGCCAGCTTGTATACGGCACACCATGGCAGGGAGCAAGCCCAGTCTTGCCCCGAACACCAGACACACTGCAGGCCATAGCGTGTTGCGGTGAATACGGTCCGCAGATGCGACGCCGGGCACTACTACTCGGCGCAGCCATATGGAGAGGAAGTCAGCCAGTTGAGCTTCCCTGGACAGAGGCCTGCGATAACGCCTCAAATAACTATAGGCCTTAGTGCCTACAGGATACTTTCCCGTCCCTTCGTCGAGGAGCCGGTCTGGAGCACCAGTATCTACCATGAGATCGTCGACTACCTGAGCATTAAGCACGGTCAGAGGATTCATAGGCAGATCCTTGCCCTCCAATACCTTCTCCGGCTTAGCAGTCCTGGACCGGTGGAAGAAAAGATAGGACGTCCATTTGTTGATATGAGCCAAATCTGAAGGTTCACCATAAAAAGTGGTGCAAGCGAGTAGTGGCATATCAGCTCCTGGTATACTTCTACTACCCGAGGGTCTGAATCCCCCAGCTCCCGGTTCGTAGGAACATACTCTTCATACTGAGTATCCCCCATCGGCAGTCTCGAGATCTCTGCCATCTCATGGAGGGCCAATCCCAACTCCCCCAGTTGAGTGGCGAAAGTCCCGGTGAGCGAAATATATCGCTCCATCAGTGCCAGAAACAGGTTAGGGTTGGGAGGTAACCTAACACTGGTGGCACTCATAGCTGCAAACAGACCAATGTTCTCTAACTCGGTCTGAAAATGCTTCAGGGCCCAATCAACTAAGTGAGCCCATCGAAGATTTGTAGGGGTGATCCACCCACTACACCGAGGGTTCACCTTAGGGTATACTCCCCCGTGCCCCATAAAATTATTACAGAAAGTCGATAATTGCACCAGCTGGATCACTAAGCTGTCTTCACTCGGGACACTGCCCGGGTACAGTCCCCTGAACAAAGTTACAGAGCCGGTAGGGTGGCTGACGAACGACCCCTGTTCAGCTCCTTTCAGTGAAAGATCTGCCCCGGCCTGCCGTGAAGATCGGGAGTCAACGTCCACGGCATCCTCCTGGGTTGCGTAGCATGGAAGAAAGCCGAGATGGGATAGTCTCTCGGCATCTTGGGCAGATACAAAACCAAACCCTCGGCAGGAAAAACCCAGAGTTCTCTCTTGGGCTTCGTCTGGGACTGCTTGTCAATCATGTCCCCGAAGAGGAAAGCCGGCTTCAGGTACTGATCCCCGTCTATGTACGTCAGGGGCTCTTCGTTGATCAAGTTCAGCAGCATTCGCTCGCCCTGAGCCGATATCAAAATCTTCCTTCCTTCGGACTAATGGGGCCCGGAGATAGGAAATATCACATGTGACAGATCCTCCAGATAGTTGGAGTGCAGCATCCCGGCGGCAGAACCCATCACCTCGGCTAGCGGAGACGCATGCAAGTTAACTGCAAGAGTGCAAGAAAAACGCATCAGTTCCTATAAACTAGATATTGCAGATCTTGCAGCATACGCCAAAAGTCAACAGTCTGTGCTTTACGCCAAGACTGTGAAACTTCAGCTTTTACGCTGGAATCCATCTTCCTAAACGTAAAATTTAATATTGGCAGTATACGGTCTGTGCTTTACGCCAGACTGATAAAGTTGAGTTATTACGCCAGAATTTTCATCCAGAAGCGTAACACTCAAATTTTATACCCCAACTTTCGACAGTCAAAACTTTTACGCCCGACTGCGAAAATTTATAGTTTTTGCGCTGACACATTAGCAATATGGGCGTAAAAGATGAAACGTCTCTGTGCATCATCTTCCTCAAAGAGGCTATCAGTACAGAAGATGACCTAGCGCGGTCACGTACAACGTGTGCTAAGGATTTTCAGTCGTTCTTTCTCGTCCCAAAAGCTCTACCTTTGAGGCCGGATGCACTGCTCGTCGGCTGGATACTTCTCTCAGAATAAAGTTCGCCTTGCCCGCCCGAAGACGCTCTCGCTTGAGCAGAAGAACGAGAAGAAGAGTCAACCTTCTTTCCCTTAGTGGAGGAAGTTTGCTTCGAGGCCATTACTGGAAACTTTGAAGACTCGGAGAAGAAACGAAGAAAAACTCGAACAGTCGAAAGCTTTCTCTCACAGAAGACGGGTGAAAAGTTTTTCTCTCAGAAACTTGGGGTATATATAGAGTTCGGATGGACTCCTCGGATCCTGAACCAAATCTCCTAATTAATATTCGGTTATGATTGGATACTACGTCAGCCTATTACTCAGAGAAGGTGGACAGTCATTGAATTCGAAAAGTTTTCGCGCGAAGCAGATTCGTGGTTTTTACGCTAAGGAGCTTTCTACGCTCGACAGCTACAGATCTACGGTTTTACGCTCACAGGCTATAAGTCTATGGTTTTATGCCCGGATGCCTTTGTGCTCGGTAGCTTTTATGCTCGAGAGGCTACAAACCTACGACTTCACGCTCAGCAGCTACAAATCTATGGTCTCACACTCGGTGGCGTTTAGTTTACGCTCAGAGGCAATAGATCCACAATTTCACGCTCGAAAGATTTTCTTTTCAACAGCTACAAATCTATAGTTCTGCACCAAGGAGCTTTGTATGCTCGAAAGCTACAAATCTACGGTTTTACGTTCAATGGCTACAAGTCTATGGTTTTATGCCTGGATGCCTTTGAGCTCGGTAGCTTTTATGCTTGAGAGGCTACAAACCTATGACTTCACGCTCAGGAACTACAAGTCTACGATTTCACGCTCGGTGGCATTTAGTTTACGCTCGGAGGCTGCAAACTTATGATTTCACGCTCTATGACTTTTCGCACATCTGAAAGATGCGCAGGCCAGTAGAGTACATCTGAACAAATTCTCAAAACGGTCAATTGCAGGAGTTCACACAGAAGATACTCCTTCTTGACCTCAAGATGCCCCAAGTATCCGAAGCATACAGAGTTCAATATTGAAAATTACTCTTTTTTATGGGTCGATTCAAAGTTCATCCGGAATCTAGTCTGAATATTTCGTCTGCAAATTTAAGATGGCAGCTCAGTTCTTGACAGCCATTCCTCGCCCTGTTCCAAGGGATTTTCGAGAAATTACTCTTGAAGACGACGGTCTGAACAAAAATTTTGTTTATCAGAAGTAAAAACAGTTCAGAATTCTACGCGGTTCCTAACAGCAGGACAGTTCGAACACTCGACTGCTAAAACGGCTTTCTGCGCATCCTTAGTTATGCGTAAAAGACAGGACCTAGCACTCTTTCTATACAGAGTCGGCATAAAGAATCAGACGTATCGAAGCTACACATATTCAGACTTCACAGCAAAGTATGGTAAGATGATCATATGCAAAAAAGAAGACGATCTTATTGAAACATGATTACATATGTGGGAAATCCAGTCTACAAGGGTTTTTTTCTCCATTTTTGTGGTTACATATGAGGGAAATCCCGTCTACCAAGGGTTTCTCATTTTCATTTAAAGATCGCGCCCAGAATCTGTTCTACCAGGTTCTCACATTGGTGAAGATCTTTCTCTTCTTCCATGGCAGTTCATCGACATCCACAGTCGATGAACAAGAAGATGATCAGTGGCGGGAGGATACAAAATTGGGCATAGATCTATCCTCCAACAGAAGGAAAGCATGGTAAATCTGCTTTCCTACAACCAACGCCACTCGAGGACGGCAGTTACAGTTTATCTGCCCCCGTCCACGGAGGTAACGGGAGAAGGTACCGCTTGCAAGCGGCATAGAGAAATGCGACCCTTCTTCTCTCCCGAAGAACCACCATACAAAGTTGCTGATTATCCCGAGCAAAGTAGGCTATGATATCCTTCAATGATCCATCGTTGCAGAGGATATTTGCTCGAAGACGCCATCTTTTTTGGCTCCTTACATGCTGGAAGAGCATGATCTCCTTCTTCCTCAAGTCGACCCGACGAACTCCGGCCATCATCTCTATGTGGTGAAGGAAATGTGGGAAGAATAGGTTAACTCCTCAGCCTTTTTATAGGCGAAAGAGATCACACCGATCCCCAATAACTCTGTTATGAAGTCAGCCATGAAAGAACGTGTCAAGCTTGACCGTTTCAGGCTCCATTCAGAGCATTTTGAGTTACGAGGAACGGTTCATGCTTCATTCAAAGCATTTCAAATTGTGAGGAATTTAAAAACTTTGAAGGGGATCTTGTAGAAGCATAAAAAATATGCTGAATAGCTCTACGCAGCATGTGGATACAGAGCAGCATAAACAGAGGACCTCAGAGCCATCAAAACGTGCAACAGAGCTTTTCCGCTAAGCATGACGTGAAATATAGGCTCAAGGACCATCCGCGTAATGCAGTATGTCCAGGCTGCTCCAGCGTAGACAAGGTGCTTCATCGCCTTTGTGGCGTAAAACTTATCAGCTTTTAATGCAGCATTGAAGTGTACGAGGAACATTTTATATTCTTCGAAATGAACCTGTCAGATCCTGCATTGAACCTGACATCTGGACTCCTAACTAAAAGTACTGCTCGACTACCCAAGCGACGGCTATAATGATGGCGCGGCACTGCAACCTAAGCTGTCATTTACCACCATTTCCCTTGTATAAACCGCTTCTACGCATACGAAGGAATATGCTATCTTATTTTACACAGGCAGATGTGAGCTGTTTACGCTCCACAGAAGACAAACATCTTGTCACGTCAAAAGCTGCACTTCGTACAGGGCTCGAGGCACGTCTCTGTATTTAATGCACAGAGCGATGACAGTTGCTCGAGGCACGTCTCTGCATTTGAAAGCGCCGAATACTGACAGATGCCCAAAGTACATCTCGGTACTTGATGCACAGAAGGGTGGCAGGCCTTCAAAACACGCCTCTGTATTTAATGCGCAGGATAATGGCGGATCTCCGCATTTAATGCAGGAGATTTGATTAAGTGTCACCGAACCGTCGTTTAGTAATATCCCCTTTGCGTAGGCTGCTCTTACTCATATAAAGGAATATGCTGTCCAGTTCTACACAGGCGAACGTGAGCTTCTTACGCTCCGCGGAAGGCCAACAGACCGCCACCTCAGCAGTTACTCTTCTTGCAGAGTTTGAGGCGCGTATCTGCATTTAATATGCGGAATAATGGCAAATCTTAAAGACAAGCATCTGCATTTAATGCACATTATGGGGGCAGATCTATGCATTTAATGCAAGAGATTTAATTATATCTCCAAGAGCCATAATTTTGGCTAAAACGTCTACATCATCTCGGCTTCTACGCCTATTCGGCTTCTACGCCTACTCGGCTTCTACGTCTACTCGGCTTCTACGCCTATTCGACTTCTATGCCTGTTCGGCCTCTATGACCATTCGGCTTCTATGCCTGCTCGACTTCTATGCCTGCTCGACTTCTACGCCTATTCGGCTTCTATGCCTGCTTAGCCTCTATGACCACTCGGCTTCTATGCCTACTTGGCTTCTACGCCGACTCGGCTTCTATGCCTATTTGGCTTCTACGCCATGGTGACAGTTATTGGCTTCTATGACAGTTATTGGCTTCTATGCCAACCTCTTCTACACAAGGGATAACTACCTACGTGGCTTCTACACCTTGATCTTCGCAGCAGATATACGCATTTTATCCCTTAGTTGGACACGCGTCACATGCTCACTCAAAAGGTAATCTATACGCAGGCATTGGTTATTTTAAACCATCGTGTAAAAGGGTGTTGTACTTTCCACTACTCGGTTTCTACACCGACTGAGTGGTCACTGTCACTAAAACTCTATAAATAGAGACCTCTATCAACAGAGAAAAAGGTCAAAGAAATTGGGTCAAAAAAATTAGGTCGAGGAAATTAGGTCGGAAAATCGATCAAGATTTCCAGTATTAGATCCAACGGTCGACAAAAAGGAGAGAAAAACGGTCGAGAGAGAGAGAGAGAGAGAGAGAGAGAGAGAGAAGAATCCAGAGCTCAGGCAAAGAGAAGGGATCGACGACTTTGGCATCATGCATTCACCCTCTTTAGCAACCTGCGAAGCTGCTTCCTGTCTTCTACGACACTTCTTCACCATCGTGTGGTCCAAGGGCTAAAGTGATTGACTGCAGATCAGACACCTATAGCAATATTCACCCAGATTAAATAAATTATACTTAGACATCCTCGTATTGGATTAAATTGTACAATCTTGTTTGTAAACACAGAAGAAAGGGCGGGTTTTCGTATAAGACCTCGTTTTCCATATTCTCCTCTCGTTTATTATCCGAAACAATGTTAAGCAATATGTCCCACGCTAAGACACAAATGAGACTGACTCGACATACACGTAACACGACGTAAAGAACCGAGTAGGAGATTATGTTTAATTGGATCTAGTGGTACCGATTGCTACACTTGGGATAGATTTTATAATGCGTTAGTACGGCTTCTCCTCAGTAAGTCTCGAGGATGAGACCTTTTCTGAGTTGGGTATGATCTAACACCCCGTTCCGCTCAAGCGGACTATCGATTCAAATGGCAAAAAGTGCAATGTCCCGACCAGCTTTGCTCAGGCGAGAACACTTTTTTGTGGCAAAGGATATCCAGACTTTTCCCCACAGGAGTTCGACTTAGGCTTTCAGAGGCTCGCTTGACGTATCGCTCAGCTAAGGTGGGTGGCTACGGTGAACTTGTCTTTGCTTAGCCAGCACACTTAAAATATAGAATGATACATGCTAGTCGCTAGGTAAATTACCCCATGTATGCTAATAAGAATACAACGCACCTAGCTAAGGGAATAATCCCAACTTGTATTGCTTATGTTAGAACATGGAGTTAAAATATTGCTTATATTCAGACCCTCGCATGCTACCCTAGATTATGTCACTCAGGAAGTCCCTTACAGTTTTATTCCTCGGCTTACCTTCGGGCCCGAGCTAATGTGAATGATCATGTTTATACAAATACATGCTTGCCTGCTTGTATATTGCCTCGTCGATGCTTGTCGCATAAACTATGCCTCAAATTATGCAATATTGTGCCTGTCATACATTCATCTAGTTATCCTAGGAAGACTATCTAATAGTCGTTCGGTGCAAGAATGAACCTGCAAGTATCCGAGACCGTTAGGTCACCAAGGCAATCCCCGCACCAGGGAAAATGTATCAAAGCAAGTTATTCACTAAACAAGAATCAGGATTCAAGCATCTCATGTACTCGTGTTCTCGTGTATCTCATAAAATTGGAAAGACCAATAAATGTATGTCACGGACAACTCAAAATTGAGGTATAGTTCCACAGACGGTTACCGAGGCACTGGGGCCGATCCGATCCGGATGGAACTTGATGTGTGGTCCATCGTGTGCGGGCGAAATGTGTCACACCCCAGTCCCAAAATATCGTAGGATCGGACGCGTGATAATGGCCAGCAGCACACACCGATGGACAAACCCAATTTAATGGATCCATTGGGGCATACTTAAGCTGTAATACAATAATAAGTAGATCCAATGATATAAGTCACAGTCTAATCTAATCTCATCCACAACAGATAATCACAGATCAAATGCCAGAATAGTACAAATAAAATAAACTGACATATCTTAATAAAAGTGTCTCGGAGAACAATCCGAGAATAAGTCTGGTACATCAATGAAATAGACTGGAAATAAAATAACTAGAAACAGAAATAAATGAGTATCTCAAGCCAATACTCAGGAGAAGTCCTCTGGTATGATCTTGTCCTCAGATCCTGGTTCTGCTCCAATGTAGACACCTGCTTCTGCTAATGCTAATGCTCCGGTCCCGTATACCTCGGGATAGATCTCGTCAGCTAATCCGGGGGACATAATCCGGATCCAGGTCCTCAGTGGACATAGCAAGGTACAGATAATATAAGCCAACATAAATGCAGTAAAATAGTAAATGAAATAAACAAGGTAAACATGTAACCATCTATGTGAAATACAAGTGAGAGCATCACTAGTACTCAGGCTGAGACCACTACAAGCTCTGTGTCGGGGAGCCGGTAGCAGCAATAACTATGTATTTTACTATGTAGTTTACTATGTATTATATATATAAAATCAGCCTGTAGCCTGTGTGTCTCTCCCCACCCCATGTAATCACACGTCTCATTTCCACGATGCCTCATGTCCATGTCACGCACGATCATATCTAATGTAGCAAGTCATCTAATGTAATGTCTATGAATATAATGTCTATGTCATAAAACCTGTATCCTACACAGAATTACCATGAATATCTCAGGAAGATTATGTCTCATGAATAGTATTAAGTGTCCTGGGTTATGATGTACTTGATAAGACAAGTACGAGCAGTGTATGGACTCGGTATCCATGTCTAGGTGACGTTACACAACTCCGCGTACGGGGTTGGCACCCGACTATTAATCAGACGCTAAGTACAGTCACACGGTCCTAGGTCAAGCATGTACAACAATATATAAATAAGACAAGAAATAGGTAACAAGAACTGCAATGTTGGCAAGGAACACTTGCCTAGGGTTCTGGCTCCAACTGTAGCTCTGGTCTCAGTGTGATCGGTAGGTACTCCTCCGGTTGCTAAAATAAACATCACCATTAGATTAAGAAAATATCAAATAGCTAAAAATGCCTGTCCTTGAGTCCAATTTGGACACATGGGCAAAAATGACAGTTTCTGGTCAAAGCAGGGTCCACATGTGGGCCGCTTTGCACCGAAAAATGTGTCAGGGTCAAAGGTCTCCAAATTCGTCAAACTTAGTGTCAACAAGTCAGGAACGATGATATGAACCCAACAGAAATTTCAGAATTGGATTCCGATGAGCCGATCACAAAATCGCTGGTCAAATGGAGCCTTTGGGGCCTACGATACGTGATTTTGTCAACGTTCTCAGAATCGAACCAAACATGGGTCACAGGACCAGCGTATTGCTACGATTCCGATGGAGCAAGTTTTGTCTCAATTCGACGTGTGCACACAAAGTTAAATTGTGTTCCAGAATGGGCGGATACGGGGCGTTGTCGGCGGATACGCGTTGATTCCGGTGTGCACGCACATCCGAATCGACTTCTGTGAAATCTCGCATGTCCGTATCAACGACGCTCACGTTTTGGTAAAGACCGCGTGCGACCAAGTCTTCCCGTTTGGTGGAGCGCACTCAGTTCCGAGGTAAAACAGGGCGTTAGTTTTCCTATTTTTGGATCGCAGTATGCGATCACCACAGGACGCGATGCACCGAGCGGGTTACACGGACATCAAGAGGGTCACACAGTCTACGCGTTGCAACAGACGGAATCGAAAACGGAATCACGAGGAGAGAGAATGGGTTACCTGAACAGGGCTCCAGAAACTGAGAATTCACGTGTTCGAGTCCTGTGTCCGTCTAGGTTAGGGTTAGGGTTTTTGTTGGCCGGAGGCGGCGCTGCGGCTATGGCTCCGGGGTCGTCGGCTCGTCGGCGGAGTGAGACTGCACAGCGGGGAGGTCGGGCGGCTAGGGCGTTGTCTCCGGCGGCTCGAGGAGCTGTGGGACGGCGGAGCTCGGGGAGGGTGAAGGCTGTGAGGGGGTTGTCGAGGAGGGGCGAGGCAGCGACGTGGGGAAGAAGGAGGAGTAAGGCGGAGAGGTGGAGGCAGTCGACGAGGGGCTCGGGAAGCCGGTCGGGGTGTGGCTCGGTGGTTGATGGCGGAGGAGAAGTGGTCGAGCGGGGGTCGTCTGTGGAGTCGATGATCGACGGGGATGAGTCGGGGAAGGAAGTCGATGCTGGTGGCGGTGATCGTGCGGGCTGGGGACGGGGAGTTAGGTCGTGGTCGAGGACGGGTGGCCAGGGGTGACCGTCGATGGAGGAGGAAGTGGAGTCGGGGACGGAGATAGGCGGAGAGGGGCTGGACTAGGGCGGCGGGTGAGGCAGAAGGTGGTCGGGAAGGGGATGACGGTGGAGCCGGCTGTTAGACTAGGGTTCAGGCAGGCGTTCGTCGGCGCTGGGATAAGATTTTAGGTTGCGGCGGCGGCGGGGCACAGAAGTCGAGGCTAATAAATAGGGTGAACAGTAATCTCGATTAGATTAGGGTTTCGACGGCTAACGGGTTTGGGTCTGGGTCCGCGGGTCGGGTTCAACGTGAATCCGGCCCGACCCGCTAGTGCTAGGGTGCGGGTTTGGGTCTGTGGGTTTCGGGTCGGGTTTAGATCCGACCCGACCCGATAAGGCTAGCTTTGGTTCAGTGAACCGAGTCTGAGTTGGTTTGGTTTATTTCAAATAAACCCGGTTTATTTTAGGGGTTTAATTCGGTTTAATTCTACAATAGTTTTTAGGGCTTTAAAACTGCTTTCGGAGTCCAATAAATTCACCGAAAATTATCCTATGTCCGGTTTTTTATTTTACACCATAAAATATTATTTTCATAATATTTTAATATTAATTAACAGTAATTAAAAATTATTTAATTTCAAAATACTTAGGTTTTAATTACAGAAAAATCCCAGAAAATTACAGAAAATTATAAAAAATCCAAAATAAAATTTTTTGAAAAATCAGGGGGTTTACAATATATCCCCCTTAAGAGGATTGCGTCCTCACAATCAAAGAATAATCGGTCAACATAGATGACACGGTTGCAAACATTGTTCGAAGCACATCATTATCAAGAAGAATCAAGGTTGAGGGTCTAAGCAAAATACACAGGAAAAATTATTTTCCTAAACATTAAAAGTTATATAATCTCCCGTATGAAGGAGATCTAGAGGACTACTATTTTAGAAAAACTAGGTTATTTAATTATTAGCAAGTTCAAAAATTACTAAGTTAAGGCTAGGTCACGAATCAACAGGCACAAACTAAAGCAAATCTAAAAGCAATTAACTAGAAAACTTACGCGCATTAGCTACTCCATGAATCTGTGCATCCTCCAAAGTCATCACGAAAGCTTGTCCGCGTCCTTGAGGTGGATTCCTCTGCTGCTGCTGCTGGGCCTGCTGGAAGAGTGCTGCTTGTGGTGCCAAGGGTGGCCTTGGTTGATACCTTCCTGATGCTGGTAGGGCTTGTCTGTTTAATGTTAGTGCTCCATCTCGATGCTGAGGACAATCCTTGGCTAAGTGTTGATTAGTTCCGCAAATCAAGCATAATCCTAACTTGCGTCTACAGTCCCTCTCAATATGGCCTACCTTGCCATATTATTGACATGTAGGTAGTATCTGCGGAGAGGCTTTGGGTGGCTGGTGCATGTGAGGTCTCTTTGCGGCTTCTTCTTGTGGTGCTCTGGCTGATGTGGAAGACTGTTTCAGACTGGTCTCTCTCCTGGTGACGCGCTCCATGCGTCGGGCTGCTGGAAGGACGTCCGAGTAAGAAGTAGGCACAACGGATCCGATCAGTCTCTGTAGCTCGAGGTTTAGTCCGTCGAAGTACTTCTCAGCCTTCTCTTCTTCTGTCGGGATCAAGGTTGGGGTGAAGCAACTTAGATGAATGAATTATGCGTTGTATTCTTCCACTGTCATACTGTCCTGAGTGAGGCGATTAAACTTGTCCCAAAGTTCTGATCGAGCGGTCTCCGGAATGTACATATCCTAAAAGAGCCTGGAAAACTCTTCCCAAGTGACTCGGTCTGGTCCGAGCCGTGTCTCCTCAGATAGCCACCAGTGATGTGCATTATCTGTCAATTACATTCTGACGGCAGTCATCCAACGTTCTCTTGGAAGCTCAGCTGCTTCCAACTGGTGTTGTGTGTTGGTGAGCCACTCATGAACTTCTGAGGGCTTCTCCTTTCCTGAGAAGGTACGAGGCTTCAGCTGGCGGAAATCGGTAATATAGCCCGTCGTTGGCCGTCGTGCTGGTAGATTCGCCTGCTCCAGTACAAGTGCTAGGCTGCGACTCAAAGTCTCGTGTTGAATCTGCTGTTGAGCTTGTATTATTGCGTAGATCATTTGGAATATCTGTTGCCCGTCCATAGTTTGCCCTTGTGGGAATACGGCCATTGGTGGTGTGAACTGCGGCGGAGGTGGAATGTCGTCTTGACGATCTCTTGAGCTTGACTGTTTTGTTGTTCTAGCTGACCTCCACCAACTGGTGTTACTTCATCGTCATAGGTGACATCTATAACTTGTGGTATTCCGGCGGGAGTCTCGTCGCATGCTTGTGAATCCATTGCTCTACATCAAAAATAAACTATAAGAAGCGCACAGGAATTAAGGCATGATGCAAGAAAAATTTAGTTCGAATACGATATAGATATCAAGAATGATTCAAACAAGTGGATGAGATCCTAAAAACTTATCCTATTCTTACTGCAGGCTTGCTCGGTCCCTAAGTTAAAACTGAATAATTTAGTCGTTGACCAGCATGGGCCACCACAAAAACCATGTCATGCCCCAGTCCCAAAATATCGTGGGACCGGACGCGTGATAATGGCCAGCAGCACACACCGATGGACAAACCCAATTTAATGGATCCATCGGGGCATACTTAAGCTGTAATACAACGATAAGTAGGTCCAATGATACAAGTCACAGTCTAATCTAATCTCATCCACAACAGATAATCACAGATCAAATGCTAGAATAGTGCAAATAAAATAAACTGACATATCTCAATAAAAGTGTCTTGGAGAACAATCCGAGAATAAGTCTTGTACATCAATGAAATAGACTGGAAATAAAATAACTAGAAACAAAAATAAATGAGTATCTCAAGCCACTACTCAGGAGAAGTCCTCTGGTACGATCTCGTCCTCAGATCCTGGTTCTGCTCTAATATAGGCACCTACTTCTGCTAATGCTAATGCTCCGGTCCCGTATACCTCGGGATAGATCTCGTCAGCTAATCCGGGGAACATAATCCGGATCCAGGTCCTCAGGGGACATAGCAAGGTACAGATAATATAAGCCAACATAAATGCAGTAAAATAGTAAATGAAATAAATAAGGTAAACATGTAACCATCTATGTGAAATGCAAGTGAGAGCATCACTAGTACTCAGGCTGAGACCACTACAAGCTCTGTGTCGGGGAGCCGGTAGCAGCAATAACTATGTATTTTACTATGTAGTTTACTATGTATTATATATATAAAATCAGCCTGTAGCCTGTGTGTCTCTCCCCACCCCATGTAATCACACGTCTCATTTCCACGATGCCTCATGTCCATGTCACGCACGATCATATCTAATGTAGCAAGTCATCTAATGTAATGTCTATGAATATAATGTCTATGTCATAAAACCTGTATCCTACACAGAATCACCATGAATATCTCAGAAAGATTTTGTCTCATGAATAGTGTCAAGTGTCCTGGGTTATGATATACTTGATAAGACAAGTACGAGCAGTGTAGGGACTCGGTATCCATGTATAGGTGACGTTACACAACTCCGTGTACGGGATTGGCACCAGACTATTAATCAGACTCTAAGTACAGTCACATGGTCCTAGGTCAAGCATGTACAATAATATAAAAATAAGACAAGGAATAGGTAACAAGAACTGCAATGTTGGCAAGGTACACTTGCTTGGGGTTCTGGCTCCAATTGTAGCTCTGGTCTTAGTGTGATCTGTAGGTAATTCTCCGGTTGCTGAAATAAACATCACCATTAGATTAAGAAAATATCAAATAGCTAGAAACGCCTGTCCTTGAGTCCAATTTGGACACAGGGGCAAAAATGACAGTTTCTGGTCAAAGCGGGGTCCACATGTGGGCCGCTTTGCACCGAAAAACGTGTCAGGGTCAAAGGTTTCCAAATTCGTCAAACTTAGTGTCAACAAGTCAGGAACGATGATAGAAACCCAACGAAACCTCCAAAATTGGATTCCGATGAGCCGATCATAAAATCGCCCGTCAAGTGGAGCCTATGGGGCCCACGATACGCGATTTTGTCAACGTTCTTAGAATCGAACCAAACTTGGGTCACAGGACTAGCGTATTGCTATAAGTCTGATGGCGTAAGTTTTGTCTCGATTCGACATGTGCACACAAAGTTACAGTGTGTTCCAGAATGGGCGGATACGGGGCGTTGTCGGCGGATACGCGTTGATTTCGGTGTGCATGCACATCCGAATCGACTTCTGTGAAATCTCGCACGTCCGTATCAATGACGCGCACATTTTGGTAAAGACCGCGTGCGACCAAGTCGTCCCGTTTGGTGGGGCGCACTCAGTTCCGGGGTGAAACAGGGTATTAGTTTTCCTATTTTTGGTTTATGGTGTACTATCACCACAGGACGCGACGCACCGAGCGGGTTACACGGACATCGAGAGGGTCATACAGTCTACGCGTTGCAACAGACGGAATTAAAAACGGAATCACGAGGAGAGAGAACGGGTTACCTGAACAGGGCTCCAGAAACTGAGAATTCGCGTGTCCGAGTCCTGTGTCTGTCTAGGTTAGGGTTAGGGTTAGGGTTTCTGTTGGCCGGAGGCGGCGCTGCGGC
This sequence comes from Iris macrosiphon, assembly GCA_036927795.1. Classification (NCBI taxonomy): domain Eukaryota; kingdom Viridiplantae; phylum Streptophyta; class Magnoliopsida; order Asparagales; family Iridaceae; genus Iris; species Iris macrosiphon. The sequence continues at coordinate 73,978,947 of JAYESA010000009.1, read as the reverse complement.
TAGGGCTCCGGGGTCGTCGGCTCGTCGGCGGAGCGGGACTGCACGGCGGGGTGGTCGGACGGCTAGGGCGTTGGCTCCGGTGGCTCGAGGAGCTGTGGGACGGCTGAGCTCGGTGAGGGTGAAGACTGTGAGGGGGTTGTCGAGGAGCGGCGAGGCAGCGGCGTGGGGAAGAAGGAGGAGTAAGGCGGAGAGGTGGAGGCAGTCGGCGAGGGGATCGGGAATCCGGCCGGGGAGTGGCTCGGTGGTTGAGGGCGGCGGAGAAGTGGTCGAGTGGGGGTCGTTTATGGAGTCGATGATCGGCGGGGATGAGTCGGGGGAGGAAGTCGATGCTGGTGGCGGTGGTCGTGCGGGCTGGGGACGGGGAGTTAGGTCATGGTCGAGGACGGGCGGTCGGGGGTGACCGTCGATGGAGGAGGAAGTGGAGTCGGGGACGGAGATAGGCGGAGAGGGGCTAGACTAGGGCGGCGGGTGAGGCAGAAGGTGGTCGGGAAGGGGACGACGGTGGAGCCGGCTGTCAGACTAGGGTTCAGACAGGCGTTCGTCGGTGCTGGGATGAGATTTTAGGTTGCGGCGGATGTGGGGCATAGAAGTCGAGGCTAATAAATAGGGTGAACAGTAATCCCGATCAGATTAGGGTTTCGGCGGCTAACGGATTTGGGTCCGCGGGTCGGGTTCAATATGAATCCGGCCCGACCCGCTAGTGCTAGGGTGCGGGTTTGGGTCTGCGGGTTTCGGATCAGGTTTAGATCCGACCCGACCCGATAAGACTGGGTTTGGTTCAGTTGAACCGGGTCTGAGTTGGTTTAGTTTATTTCAAATAAACCCGGTTTATTTTAGGGGTTTAATTTGGTTTAATTCTACAATAGTTTTTAGGGCTTTAAAACTGCTTCCGGAGTCCAATAAATTCATCGAAAATTACCCTATACCCGGTTTTCCATTTTACACCATAAAATATTATTTTCATAATATTTTAATATAAATTAATAGCAATTAAAAATTATTTAATTGCAAAATACTTAGGTTTTAATTACAGAAAAATCACAAAAAATTACAGAAAATTATGAAAAATCCAAATTAAAATTTCTTGAAAAATCAGGGGGTTTACAAGATGGTTTATAGTGCCTCTTGTGCTTTCAATGCATTCCGTTCTTGTCTTGGACTACTTCATGTGCGATCCATCTATGTGTGCGAGATGGTTCCTAGCGCCTCTTGTGCTTTCGTTGTGTTCCATTCTCATCTAGGATTGGTCCTTTATGGCTATGCCAGCGATACATGTCATATAGATAAGTCATCCTCGCTTAGCGGCTATCCGCGTGCGAGTCATTGCATCACATCAAAAGAAAAACTGAATACCTGAACGATCATGATATAACAATATTCGTGTTTGTATATGCTATTGCCTTGGTTTTCATTATGAATGCTCGTGTTTAAATTAACTTGGTTTGCCTTGGACATGGAAGGTCAAATAGTAATTTGGTAAGTATCGCCGTGTTTACTCTTATATCGTACGGTGCACTGCCACACGAGTTAGGTTATTCAATATGCCATAAAACTGATACTAAGGCAACTAGAAAGACAATATAGTAGTTGGTGTATGAAACCTATATTACGTGTTTGGATTTGTCGAGCGGGCGAGTAGCCTTTCCACCAGTGAATTCAATGTAGTGATAATCTACCAGATCATTTATAGGGTACGGGAGAACCTTATTCGAAGCGGATGCCTCCTTCGTGCGTGCTAAGGCCGGGAGTTCACTCTGAAGCCTTGGAACACTGCATCCGGAACTGAAGCACATATACAAGACATAATATTAAAATATTGCCTGAATATCGCCTGTACAATCATTCTATAATTATAGCCATTTGGCACACTTTACTGTTTCAGAGAGAGAGATCTGAGCGAATTATAATCTCGGCCAAGCACCACCTGTAACACTTGTTTATATCAATAAAGAGTTGCTTTTACTTCAACTTGTGTTATTCAATGCTTCCGCTATTGTCGACTCAGTGAACTTGTTACAAAATTGCCTATGCGTTTATGACTCTGCTGCACTCGGACAATCTGTGTGACTCTATAGCTTAGAATTCTTACCGCCAGCCAATAAACCATGGCCTTGCACGGGTGTAGCTCACGCTCGTGTGGCATCACGCCCTAATAGGTCATAGCGATCCTCCTGCGAGAGCGCTGGCGCGGTAATTTTTGTCTAGCGGGGACGGACGATTAGCTTACGGAAGATCGGGGCATGACACCGAGATCGTTTGACCTAGGGGGCATTAGAGGAACACCCTGAGGCAACGAAATCCTTGTGATCATGGGGGTGTTCATGTCTATTAGTTAGCTGTGCCATGCGTTACAGCTACTAGTTTGAGCGCATACTAGTGCAGTACTGAACTGTGAGTCACAGTTGCTGGGAAGACGACCATAGGCCATCATGTAGTTATGATTCATGCTAGAATAGCCTTCTTGAAGCCTAATATTTGATGCAGAGATGGACATGAAACCATATTATCTGTATGTTTATGCAAATCATTATAATGCATGTTTCTTCCAGGGATGAACTGTCGGCTATGGGTAAGAATCACGTAATAGGTGATGGTTTTACTTCCTTATGTTCCTATCATAAACTATTCCTAAGATTTATCTGTTATACCTGAAATGCTACTGCTCTCCTTTTCAATAAGATGCATAGTCCGCAAGATGCTGCTAAAATGTTCCAAAAATAAATGAATATAACTCAAGAAAAAAGCTTCACACATCAAGATATAAAGGAATTTATATTGTGTATAAACTGTTCCTACTGTATGCTTAAATAAATATAAAATATGGCATTTTCAAATATGTTTTCAAAAGAGGTAACCAGACTCTTGATTTAGTATATTGCATGAAATAAACGTAGGTAAAAGTAGCAAGATTACTAATAGTGCAATATTTTCTCAGATGATTACTTAAAGATAGTTTCAGAGGGTGTTGTAGAAGCATAGAAAATATGCATCCATGCGTCCAACAACCATGTTCCCCAAAGTAAAGTTCAGAAAAGATTGGGCCACAGAATTATCCTGCAGCTCAATAAGGCGACATCCATGCTAATCAGCCGAAGCAGCTTTGGCCGCAGATGGACCTGATATGGCATCCTAGCAACATGATCGTCTCTGACACAGAATCCTGACAAAGAGGATTTTCTTAATGCCTCAAAATACGTAAACACACTAAATGACAGAAGTCTCACGTCAGCATAGAACTTTACTCTCGATGGATGTGCAGTGCCACATATACAACACAACTGGCCACATGCTTCCCAAACTCCATGTGTTCCATTCTTCTCTGGCCCAAAGCATCCCAAACTCCATGCGTCCCATGCATCTCTGGCCCTAGGTATCCCAGGCTCTATGCGATCCATGCGTCTCTGGCCCCATACGTCCCAGGATCCATGCGTTCCATGCGTCTCTGGACCGATGTGTCCCAAGACTCAATGCATTTTATGCATCTCTGGACACATGTGTTTCAGACTCCATGAAAACCAAATCTTGCTGTTACGACACGAGTAATTCTCTCTAACCAAGTGTGGACCATGTTTTAAGCTGACCAAGTCACGTCCATAAAGGACGAGAACCACCCAGATCTTCAGTAACATAAAATTCTATCAAGCGCCCACGTGATAGCCTGCCCCGCTCACGGTTACAGCTGCACCCTTTTAAGGAGGCATATGTGGCACCCTCTAGCATTCATGCGGCCCAACATATGCGTGCCCAAGGATGGCTATATATACTCGGGTGGCCTGCCCAAACAAGGGGACGGACACACATGGGTCGCTAACACAGAGAGAGAACATAAAAAGATAAGCAAAGAGAGAACATAAGTTTCTTTACCCTGTATCGGATGGTCAACAGAGCAAAGGAGTCGTTGTACTTCTCAACCTCCATCGTCATACCCCAAATCAAAATATTTTACTTAGATAATTCTATTTAGGATTCTGTGTACTCTTTTTCGTTCCTTAAATACAAAGTTTGTAAGAACTCATTTAATGGCGAAAAAGATGGCGATTCTGCTGGGAACTTCTTTCTCCTCTGATGAGAAAGTTGTGACACAATCCAACGCAGCAAAGCTCGGATCAACTCAAATAATGCTGGTGGTCCACTTTGACTAGCAGGCTTTCGAAGAGATGCTCTCGAAGGGAAGCGCTAGTCCTTCGTTAAGGCTAGCAAAGCCCAAGAAGACCTGCAAGACGTGGGTAGCAAAGGCCGCTGTGCCTCACCCAACTATGGAGCATGCACTTTTTGTCTCTCTCTATGATACTGAAGACGTACATCATGTGTCCACTCAGGTTATCCTCGCTCATGCGCCCTCCTTGCCTGAAAAGGAGAATGATCAGCACCCAAAATCTGGCAGAGGAAAATAATAAGATGCTAAGAGTTTCATGGTTGATGTAAAGCCCATGCAGACACAATAAAGGATGCAGAGAAAAAAGAAGTATGCGGCTTTCAGCTCAGCCTTATGCATCTTTGACACCCCTAAAAGCTCTGTGTTTGACAGAATCTTATCCGGTCGTGCTTCCATGCGCCACTTTGAGAAAATTCAAAACTTGGACACTTCGTACTATGCGCCTGTGCGTGTAAAGTCGAAGAAGAAAAGGGCAGTGCGAGCTCGTCAAGCTCAAGCAACTGCCCATTTGGCTGGCCGTCGCAGGAACCCCTAACCATTATGTGGCCCCCTGATAGAAATCTATATAAGATCGCCCGTGCATCCAGCCCACAACGGCAAATGGGCAGGGTCGATCTGGGGAAAGTTCTTGTATGAACTCTAGATCAAGGAACAAAATCAACACCCACACACCCGTACGCTCGGTCTACCCGTGCTCACGGAAAGGGTGCAAAGGTGAATCAGCCTTCGCCTGACTTGCGCGACATGATCAATCACACGCGCAAGACGAGGAAGACAACTACGACACATGGAGTATCCTCCCTAGGACATCTTTGCGCCAAAATTATCATCAATTGCACTAGCAACAAAGTGGAAATATCCACAAACAGGCAATCGACATTGTAACAACTACATCCGAAGGCACCTAGCCGACAACAACCCAAAAATCAGGTACAAACACCAGAGCAGTAGGAGCTATAATTTTCCTCATATTACTCTACTTGGAAGGACCCTTCTACCGTGCTAAAAAGGAACCCCAGCACCTCTGTTTCATCACTCTCAACCAACGCATTGAGAAGGCGACTACAAGGAGGACTAGCAGCGGGACCTGCGAAAGGTATTTTCTAAGGTACCCGCTCGAAGAAAAAGCTATCAGCCGCTGGGGGTAGTACTTCATCAGAACCCCTGTGGGTTGCACAAGCTAGGGGTAGTGATCCTCCAGACCTATATCCCGCACCCGCTATAGGGATGCAAATCGGGAATAACGTCCAGCCTACGCCGCATCAATGGTAGAACATTGTTTGGTAATCTATCTAATCCATATAATAAACCACCAACAATATCAATATACTCAATCATAGCTATGATGGAAATATGCACGAATATAATAAAAGAATAGAATAGTCATAATATAACTCATGAGTCAATAATAACATCAATGAGTCAGAGAAATACTAAAAGTAAGTTGGAGACAAATCCTGTATAAAAGAATAACTAAAGTGCTACAAGTTTCGGGTCGTCTGTCTCAGTCAGGATGAGACCCTCCTGAGCCAGTATTTCTGACTCTAAGCCCACAACATCTTGAGGTCCGTAATGAGTGGGGAACCACTCCTCAGTGTCATCTGAAAAATATATATCCAGTCAGGAAAGGAGCAGAGTACATCTCTAACAGCAGTTCTAATCAATGATATAAACTATATAACAATAAATATATGTGAATATATAAGATACAACATAGATATATGAGATATACAATAAAGAAAATACTAGAAATAAATACAAGAATGAACAAAATGACAATGATCAAGAATACTAATGACTAAAGGAGTGAGTACCAGCTTTAATATGTGATCGGCTTGGGAACTTAATACCAGATTAATGGCCTACCTAATCATATGTGCGGTGTATGATTAACTATTCAATGAACAAGACTTGATACAATGAGGGTATGATCATATATCTATACTACATACTCTCCGCCCCCGACTGGTATAGTGGATCCAACCATGGTACATCATGGCACAGAATTCTCTAGGAATGTAGTAAGTCTCCACGATAATCAGTGTCTGTACATGTACAAAAAGAACAAGAAACAAGGCTTGCACAAGATACACCATATATACCGTAGAATAATATCTCATGACGAGATCCGGATATACCAATCAGTGTAACCATCGTATCAAGAAATTAAGGATATCTATACTAGATACAAGGAATATAGAGGATATCATAAATGAGAAACTATCAGAGAATATACTCGCCTGAAGTCCGGTGAACAGTATCACAGATGTCCAATACGGTACCTCAAAGACATAGATAGGAAATATAACATCAATACAAGATTTCAAAATAAAAATAAGTTAAACTGGTCAACATATAGGTCAAAGAGTCATTTCTAAGTCAAATAGTCAAACTAGGTCAACTCTAAGTCAAATTGGTCAAACTTGGTCAAACTACCTATTTCTAGGTTGCATGAGTCTATCTCTAGGATATCAGGTCCAAACACTATGAAACTAAACCAAACTAGTTAATCTAAGATACTTTGAGACACATAAAAGGCCGTATCCTAGGATACGCAAGTTTAGATATGAAAATATTAATTTATATATATATATATATATATATATATATATATATATATATATATATATATATATATATATATATATAAGTGAATACATATAATACCGTAGTTAACTAATGCAAATAGGATACCGTTGCTTTGAACCAAATCGTCTCACACTAACACACACCAATCTCGATACTCAAACCCAATACCTTGAGTATCGATCCAATACCTTGACATTACCTTGGTATCCCAAGGTAATTCAAAACCTCATTCATATAGCTAATACCCAATACTAACTATATGCTAATATATAGCTATTAAATACCACTAACTACTAACATATGATACCTACTAGTACATAGATACTAACTTAACAATGCAATACTTACTAACTATATTTAGTTACTTAGCTAACTATTACGCAAATCTAACTAACTATTAACATAATCAAGTGTATAACTAACTAAATATTTAACTACACTAACAACTACTAACTCAAACTACTAACAACTATCCTTACCTAGCTAAACCACCTTAACCCACTTTCTTCAATGACTGAACTACCTAACTGATATACTGAATGGCTCTCAGTTGATACTGTGCTGAACTGAATGCACTGTGTTGGTACTTACTGCCTTTGCTGAATTGCTGAACCTGCTGTGTAGTTGTCATCCCCCTTTGTTGCGACTGCTACTGAGATGATACCTTATTGCTGTGCACGAGCACAGTGCTGCACTGTGCAGTGCAGCTAGCTGTAGTGCTCACCCACTGGAAACTGTTGATGTTAAAACTGTGCTGAGTTGATGTACTGCTGATACTGCAGTGTAGATACCCTTGCTGCTGATATGCTGATACTGATAGCTCAAGGCTGCTGCTCCCCCTTTGCTGTAACAGCTATGCCTCAGTTTGCATACTGCCAGTTGCTGTGCACGAGCTAAATGGCTCTGTTGCTCAGTGCATTGCTGAGACAATGCCTATAGGCTGCTCACTACTGAATTGATACATGCTGAACTGTGTCACGACCCAATTTCGTAGAATCGTTGAGGCATCCCCCGAATCGTGACTGCCGTGCGGGCCTGGGATTGCGCCCGCACAAGGCTTTAATGATTTGCATAACGAGCACATATTCAGAGTACGCAGATAAATTGAAACACAGATTTAAAACATAAAAAAGTTCTCTTTATTGATAATGAACATCTATTACAAACTCTTGAAACGAGTCAGCTACTTTGCCGCACGGGCTAACAAAAGTGTTGACACAAAATAAGATAGCAATCCTGTACATTATATCCCTTTACTAAACTTCAAAATGTATAGACCTCCGGGCTGGAGGATGGCTTTGCCACGGAGCTGCATTGTGTATATAGGGTTGCAAGCTCCTGCTTCAAAATATTTCAAGGATGGCGAGATCAGGATGCGCCTACAGCTGGACTGGATCGGGAAAGACGACTTCAGCTCCTCGCTCAGTTCGCCTTAGTACGGGGAACCTGTTTCAATGAGGGCAGCATGTCGAAACATACTGGTGAAGGCGAGCTAACCCAACTATACCAATCAACACGTTATTTTAATGAAGCATGCATATTTTTGTGGGTTTCTATCTTGCCTTAGTTTATTTACAAGTAAGCAGCATATAGAATTTACTGAAATGAACTTGCCACCGTTCGGTGACTTTTACCTATCCGTCTGAACGTGTAAACCCCCTCGTAAAAAGTAGGATTTATTTGAGTATTTTAATTTGAGATCAACCGCACCCCAAATTCCAAGTACCCAAATTAGGGTATCAGCCTACACCAAGCCGTTATGCCACGACTCCTGTGTACCACTCAAAAACCTAGTTCCTTATATTTTCAATACATTAGGAATTACCTAGTTGAGTTTGTAATTTAATTTTAATTAAGGATAATTTCACCTCAAAGCAACACTTAGACTAGCCTACCTCAATAAGCCCAGATAGGCCCAAGCCGAGGCTAGCCCACAACTTCCACACACACACACACACACACACACACACACACACACACACACACACACACACATATATATATAAATATATATATATATATATATGAAGCCTCTCCCTTAAAACCCTAAGAAAACCATCAACCCTCTCCAAGCCCTAGCCGACCCCCACCTAAAACAATCCTCCCTGTCGGCCGGACCCCTCAACCCCGACCACCTCCCTGACCGACTGCTCCCGCCGCCGCCCCTGACCGACTGCTCCCGCCGTAGCTGTCTAGCCGACTGCTCCCCTGACCGGCTGCTGCCTAGCCGACTGCTCCCCCGACCAGCTGCTGCATAGCCGACTGCTTCCCCCGACCGGAGCACTGCTGCGCAGCCCGACTGCTCCCCCGACCGACTGCTGCCCAGCCCGACTGCTCCCCAGACCAGAGTACTGCACGACCCCGACTGTCCCACCACCCGCGAGGCGACCCATCCACGCTGCCGGAGACACCCTCGTCGAAGGAGCAGACGCCCCACGTCCTATCGAACAGGTACTCGTCCTCCAACAGTTCCTTTCTTGTGTTCCAACCATCTCACCATGTATCGTGTCCATGAATGATTGTTGGATTTGTGTGTCGTGAATCATAGTTGAAACACAACCTTTCTAACCCTAATTAAAATGATGATGGCTAAATGATTAACCAGAATAGAATTTGTTAATAAACAAAAATTCCTTAACCACGATACCGGTCATAAAGGACTTTAGTTAATTTAACGTCTGGTCATAAACCACGTGCACTGAGTATAGAAATCAAAGACAGATGTTCACAGAGAACATAGATCATGGATAACCGTAACTGGATAATTATTGTCCCGAGGCACCTGTTAACCGAAGACAACACCCGTGTACACCCTAGCTAAGTGCGCACGTGATGCTGTACTCGAGCAACAGAGAACTCGCTATAAGTATTCAAGATTAGCGTCTTAACAGTACATAGATAAGGCGTATTATCTGATGCCTGTATTATTGTGTTATATTATTGTCTAGGGTCTTTGGATCAGCCAAGAGACGCTACCGGAACAGGCTTTTGGCATTCATCTCTCGAAGACTCAGGCAAGATACCTTGTATTTACTGTCTAATTTAAATGATGTAAATGTTATATTGTATGCTTGTTGTTACTTTATACAACTGTGCGCGTCCGAGATTGTCTCGGGTGCATTCGACGGGTACGTCGAAGATTAGTATACATTGACTTAGTCATTAGCAGACTCACCTCATTGGATGATACCCTGTTATCTTCCAAGACATGACACTTTTACACGTATTTATAGTGATAAATCTCATATTGGGATGTGTGTTCGCGTGATCGACTAGCTATCGCTGCGTGTGACGTGCATCACGGTTAGCAAGCAATATGGGACTATTTCAGTTTAGAGACTTGGCATTTAGATAAGGGATATGCGTGTCAATTATTTGACGGGTATATCTACATTGGGAGGGGAGGACGACTGGTAGGCATATGGGACACCCCACTCTTTTACACTGATACCGCACTCAACGGAGTGATACAGACGTATTTATATATATATCACTGATACCACATTCTGTAGAGTGTGGGACGTTACTTGATGACATTGCAGATACCACGCTCTATAGAATGTTGGACGTTACTGTATTCCTGCGCCCGTGTTATAGGGGACATGTGTGGCATATACTAGCCGGTTGTCACGACTGGTGAATTACGTCAGCATATGATTAGCCTACACCTTCTCATATACTCACAGTTGTTCTCATATTGCATTCACTTAGATTGGCTAGCACACCCTTTATTGCATTTATTTTATTCAGTATTTATATATGGCTTGTCTCTTTGTATCTTGTTACGTCCCTCTGAGGACCTGGTTCCCTTCCAGATTTAGACGAGACTTTCTACCCCACCGTATACGGCCCCGGACAGGAGACAAGATTCGCTACAGCCGAGGAGTTAGAGGTGCAGCCGTCAGAGTTTTCGTGATCAGTTGGTAGGCCTTCAGCCTAGATTGGGTGCATCATTATCTAGTCAGCCGATGCCCTAATCATTATCTTTTATATCTCATTTCAGTACTTTATTTTGTCATAGTAGTGGGTTTGTTCCCACTAGACTTCACTGATTGTACTATGATATCTTGAGACTGGTATTTATTATCCAGCAGTTTATTTAGTACTTCTTGCTCTTTATATTATGGATGAGATTAGATTACCTGTTACTGACTGATATTGGATATGTTAGTATTTTAGGACAGCGTAGCACTCTTCGTGGATCCATTAAATTGGGATATCCTCGAAGACGTGTCAGCTGGCTATTGCCACGTGGCCTGGTCCCGTTTACTTTTGGCACTAGGGCGTGACAGAATGACCTACACAATACTTACCATGCCTTCCTTGCCATGAAGACACAAGTTAGTTTGCAATAGGTTTAAATATACACGTTGGGATCACTGGCTAAAAGGCATAATGGACCATTTAGTCTTGAACAAGAATGGCATGTAGCCAAGATTCGTGAGTGCTACAGTCCATCCTGTCCAGATGAGTGAGACTATCATGAAGTTTCGTCCAGATCGGATCAGTGCCAGTGCCCCAACAACCGTCCGGAGGAACCGTTGGCCTTATGCACAAGTTGTCCGTGATCAATCGTTTATGATTCGTTAACGTTGATGCAGTTGAGGCAATATGAACATGAGACAAGCAACATTGCATGATTTATTTTGTATAGTCTTCCTAACAGTTTATTTCATATAAGTGTATTCCATACTTAGCATAATTTATAGAAGAAGATGCATTCTAACTAAAATTGAAGCATGTATAGAACATTCCAAACGAACAAGCATGCAAATTTAGTAACCGTTCCCAAGTTGAATGACAAGCATAATAATCCAAGTCTATTCCCATTTTATCTTGGTATCTTTTAGTTATTACTTGGTATCGTCTGATCGGGGCAACAAGAATGCAAGAGTTTTAGGTGTGAAGACTTGTAAGCAGGGTTAGCTAATCGGGATGGTAGCCACTCACTTAGATCGTTGGAAGGGAGAAGGAAAGAGGTGCTTCACGACTCCACTCGTAAGCCGCCTACTGCTCGTTCATCAGCATCACAAACAGCTCGATCAATACCTCTTTCTCTCTTTCCAATCTCGGAATTAAAGTGCAGTTCAATGAACGAAAATAATAAAATCCATCAAAATCGTTCAAGGAAAACAAGCAAATCCCAAAACCAACTCAAAGCACAAAGCAACAAGCGACATCGAAATCTGAGGCAATAAAAAGATAGCAGCGGAGAGGTCCCTCCTGACTCTGCCGCTAAGTCGATCCCGGGGGCACGGTCCACTGAATATGGGAATCAATTCCGAAGAAACAAATTCATAACGAGGACGAGTTCTTGTTTCAATCTATCCCGATTGAACGATACCATCTTGTGTTTCTTAGCCACGCTCCTCGAATAGGAGGAATGGGGCGTTACAAACTGCCTGTGTTTCTGCATTGGCTTGAGCCCTCTCCCTCACTGACACATACTCACACACAACTAAAAGCACACAACACACATAAATATATACACCAATATATATATATATATATATATATATATATATATATATATATATATATATATATATAAATATATATTTATATATATATAAATATATAGTATCTTATGTATATACTTATATACATAGATACATAGCTATATGTATACTCATCTATACTTATACTCAATATCTCATAGCTATGTATACTTATGTATACTATATACTATAAATATATACATATTACATATATAACATACACAAAATCTCATACATATATATATACACAAGTCACATAGAATAGAGGGGCAAAAAAATAAATACGTAGAGTGCACCGCACCCGTATCACACTCATTCTATGATACGTTTACGATACGGCTCTACCACACAACCAAACATATCCCAAAGAAAACGAGCAAGTCTAAATTACTATTTATGAATAATACGAAGAGTCAATTACATATCTATATGTCTGTGTCAAAATATGACATGCACAAAGTCCCGTATCGGAGGAAAACTCTCAAATCAACACGTATCACCAAATTATTGGGATACGGCCTACACGTATCCAATTATGGATACGACACTAGCCACAAACAATCAAACACTTGTTAATTTGGTTTAATTGACCAATTGACAAACACAACATGTGTCAATCTCAGAATTATCCTAAAATTGACATAAAATACACCATAACTTTCTCCATAGGCCTCCTATGAATCTAATTCCAATTTTTATGGATAGACTCATCATATGGGGTGGTTCGTAATAATTAAAAAACAGATTTAGAACCTATTTAAAAAAAAAAAACTAAATTATACCTATTAGGAGATGGATTCTCAATGCAACCTCAAAATTTGATAAAATTGTCCTTCAATTTGTAGATCCTTGTTCCTCTTTGTAGATCCTTACTTTATCCTTCTAGATCCTTGCTCTACTAGCCTCCAATAGTGATTTGGAAAGGAATTGAGAAAATTTTTTGGTAGAGAACATATGTGGGAATGAGAAAATTTGGTTGAAAAAAATTCTAGATCTAGATTTGAAATAGACGAGGAGAGAGAAATTTTCTTCCTCTTTTTTAAATGACTGGCCACACTAACCCCTTCCCCAAGTTTCTATACAAAGTCTAAAATATCCCTTGGAGTCTCTCATGAAGAAATAATTAAGGAGCGAAGGTTCTATTCTAACGGCTTTAATTAAATTAATTATCCTTCTAATGAATGAGCTTCTAATTGGGCTCAATTCTAACTAATTGTAAATGTTGGTCCATAGATCTAATCTAGACTAGTTAGGTCCACTAACACAAGTCCAAAATAATAAACTAACATCTAACAATAATTAAATAATATAATAAATAATTATTCAACATGTATAATATTTAATTAATTATAAAATGACCAAAATATCCTTTCCAAGAAAATATGGTAGTGACAAGTCTACCCCCTTAAAATAATTTCGTCCTCGAAATTCAAAAACGAAAGCTACCCCCAGAAAATAAAAATAGAACAGAACATAACTAGGAAAGAACATACATAAAGGCACAAACAAAAGTGGATAACGCTCTCGCATTTTATCCTCTCTCTCCCAGGTAGACTCCCCCGGAGAGTGACGCCTCCATGCGACAAGTACCAAGAGAATAGTCTGGTTTCTCAGCACCGTTTCTCTCCGATCTAGAATTCTCTCTCCGATCCAGAATCTCAACTGGTTGTTCTGGATAGCTAAGAGTAGGGCCCACCTCTATCTTTGAGTGATCCAACACGTGACTAGGATCTGCCACGTACCATCTCAACTGCGACATGTGAAACATGTTGTGCAATCCCTCTAATGCAGGTGGTAAGTCTAGTCTTTAAGCAACTGCATCGACCCTCTCAAGAATAGTAAAAGGTTCGATGAATCACGAACTAAGCTTCCCGCCTCCACTGAAGTGAATCGTGCCTCGTGTCAGAGAAATTCTCAGAAACACCAAACTACCAACCTAGAACAAAACACAACCTTAAGAACTTAATCTATAACAAATAACCAATATCAAGCACAAAATAAAATCTAAAACTATACCTCAAACTCCATGGGTCTTCGGTGGCTATCGGCCCAATGCCGCTGTCTGTCATGCGCCACTCGAAGTCTGTCTCTGATCAACTTAATCTTCTTTGCTACATCCACAACCATCTCTGGCCATACCAAAACTCTCTCTCCAATATCATCCCATGACAAGGGAGTACGACATATCTGACCGTACAGAGCCTCAAATGGTGATATCTCTATACTAGCCTGGTAGCTGTCGTTGTAAACAAACTCTACCAAATAGAGATGGTCCTCCAAAGAACCCCTAAAATCTAGTACACAAGTACACAATATATCCTCGAGAGTCTGAATTGTCCTCTCTAACTGCCCATCTGTCTGGTGGTGATATGCAGTACTAAAATTGAGCTGGGTACCCAAACTCCCCTGCAAACTCCTCCAGAAATGAGAAGTAAAATGACTATCTCGATCCGAGACTATGCTGATGGAAACTCCATGTATCCTGACGATCTGTCTCACATACATCTCTGCCAGCTTCTCCGTAGACAAACCTACCTTGAAAGACAAAAAGTGGGCTGACTTGGTCAATCTATCAACGATGACCCAAATCGCGTCTTTCCTTCCTGGAGATCGTGGAAGTCCGGATATAAAATCCATAGTAATATGCTCCCACTTCCACTCTGGAATGGATAATGGTTGAAGTAAACCACCTGGCCTCTGCCTCTCAGCTTTCACCTGCTAGCACACTAAGCATCTGGATACAAACTGTGCCACTTTCTTCTTCATGCCATACCACCACACACTCTCTCGATACCTGATATATCTTGTTGGCACATGGATGTATGGAATACTGAGAGCGATGCGCTTCCCGCAATACCTCCTCGCGTAGCTCCCCACTAGGCACACACAATCTAAGACCATGTCGTAAAGAACTATCCTCAGCAATGGTGAAATCATCCTCCAATCATGCTCTCACCTAAGCTCCGATGCTCCTCAGAGATACATCCTCATACTGTGCTGTCTTGATCCTGTCCATCAACTTTGAGTGTATCTGCAACTCCCACATCTGTATAGCAAAACCAGGAACTATCACCTTCATGCCCAAGCTCTCCAAGTCCTCCAACAAATATCGATTCTGCGTCCGGAACATAGCTACCGGATACCTGCTCAACACATCGATAACTAAATTTGCTTTTCTAGGATGATACTGTGAAGATATGTCAAAATCCTTCATCAATTCCAGCCACCGATGCTGCCTTATGTTCAACTCCTTCTGCATAAAAACGTACTTTAAGCTTTTGTGGTCTGTGAAGATCTCCACACGCTCTCTGTACAAATAGTATTTCTATAACTTCAGGGCGAAGATGACTGCTGCCAACTCCAAATTATTGGTAGGATAGTTTTTCTCATGTGGACGCAATTGCTTGGATGCATAGGCAATCACTTTCCCATTCTGCTGAAGAACACAACCCAGACCTTTTCCCGATGCATCACTATAAATAGTGAAACCTCCAGACCCTAATGTCAACATCTAAATAGGAGCAGACGTCAACCTCTTCTTTAATTCCTCAAAAGCAACCTGGCAGTCCTCTGTCCAAATAAACTCTACATCCTTCCTGGTGAGTCTGGTCATCGGCTTGGCAATCCTTGAAAAATCTTACACAAACTTCCTGTAGTAGCCTGCCAAACCCAAGAAACTCCTTATCTCTTCTACTGAACTCGAGGTCTTCTAAGACTCCACTGCCACGATCTTCTTTAGATCCACTAAAATTCCATCACCAGTCATAACATATCCTAAGAACTCTACCTTGTTCAGGAAGAACTCACACTTGGACAGCTTCTACTTCCTCAGCAGATCCAACACAATCCGCAAATGCTCCTCATGCTCCTCCTATGTCTTTGAGTATATAAGTATGTCATCGATGAACACCACCACGAACTTGTCAAGGTATTGATGGAACACCTTGTCCATCAAATTCATAAATATCGTCGGGGCATTAGTCAACCCAAACAGCATCACCATAAACTCATACCGACCATACCGAGTCCTAAAAGCAGTATTCGATATATCCTCCGGCTTTACTTTTACCTGGTGGTAGCCTGATCTCAAGTCTATCTTAGAAAATACCTTGGCACCACTCAACAGATCGAACAGGTCATTAATCCGTAGCAACGAGTATTTATTCTTGATAGTAAGATTATTCAATACTTTATAATTAATTCACATGAGCACCAATCCATCCTTCTTCGGTACAAACAATATCGGGGCTCCCCATGGTGAAGAACTCAATCTGATAAACCCCTTATCCTATAACTCGTCCACCTACTTCTTTCGCTCGACCAGCTCATTGTTGTTTACTCTATAGACATGCTATAAAATTGGTTTTACACCTAGCACCAAGTCTATAGAGAATTCAACATCTCGATCTGACGGCAATCCTGGCAATTCCTTAGAAAATACATCCAAGAACTCTGCTATCAACAGATGCAGCAACTCCTTGTCTTCCACCATAGCTCCACAAATAACGCCTTCTCCCTGATCTGTGGCTCCTCTAGTAAACTCAAACTCTGGCTCTCCTGGCAGACCAAACAAAACTCTACCTCCGCTATAATTTATACTAGCATGGTGCCTACTCAACCAATCCATCCCTAGTACAATATCATAGCTCAGAAGTGACATTATAAGTAGACACACACTCAGCTCCCGGCCTTCGAGAGTAACTCTTTGATTCTTATAAATATCATTAACCAGGATAATGCCTCCCCCAGTCATGATCTTACAAGTCCTAAGCAAATACTCAGCTACCAAACCATGCTTCAGAGCAAAAGAAACAAATACAAAATTATGGGAAGCACCACTATCAAACAAAGCTAAAGCTGGAATGGAATCAAGAAGAACTGAACCTACGATGACATCTCTGGTGGGCTCGACCTCCTCGACTGTTACAACAAACACTCGTCCCTGACGTGCACCTCCCTGATGTTTGTGCTGGGCATAACGCTGCTGCTGGGTCAGAAGCGAAGGTCCCCTCGGCTGTACTTCTCACCTGTGTCCTCGGAGATAGAGCTGCTTTCTGAACTGCACGACGAGGATTGGAAGGACACTCTCTCGGCTGATGTCCTTCGGTACCACAATATAGACAAACTCCCAGCCTTCTCTTGCAAACTTCCCAGAAGTGGCCAAGCTTCTTGCAGTAGTGGCAGAAATCTTGCTATAACTGTCTCTGCTGCTGTGGTGCCTGGTGAACTAGTATCCTAGCTGGAGTCTGGTGCTGCTGTGGCTGCTGAAAAGGCCTGGACTGAAAATGAGGATGCTTGGCAGTCACTGTGCTGTTGTTTGCCCCTAGAAACGAATTATAATCTTTCTTGGGCTTCAAACCCAACTCCCGCTCAACCTTGCGTGCCTCCGTAAGTATCTCCGAGTAGGTCTCATAAAAAGACAAAGTGAGGATCTTCACTTCCCAGTTTAGACCCTCACAAAAATGAATAGCTTAAACCTTCGGCTCTCTCACTAAATACTTTACAAATTGGCTCAGCCTATC
This sequence comes from Iris macrosiphon, assembly GCA_036927795.1. Classification (NCBI taxonomy): domain Eukaryota; kingdom Viridiplantae; phylum Streptophyta; class Magnoliopsida; order Asparagales; family Iridaceae; genus Iris; species Iris macrosiphon. The sequence continues at coordinate 73,961,182 of JAYESA010000009.1, read as the reverse complement.
GAACTCTGTGGTGTATTCCTCCACAAACATGCTCCCCTAAATGAAGCTCTCAAACTGCCTCTCCAAGTCTAACCTATTTGTCCGAGCAAAGAACTTTTTATTGAAGAGGACCTTGAACACCTCCAAAGATTGTCCTCCGTTAGCAAAAATTGGCTTATTTCTGAACCAAGTACGGATGATGTCGAACAGTTAAAGTTCTACTGCCTCAACCTTTAGATCCTCAAAAATATGGAACACCCTCATGAGATGCTCAATGTTCTCGAGCCAATGATCATCGTAGACGATGCCCTCCATCCAATTGAAGACCCTAGGTTCCAGCTTCTTGAAGTCCTGAATATTGCCTGGCCAAAGCTGAGCAACTTGAGAATCAACCTGCTGCTAGACCGAAACTCCTCTCTCTACTACAGTATGAGCAAGCTGATGAGCACTCTCGATGCCCTGTCGTAAGACGTCGGTCTGTCTCTGGTGTACCTCAGACTGAGCCCTCTGTGCCTCCAATATCTCGTAAAATAGTGTAAACATTTGTGTCGCATTAATAAGAACATAAAATATTATATTTTTATTCCTTAATATATACTCCTTTATGCTCATTTAATGTCTAAATATACTCATTACTTTTATATTTTGATCTAGGATGCAATTGGAGTCACTAAATGCAAAATGGAGCTAATTATCAATTCTGGACAGTTTTGATACCTTTAGAAAAATGGTCATAACTTACTCATCCGAAGTCCAATTTAGCTGATCCAAATTGATTCGGAAAGATAAGTGATAGAGGTACAATTTTGCTGTTTTGAGTTTCTCGAGATTCTAGCTACATCATAGACCAAATCAGGCTTGAAGTTGAATCAACTATGCTGTGCACAAAAAGTGGACATGAAATAACCATTTTCCAACTTGTTCAAAGATTTTATTTTATTGTTTGGATTTTTGTAACTATTAGAGGATTTGTGGGAAGATATTGTGATCTTCAAACAACTAATTTAGAGTCTATAAAAGGGGTAAAGATCAGGAGGAAATGAGAGAACACCACACAACTCTTCTTCCTCTTCTCCAATATTCTTTTGAAGTTTTCTTGAACATGCGGAGATAAAAGTCTTATTGGTCGAAGAAAACGGAAGCCTCAGAATGAATAAAAACTTGTGAGATTTAATCTGTGTTTATATTTTTGATTTGTGCTTTGAGTATCGAATATTTTCTTATGCATATTTTTATGATTATCTTGTTTAATGACTAGGATGCATACTAGTTTATTATTTCTGACAATCTAATGCTAAATTAGATATCGAATCCGTAATTGTTCGATCCCTCTAATTTGTGATGCAATCAAGATTTAATGAACTGCTTTGTTTTATTAGATCTTAGGAGGAAAACTTTTGACAAAATTAAATGCAACCGCTTGTGCTTGTGTTGTTTTGCTTCATCGATCTCATCGAGTTTAATACGCTACTAGATTGAACCTTTAGCGGTTGTCTGGGGTTGTTTAGTAGTTAAGGTTAATTAGATCGCTTATTTTTAATTAATTATGGCTGAAGGAGATAGGAAAATAATTTCAATGATGAATATTCAAAGAATAAATTAATATATACTTGCATCGATGATCAGTTTTAAGATTCCAATGGTGGATGTTGACTGAGACCAACATTTTTTTCTTTTAATTATTTTAATACTTTAATTGTTTTTAGCTCTTTTTAATTTGTTTTGATCCAAAACTCTCCCCCCATCCTATTTCACATAGCATAAAGATTAACTAATTACTCTCCGTGGGAACGATCCTTACTCTCACTACTACATATTATTTCAAGAGTAAAGGTTTTAATTTTTTGTGCCTACGACAGCACGCCAAATTTTGTCACCATTGTCGGAGAGTAATTTTAGTTGATTTTTGTGCTTTTTGTGATCTTTATTTCTTTCTTGTGATCAAATAATTTCTGTCTATTAGCAAAAAAAAATCGGTAACAGAAAATGGCGGCCAATTCTCAACTATTTGGCACTTGGCTAAATCTTTCATCTAGTCATGCTGATGAGGTAAATGTTTCTTCCCTAAAACAACAAATTTCTTGTTTAACTTCTCTTGTTTGTCAGATGGTTGTAGGTAACATGAAAACAACAAAGGCTTGTGGGATTTGTCTAGTATCAGGGCATCCAATCGATATGTGCCCAACTCTTCAAGAGAAGTCCAATGCACAAGTGAATGCCGAATATGATTTTCCTGGACTACCAAAAATGAAGTATGATCTCTATTCAGACACTTACAACCTAGGATGGAGAGATTATTCCAATTTCACCTATGGGAGTCCAGAATTAAATTAACCCGCAACTCAAAATTGCCCAAGTTACCAGCAATACAAACAACAATATCTACAACCAAGCCAAACTTCTAATTCTGGTATGTCTTTAGAAGATATTGTTAAGTCTATTGCCATTAATAACTTACAATTTCAACAGGAGACGAGGGCTAGTATCGAAAGTTTAAACAATCAAATGAGCTAAATGACAACTGTAATTAATAAGCTAGAGGCGCAAAGCTTGAAGAAATTACCATCTCAAACGATAGGAAATTCAAAAGAAAATGAATGTTCTATCATTTTGAGAAGTGGTAAAGAGGTTGATAGTCCAGAAAAAGAAGCACATGCATAGTCAAAACAAGACGAAGAGAAAAATATCATTGCAGACACGATCATTCCTAATGACGATGTAGTACCTAATGCAAAAGAAGTTTTTAAACTTGATGGAAAAGATGGAGTAAAAGTTGCCATCGGTGAGAATTTTGAGAAAGAACATGAGTTAGCTTTGCGTACTAACTTACATAAAACTGTTGCAGTGTTGAACGATCTTTCAAAAAGACAACAGTCAGGTAACATTCCATATATTTCGTTACCAATTTATAACAAAAGACCTTTACCTTCTGTTGTGCAGGGCTGCATTCTAGACTTGAATCTCCTGCCTAGTTATATCAAGTGTGCATAGAGTCGAGCCAACGACAATATTAAACAAAGGCGCTGCTTGGGAGGCAACCCAAGAGAAGTTTTTTTTATTCTCGCATTTTATTTTTTGGTTATTTTGTCTTTTCTTTATATTTAACCATACATTGGGGACAATGTCTGTTTTAAGTGTGGGGGAGGATATTTAATTTTCTTTAAGCATTTTAAGTTTGTGTTTTCCTAAAAAAAAAAAAAATTAAATAAAAGAATTTTGTTTTTGTGATTTTTAATGATTTTTGGTTATGTATGTTATGAGTAAGATTCAACTAAATTTGAAAAATTCATAACATGATTGAATAAGTAATTTTTTTCAACTTAGAATTAATTAGTCTAGTTATTTTTATTGAAAATGGTAGTATCTAAATTGGTAGACAAAAGCCAGTTAGGATTTGAGCCTTTAGACTGACACACCAGTCTCATTATTCTTTCATGAGAGATATTTTTCCACTGATTTGTTTCTCTATAACTTGCTTTGATTCTCTTCGATGTCACATTGACACATGCATGCATGAACATGATTAAGGCCATCTTTGTTATGAGTTACATAAGCCAAATAGCCCACCTTGTAATTAATTTTCTTTTTGTTGAACCCCTTTGAGCTTTATTGCCTTTTTCTTGGTATACCCACATTACAAGATTTCAACCTATAATATTTATATCTTTACCCAAGTTGCAAAACTAGTGGAGCATTGTTGATCATTATGATATGTATGGGTGTACGAAAAAATAAGTGTGGGGGTGTCTAAATTTGTGGTTTGGTTACAATCAACAAAATAGAACATATTTTCATCCTCAAATTTTCTAAGTTCCATTATTGTTAAAAAAAAGAAAAAAGAAAAAAAAAGAAGGGTGGAAGTTGTTTTACATTGTTTAAATGCTTTAAAAGCCAAATTGAAGACGTTGCAAAATGGAGTGATTGATTTTACATGTTTTATATTGAGATTGAGTTGATTCAGTTTTGCTCCACTAGTTTTGAGGTCTTTTGAGCTACACTTCCAAATATATCTAACCTTAATCCTAAGCCACGTTACAACCCATGAAAAGTCCTTATGATTTATGTTATGCATGTGATCCCAGTGGTGAAGAATGAGAAGATATGCAAGCTTATGGTAGATCATTTCTTCTGGATAAATTTGAGTAAAATATTTACCTTCAAACACATAAGAGTTGAGTGTTTATTTCTGTGAGGGTCTACCTATTTAGTTTACTCCATTTTCAAGTAAAAATACCTACTAAGTAATTAGAAGTTGTTTAGAAATATATGTTCATGATATGTTATGAGTTTTGAAGAGCTTGGTTATTTTTTATTTATGACATTGCAACCTTGATTTTTTTTGTTGGAAAAAAGATTAGAGTTTCGCCCGAGGACGAGCAAAGGTTAAGTGTGGGGGTATTTGATGAGAACATAAAATATCATATTTTTATTTCTTAATGTATACTTCTTTATGCTCATTTAATGTCTAAAGATACTCCTTACTTTTATATTTTGATCTATGATGCAATTGGAGTCACTAAATGCAAAATGGAGCTAATTATCAATTCTGGATAGTTTTGATATCTTGTAGAAAAATGGTCATAACTTGCTCATCCGAAGTCCAATTGAGCTAATCCAAATTGATTCGGTAAGATAAGTGATAGAGGTACAATTTTTCTGTTTTGAGTTTCCCGAGATTCTGGCAGCATCATAGACCAAATCAGGCTTGAAGTTGAGTCAACTATGTTGTGCACAAAAAGTGGACCTGAAATAACCATTTTCTAACTTGTTCAAAGATTTTATTTTATTTTTTGGGTTGTTGTAACTATTAGAAGATTTGTGGGAAGATATTGTGATCTTCAAACAACTAATTTAGAGTCTATAAAAGGGGTAAAGATTAGGAGGAAATGAGAGAACAACACACAACTCTTCTTCCTCTTCTCCAATATTCTTTTAAAGTTTTCTTGAACATGTGGGGCTAAAAGTCTTGTTGGTCGAAAAAAAATGGAAGCCTCAGAATGAATAAAAACTTGTGAGATCTAATCTGTGTTTATATTTTTTTATTTGTGCTTCGAGTATCGAATATTTTCTTATGCATATTTTCATGATTATCTTGTTTAATGACTAGGATGCATACTAGTTTATTATTTCTGACAATCTAATGCTAAATTAGATATCGAATCCGTAATTGTTCGATCCCTCTAATTTGTGAAACAACCAAGATTTAATGAACTGCTTTGTTTTATTAGATCTTAGGAGAAAAACTTTTGACAAAATTAAATGCAACCGCTTGTGCTTGTGTTGTTTTGCTTCATCGATCTCATCGAGTTTAATACGCTACTAGATTAAACCTTTAGCGATTGTCTGGGGTTGTTTAGTAGTTAAGGTTAATTAGATCGCTTGTTTTTAATTAATTGTGGCTGAAGGAGATAGGAAAATAATTTCAACGATGAATATTCAAAGAATGAATTAATATATACTTGCATCGATGATCAGTTTTAAGATTCCAATGGTGGATGTTGACTGAGACCAACATTTTTTTCTTTTGATTATTTTAATACTTTAATTGTTTTTAGATCTTTTTAATTTGCTTTGATCCAAAACTCTCCCCCCATCCTATTTCACATAGCATAAAGATTAACTAATTACTCTCCGTGGGAACGATCCTTACTCTCACTACTACATATTATTTCAAGAGTAAAGGTTTTATTTTTTTGTGCCTACGACAACACGCCAAATTTTGGCACCGTTGCCAGAGAGTAATTTTAGTTGATTTTTGTGCTTTTTGTAATCTTTATTTATTTCTTGTGATCAAATAATTTCTGTCTATTAGCAAAAAAAAAAATCGGTAACAGAAAATGGCGGCCAATTCTCAACTATTTGGCACTTGGCTAAATCTTTCATCTAGTCATGCTGATGAGGTAAATGTTTGTTCCCTAAAATAACAAATTTTTTGTTTAACTTTTCTTGTTTGTCATATGGTTGTAGGTAACATGAAAACAACAAAGGCTTGTAGGATTTGTCTTGTATTAGGGCATCCAATCGATATGTGCCCAACTCTTCAAGAGAAGTCCAATGAACAAGTGAATGCCGAATATGGTTTTCCTGGACTACCAGAAATGAAGTATGATCTCTATTCAGACACTTACAACCTAGGATGGAGAGATCATTCAAATTTCACCTTTGGTAGTCCAGAATTAAATCAACCCGCAACTCAAAATTGCCCAAGTTACCAGCAATACAAGCAACAATATCTATAACCAAGCTAAACTTCTAATTCTGGTATGTCTTTAGAAGATATTGTTAAGTCCATTGCCATTAATAACTTACAATTTCAACAGGAGACGAGGGCTAGTATCGAAAGTTTGAACAATCAAATGAGCTAAATGACAACTGTAATTAATAAGCTTGAGGCGCAAAGCTTGGAGAAATTACCATCTCAAACGATAGGAAATTCAAAAGAAAATGAATGTTCTATCATTTTGAGAAGTGGTAAAGAGGTTGACAGTCCAGAAAAAGAAGCACATGCATCGTCAAAACAAGACGAAGAGAAAAATATCGTTGCAGATACGAACATTCCTAATGACGATGTAGTACCTAATGCAAAAGAAGTTTTTAAACTTGATGGAAAAGATGGAGTAAAAGTTGCCATCGGTGAGAATTTTGAGAAAGAACATGAGTTAGCTTTGCGTACTAACTTACATAAAACTGTTGCAGGGTTGAACGATCTTCCAAAAAGACAACAGTCAGGTAACATTCCATATATTTCGTTACCAATTTATAACAAAAGACCTTTACCTTCTGTTGTGCAAGGCTACATTCTAGACTTGAAACTCCTGCCAAGTTATATCAAGTGTGCATAGAGTCGAGCCAACGACAATATTAAACAAAGGCGCTGGTTGGGAGGTAACCCAAGAGAAGTTTTTTTATTCTCGCATTTTATTTTTTGGTTATTTTGTCTTTTCTTAGTATTTAACCATACATTGGGGACAATGTCTGTTTTAAGTGTGGGGAAGGATATTTAATTTTTTTTAAGCATTTTGAGTTTGTGTTTTCCTAAAAAAAAAAATTAAATAAAAGAATTTTGTTTTTTTGGTTTTTAATGATTTTTGGTTATGTATGTTATGAGTAAGATTCAATTAAATTTGAAAAATTCATAACATGATTGAATAAATAATTTTTTTAACTTAGAATTAATTAGTATAGTTATTTTTATTGAAAATGGTAGTATCTAAATTGGTAGACAAAAGCCAGTGAGGATTTGAGCCTTTAGACTGACACATCAGTCTCATTATTCTTTCATGAGAGATATTCTTCCACTGATTTGTTTCTCTATAACTTGCTTTAATTCTCTTCGAGGTCACATTGACACATGCATGCATGAACATGATTAAGGCCATCTTTGTTATGCGTTACATAAGCCAAATAGTCCACCTTGTAATTAATTTTCCTTTTGTTGAACCCCTTTGAACTTTATTGCTTTTTTCTTGGTATACCCATATTACAAGCTTTCAACCTATAATATTTATACCTTTACCCAAGTCGCAAAATTAGTGGAGCATTGTTGATCATTATGATATGTATGGGTGTACGAAAAAAAATAAGTGTGGGGGTGCCTAAATTTGTGGTTTGGTTACAACCAACAAAATGGAACATATTTTCATCCTCAAATTTTCTAAGTTTCATTATTGTTCAAAAAAAAAAAAAAAAGAAGGGTGGAAGTTGTTTTATATTGTTTAAATACTTTAAAAGCCAAATTGAAGACGTTGCAAAATGGAGTAATTGATTTTACATGTTTTATATTGAGTTGATTCAGTTTTGCTCCACTAGTTTTGAGGTCTTTTGAGCTACACTTCCAAATATATCTCACCTTAATCCTAAGCCACGTTACATCCCATGAAAAGTCCTTATGATTTATGTTATGTATGTGATCCCAGTGGTGGAGAATGAGAAGATATGCAAGCTTATGGTAGATCATTTCTTCTGGATAAATTTGAGTAAAATATATACCTTCAAACACATGAGAGTTGAGTGTTTATTCCTGTGAGGGTCTACCTATTTAGTTTACTCCATTTTAAGTAAAAATACCTACTAAGTAATTAGAAGTTATTTAAAAATATATGTTCATGATATGTTATGAGTTTTGAAGAGCCTGGTTATTTTTTATTTATGACATTTCAACCTTGATTTTTTTTTTGGAAAAATAGATTAGAGTTTTGCCCGAGGACGAGCAAAGGTTAAGTGTGGGGGTATTTGATGAGAACATAAAATATCATATTTTTATTCCTTAATGTATACTTCTTTATGCTCATTTAATGTCTAAAGATACTCATTAGTTTTATATTTTGATCTATGATGCAATTGGAGTCACTAAATACAAAATGGAGCTAATTATCAATTCTGGACAGTTTTGATACCTTGTAGAAAAATGGTCATAACTTGCTCATCCAAAGTCTAATTGAGCTGATCCAAATTGATTCGGAAAGATAAGTTATAGAGGTACAATTTTACTGTTTTAAGTTTTCTGAGATTATGGCTGTATCATAGACCAAATCAGGCTTGAAGTTGAGTCAACTATGCTGTGCACAAAAAGTGGAGCTGAAATAACCATTTTTTAACTTGTTCAAAGATTTTATTTTATTGTTTGGGTTGTTGTAACTATTAGAGGATTTGTGGAAAGATATTGTGATCTTCAAACAACTAATTTAGAGTCTATAAAAGGGGTAGAGATCAGGAGGAAATGAGAGAACAACACACAACTCTTCTTCCTCTTCTCCAATATTCTTTTGAAGTTTTCTTGAACAAACGGAGCTAAAAGTCTTGTTGGTCGAAGAAAACGGAAGCCTCAGAATGAATAAAAACTTGTGAGATCTAATCTGTGTTTATATTTTTGATTTGTGCTTTGAGTATCGAATATTTTCTTATGCATATTTTCATGATTATCTTGTTTAATGACTAGGATGCATAGTAGTTTATTATTTCTGACAATCTAATGCTAAATTAGATATCGAATCCGTAATTGTTCGATCCCTCTAATTTGTGAAGCGACCAAGATTTAATGAATTGCTTTGTTTTATTAGATCTTAGGAGGAAAACTTTTGACAAAATTAAATGCAACCGCTTGTGCTTGTGTTGTTTTGCTTCATCGATCTCATCGAGTTTGATACGCTACTAGATTAAACCTTTAGCGCTTGTCTGGGGTTATTTAATAGTTAAGGTTACTTAGATCGCTTGTTTTTAATTAATTGTGGCTGAAGGAGATAGGAAAATAATTTCAACGATGAATATTCAAAGAATGAATTAATATATACTTGCATCGATGATCAGTTTTAAGATTCCAATGGTGGATGTTGACTGAGACAAACATTTTTTTCTTTAGATTATTTTAATAATTTAATTATTTTTAGCTCTTTTTAATTTGCTTTGATCCAAAACTCTCCCACCACCCTATTTCATATAGCATAAAGATTAACTAATTACTCTCCGTGGGAATGATCCTTACTCTCACTACTACATATTATTTCAAGAGTAAAGGTTCTATTTTTTGGTGCCTACGACAGCACGCCACGCATCTACTAGTACGGAAGGTGGAGATGGAAGTTCCTCAGATACAGCCGGCACAGTCCTCTGAGTAGGAGGTGGACCCCTGAACGCAGTTGACACGCCAATCACCGGAGAAGTGACTGGTGCAGGCCCTCGGAAAGTTGCAGACCTCTCAGAAGCTTCTTTTCCTGCTTTGATCTAGTCTTAGGCAACATCATGAGACAAAGCAAAAGAAAGAATCAATATGGCACATGATGTAAGACATTCAAGGAAAGGATAGTTAAAGATTAAATATAAATATCAATATCAAGGAAGAATAGTAATAAATCAAAAGAGTTTTTCCTAGATGTGATTGAGTATTCTGAGCCTATAGTCTATATCCTATATCCTGAAACATGCTCGTAGTAGCACTCAATTCAGAGCACCACTATGAATCGTACTAATTGTGACCTCGAAGACCTGCTTAGGCCACCACTAAAAATGTGTCACTGCTTGTACCCCCTATAGGGATACAAGTCGGGAACGACGCCCAGCCTACGACGTAGCATCATCGGTAGAACTCTGATTGGTAATCTATCTAATCAATATAATAAGTCACCAACAATATCAATATACTCAATCACAGATCTAAGATGGAAATACGCACGAATATGATAAAAGAATAGAATAGTCACAATACAACTCATGAGTCAATAATAACATCAATGAGTCAAAGAAATACTAAAAGTAAGCTGGAGACAAATCTAGTACAAAAGAATAACTAAAGTGCTACAAGTCTCGAGTCATCTGTCTCAGTCGGGATGAGACCCTCCTGAGCCAGTATCTCTGATGCTAAGCCCACAATATCCTGAGGTCCGTAATGAGTGGGGTACCACTCCTTAGTGTCATCTGGGATAAATATATCCAGTCAGGAAAGAAGAAGAGTACATCTCTAACAGCAGTTCTAATCAATGATATAAACTATGTAACAGTAAATAGATGTGAATATACAAGATACAACATAGATACAAGAGATATACAATAAAGAAAATACTGGAAATAAATACAAGAATGAACAATATGGCAATGAACAAGAATACTAATGACTAAGTGAGTGAGTACCACCTTTAACATGTGATCGGCTTAAAAACTTGATACAAGATTAATGGCCTGGCTAATCAGACGTGCGGTGTATGATTAATACTGCTTAATAAACAAGACTTGATACAAGGAGGGTATGATCACATATCTACACTACATACTCCCCGCCTCCGACTGGTATAGTGGATCCCACCATGGTACATCATGGCACGGGATTCTCTAGAAAGGTAGCAAGTCTCCCGGAGAATCAGTGTCTGTACATGTACATGAAGAACAAGAAACAAGGCTTGCACAAGATATACCATATATACTAAGGAATAATATCTCATGACGAGATCCGGATATACCAATCCGTATAACCATCATGTCAAGAAATCAAGGATATCTACATTAGATACAAGGAACATAGAGGATATCATAAATGAAAAACTATCAGAGAATGTACTCGCCTGAAGTCCGGTGAATAGTGTTACAGATGTTCGGTACGGTGTCTCGAAGACCTAGATAGGGAATATAACATCAATACAAGGTTTCATAATGAAAATAAGTTAAATTGGTCAACATCTAAGTCAAATAGTCATTTCTAAGTCAAACAGTCAAACTAGGTCAACTCTAAGTTAAACCAGTCAAACTTGGTCAAACTATCAATTTCTAGGTTGTATTAGTCTATCTCTAGGATATCAGGTCTAAACACTATAAAACTAAACCACACTAGTTAATCTAAGATACTATGAGACACATAAAAGGCCGTATCCTAGGATACACAAGTTTCAGATATAAAAATATTAATTTATATATATATATATATATATATATATATATATATATATATATATATATATATATATACAAGTTAATACAATAATACCTTAGTTAACAAATGCAAATAGGATACCTTGGCTTTGAACCAAATCGTATCATACTACCACACACCAATCTTGATACTCAAACCCAATATCTTGAGTATCGACCCAATACCTTGACATTACCTTGGTATCCCAAGGTAATTCAAAACCTCATTCATATAGCTAATACCCAATACTAACTATATGCTAACACATAGCTATTAAATACCTCTAACTACTAACATATGATACCTACTAGTACATAAATATTAACTTAACAATACAATACTTACTAACTACATATAGTTACTTAGCTAACTATTACCCAAATCAAACTAATTATTAACATAATTAAGTGTATAACTAACTAAATATTTAACTATACTAACTACACTAAAACCTACTAACTCAAACTACTAACAACTATCCTCACCAAGCTAAACCACCTTAACCCACTAGCCTCTGACTAAACTACCTAACTGATACACTGAATGGCTCTCAGCAGATACTGTGCTGAACTGAATGCACTGTGTTAGTACTTGCTGCCTTTGCTGAATTGTTGAACCTGCTGTGTAGTTATGCTCCCCCTTTGTTGTGACTGCTACTGAGCTGATACCTTGTTGCTGTGCACAAGCACAGTGTTGTATTGTGTAGTGCAGCTAGCTGTAGTGCTTACCTACTGGACTGTGCTGATACTAAAACTGTGCTGAGTTGATGTACTGCTGATACTACAGTGTAGATACCCTTGCTGCTGATATGCTGATAATGATAGCTCAAGGCTGCTGCACCCCCTTTGCTGCAACTGCTATGCCTCAGTTTGCACACTACCAGTTGCTGTGCAAGAGCTGAATGGCTATGTTGCTCAGTGCATTGCTGAGACAATGCCTGCAGGCTGCTCACTATTGAATTGATGCATGCTAAACTGCCTGTGTTTCTTCACTGGCTCGAGCCCTCTCCCTCACTGACACACACACACAACTAAAAGAAAACAACACACATACATATATACACCAATATATATATACATATATATATATATATATATATATATATATATATATATATATATATATATATATATATATATATATACATATATACACCAATATATATATACATATATATATATATATATATATATATATATATATATATATATATATATATATATATACACGCTCTCATCTATCTATATATATATATATATATATATATATATATATATATATATATATATATATATATAGATAGATAGATAGATGAGAGCGTATATATATATATATATATATATATATATATACAATCACATATACACATATAGATATATATATATATACATACACAGATAGATATAGATATAGTATCGCATATATATACTTGTATATATAGACACATAGCTATATGTATACTCATCTATACTTATACTCAATATCTCATAGCTATGTATACTTATGTATACTATATACTATAAATACATACATAATACATATATAACATACACAAAATCTTATATATATATATATATATATATATATATATATATATATATATATATATATATATACACACACAAGTCACATAGAATAGAGGGACAATGAAACAAACATGTGGAGTGCACCACACTCGTATCACACTCATTCTATGATACGTTTGCAATACGGCTCCACAACACAACCAAACGCATCCCGAAGGATACGGGCACGTCTAAATTACTATTTATGAATAATACGAAGAGTCAATTATATATCTACGTGTCTGTGTCAAAATATGACATGCACAAAGTCCCGTACTGAAGAAAAATCCCCAAATCAACACGTATCACCAAATTATTGGGATACGGCCTAAACGTATTCAATTATGGAAATGACACTAGCCACAAACAATCAAATACATGTTAATTTGGTTTAATTAACCAATTAACAAACACAACATGTGTCAATCTCGGAATTTCCTTAAAATTAACACAAAATACACCATAACTTTCTCCATAGGCCTCCTATGAACCTAATTCCAATTTTTATGGGTAGCCTCATTATATGGGGTGGTTCCTAATGATTAAAACACAGATTTAGAACCTATTAAAAGAAAAAAAAAACTGAATTATACCTATTGGGAGATAGATTCCCAATGTAACCTCAAAATTTGATAAAATTGGCCTTCAACTTATATATCATTGCTCCTTTTTATAGATCTTTGCTTCCTCCTTCTAGATCCTTGCTCTACTAGTCTCCAATGGTGATTTGGAAAGGAATTAAAAATAAATTTTAGTAGATAATTGATGTGGGAATGAAGAAATTTGGTTGAGAGAAATTCTAGATCTAGATTTAAAATGAAAAGAGGAGAGAAATTTTTTTCCTCTCTTTTAAATGGCCGGCCACCCTAACCCCTTCTCCAAGTTTCTATACAAAGTCTAAAATACCACTTGGGGCCTCTCATGAAGAAATAATTAATGAAGGAAGGTTCTATTCTAATGGGTTTAATTAAATTAATCATCCTCCTAATGAATAGGCTTCTAATGGGGCTCAATTCTAACTAATTACAAATATTGGTCCATGGATCTAATCTAGACTAGTTAGGTCCACTAACACAAGTCTAAAATAATAAACTAACATCTAATAATAATTAAATAATATAATAAATAATTATTCAATATGCATAATATTTAATTAATTATGAAATGACCAAAATATCCTTTTCTAGAAAATATGGTAGTGATAGTGATCCCAAGGAACAGACTCCGATGTCCCTGGGGGTGGCTACCCTTGTCAAGATGACGTAGCCTCTTATATTGGGGGTATTATTCTCTCCGAATTCGAGGAGGAGACGACGCTACCTGATGACTACTCCAGACAAAAATCTGACACGAAAAGTGCGGCGTCCACTGGCTTGTCCATCTCTCCCCATGTGAAGACTATATACATGGAAGGGGACGATCACGAAGGCCCCAACGACTGACAATGCCTCGAGGATCTTGATGATATGATGTAGACAGTGTGTTCATCAATGCAACCCTGACCCAGGCAATGGTAAAAATTAAAGCAAACAAGGCTTCCCGACCAGCAAAGGCTTCTGGACAAGTAAGCTTGGGCCATGGGACCAATGCAGACTCGGATGCAACCGCTCTACCCATATGCGATAATTACCCTCTGCCTGGCTCATCTGCCCCTTCCGTCGAAGATGAAACTAGAGAAGCAATAGGGGAAGTCCGGGAAGTCTGGGTTCGTATGTGTCCGTGTCAGTATTAGGGTTAGTGTCCGCATGTGTTAGTGTATCCGCGTGCGTATGTGTGTGTGTCCGAGTTAGGGTTAGGGTTAGTATGTGTCATGTCATGTCGTATTGTGCTGTGTCATATTAGAGAGAGAGAGAGACAGAGAGACAGAGAAAGAAGACAGAGAATGGAGTTCACCGAGTGAGGAGGAGGGGAGCGGGAGAGAGAAGAACGTCGGAGGGAGGAGGAGTCGTCGAAGGAAGGAAGACGCCGGAGGGAGGAGGGGAGCCGGAGGAAGGAGGAGCTGACAAGCCTATAGGGGATGCCTCATGGAAAGTTGAGGGATTGGACTAGGAGGAAGGAGCACCCCGGAGGGGGGAGGACGCGGCCGGAGGGGGGTCGCCGAGGTGGGGTACCGGGATGGGGGAGTTTTAAAATTTTGAAGATGAAGGAAATGGGGGGAAGAGAATTCGTCAAACCCTATATGAAATAAATTAGCGACGTCGACGTCGCTAACCACCGCGGATATAATAATTTACTGCAACTTTAATACATAGTCGGTAAACGTCTAAAATTATAAAGTTAGCAATGTTTAGCGACTACCTAGCGATATTTTATATTATTACAATAATTATAGTCGCTAAACGTCACTCCACGTTGCTATCACTGACGTATTGTGATATTTTACATGAACGTCGCTAAATACCTATAATTCAGTGACATTTAATTTGGACGTCACTAAAACCATCGCTATTTGGATATTTTTTGGTAGTGTATGATGGAGGGCTATTTTGAGGAACTTAGAGTAAATTTTGATGGAAGGTTTGTGAAGAGAAAGTCATAAGAAAAGGGAGAGGAAGAAGCATAAAAAATTTAAGAGAAATATACTTACTTTGGAGGGATATAGGGCCGGATTGGTGGGGGTGTTGCTGAATTCAGATTCAGCCTGGGTAGGGTTGGATAGATTGAGGTGTGGAGGAAGATATATAAGGAATTTGGAGATAGTTTGTGAAGAAAAAATGTGAGGAAGAGAGTTAGGAAGAAGTTTCCTTCAGGTGGTTTGAATGGATAAGATGAAAAGAGGGGGGTTATGGACAGCCTAGTGGGGAGGAGAAGGGTTTGGAGTTACCAATGGGGTAAGAAAATGTCACAAGTTATAACCCCTTCCCTTTCACATTCCACCCTAATAATTTAATAAACCCATGGCTGTCCAAAATTTAAATGATACTTAATATAGATGGTCAAACCTAGCTTAGTCAACCTAGGTTAAGTCCAACTACTTCTAGTTGGGTCAGGTTCGGGTCGTTGCGGTTTAGTTTGACTAGGTTGGTCTGATTCACTTGGAAATTGATCATTTGTGACTACTGAGGGTAGATATCAAATAAAGGTTCAATAGAGTAGGACACAGGTATCATGTGTGTCTTAGACCTATTTTATATCATGGTCATGCATTAGGTCGAAAGAATTGGTCGAAATTGAATCTCCAATTTAAATTGGAATGGTCAACGGTTGCACTGTAGGTGCTAGAAATTGAGTTTTTGACCCAAAAATTTTACATTAAAAATAGAGCAGAAGAGATGTGTTTGAGTGTGATATGATAATCATAATTAAGGTGAGCTCGTCTAGATCATGCATATAAAATTTGTTTAGAGATAATGACTAATGTTGTGCTCCTAAAAATTAAAGCTACGAAAAATATTTTTAAAGGATACTTTTGTTTACTTATTCCTAATTAATAATAAAAAATAATAATTTTAAATATTATATTAAATTAAAATAATTAAATTTCTGGGTGAGGGGGTTTACAATCTATCCACCTTATAAAAAATTTGTCCTCGAAATTCAAAATCAATCTCTCCAACCACAACTCATCATATCTCTAAATATATAAACACATCTTGGTAATTACTCATACCCATTCTAAAAACCTTAAACTTCCATATACAAAAAGTTTAATCATCTAAGGCTGTTGGTCCTTAAAATATATTCTCACCACCATGTACTATCTCATTATTGTTATCATGCTAATCGTCATCTAAAAAAATTCATCACCTATAGGCCAAGGTTACACAAGGATGCCGCAACACAAACTCAGTTTGTCTTTCAATTTCTATAAGGAAAATGATGTCATACATTAACTCTTAAAGGAGTGCATGGGTTAGGCACTAAAATCTTACAGGCACAAAATCTTCAAGGCTACCTATGTAGTATCTAAATCCTTTATTCTACAGCTAAGACTGTTATTTTTTTTTATTCTTTCCTTGGTACAACGTCATCAACCTATAGTATCCCCAATAAAATCCTCTAACCTAACTTCTTATAATTGCTCTTAGCAGCAATAAGTCTAATCTAGTCAGTCAGTCATACATAGTCTAGAAGCTCAACTCAACGATTCCTAGGAGAAATGCATATAATAAAATACGATATAAGCCCCTATTCAGATATGTAGTACATATATATATATATATATATAAATTATGTAATAAATATCTATTCAATAATTCTAAATACCCTAGAAAAAAATATAATTAATGCAATAAAAAGAATAATATTTCTAAAATTTAAAAATCCATCGGCTATGGTAAATTAGAAATAGGTTCTCCTCACCTACTACTGAGGATAAGTCCAGCAAGCTCATACCCTATTAGTCAAAAATCTAAATCCCTGAACCTAATAATTTTATGTGTAAACCCACAATATTCAGCTATCATTTCTATAAGACTTTTATCTTCCATTTACACTTTCCTACGATATGTAAATCTATAATATAAGGGTCTTGTGACAATCCTCTACAGAATGACCAACTAGTCAATATGTGATTCTGAACCTGTGTTTAATTTCTTAAAATTTGTATCACTTTGAGACTGTTTAATAATTTTTACTCATACTAAATTCTTAAAATTCCAAAAGTATTACAATTCATAAATGCTAAAATTATTATTCCTCAAGTCCATACCACAACCCCTTCTCTTTGATTATGCGACCATAATATCTTTCCCTTATCATTTGTTTCATACTCACCTTCATATCATTTTAGTATGTTAACCTTGTTTTCAATAAAAAGCTTCGTCAATCATGACCCAGTACTTTTTGCTTCGTAGTATAGATCTTCTAGGCAACTGCCAAGTGATAAGTCTTCAGTCCTTCCTAGATCATTCTCTTAATTTAAAATGCTCAAGATCATGTACTCCTCGTGACTCTTCTTGTTACCATTCTACCTTCTTTATCTTGAACATGGGATTTTCTCCTTATTTATTCCATGTATACCTTTCATCCAAACTATATCGTTACCATTTTGTTATAGCTTGTCATCCATTATAGGCAATTTACTATATCTAACTCAAGACTATAATATAAAACTCTCATCCTTCAACCTATTTACTCTATCACAGATACTAGCTTGTCTACGAGTGGTACTCACTTGTTCAATTAACACTAACAACCCAATTAATCAAATACATCTAATTTGATTTTGAAAGCTATACTTTAGTACTTGAGTTATCTAATTACTCAAACATTAGGTCTAGCAATCTACATATCTATTTACTCCAGATCTATAGTCATTAATAATTTAAGGGGTCATAAGATCTATTTTTGATACTAAAAGTCATAAGACAACTAGAGATTTAACCACCATGGCCTGCTACGTAAGGTTCCAATTTCTTAAGGTCATAATATAATTCCTTGTATCACCATCATGAGTCACATCTGATCCCTAGCATCTAGCTATGTATTCCATAAAGTATTCCGAACCATCTTTCTAGCTTCTAATACTTCCAAATTACGACTAACTTAAGCAAGGGTAAGGTTTTATTAGTTCGAGGCCTCTGATACTATATTTAATTCTCATGCTAACAATCTATACTAGCTCTAGCATATAGGAATAACCCATCTACCTATCCTACTAAGGGTAACCATCTTCTCAAAAATTTATATCCAGCATGTCTTCTTCCGCCTTGACAAGGATCTGCTTCTGGAGGAAACATCACGAACGAACATCCATCTCTTTGAAATAGGGAGAGATGATAAACAATAATAAGGATGTCAAGAAAAATAAAAGAGTACAATTATGAAGTCCAAGGGCGATAATCAAATGCTAAAGAATTTTTAAATCAGTTGTGGATTGAGATAATAATACTGTTAATCCTGATTACAGGCTCGCTCGGTACTGGAAAGTAACCAAAATAATTTAATTAAGACTTGCATAGGCCACCACAAAAATATGTAACGCCCCAGTCCCGAAATACATAGGACTAGGAATACGTAACATGTCAGCTACGCATTCGACCAGACTCTGGTCTGACTTGAATACGTATAAGCTGTATAATAAGGGTAAATAAATATTAAAATATCTATGTCTCAATCCACATAAAAAACAAAATACGAATAATAAACTAAATATGCTAAAGTCGGCTTCTAATAACACATAAGATCGAATAGACTCGAGAAAAGAATATGAGTCTATAAAACTAGGCTACATCAGCAGATGAATAGACAATAAGAATAAATAACCATAACTCCGGTAGAAATAATATAAGTACCTGGCACCAATGCCTGCAAGACAAAGCAACACACATCAGCAACTCCAGGCAAGATCCACAACGGTCTATGCTGCAAAACTGGCAAGGGACCAGGTCCTCAGAGGGACATAACAAGGTACAAGAAATGTCTTGCCAAAGTAAAACAATATAATGCCACATACTCAAGGGTAAACTAATGTTACCATCTAAGTGAAATACAAGTGAGAGCATCACTAGTACTCAGGTTGAAACCACTACGAGCTCTGTATCGGGGAGCCCGTAGCAGTAAGAATATCACGTAATGGCCAAGCTCTTATATAGAGACTAAAGCACCTCAATAATAAAGTGTATATATATATATATATATATATATATATATATATATAATCAGCCTGTAGCCTGTGTGTCTCTCCCCACCCAATGTAATCATACGTCTTATATCCACAACGTCTCATGTCCATAAGACGCAAGAGCATGACCTCTAACTAGTACAACGAGTCATAATGATATCTATGTATATGCAAGTCTTGTGTCACAAATCCTGTAAGCCTATACAGAATCACCATGAATAACTCAGAAAAGATTCTGTCATATGAATAGTGTTAAATGTCCTACGGTATGAAGTACTTGGTAAAGCAAGCACAAAAATATATAGGATCATGGTATCAACTCTCTGAGTGATGTTACATGACTCCGCATATGGCGTCGACCCCCGAATCTTATTGGGATGCTAAGAAATGTCTCACGGTCCTAGGTTGAGCAGTGACATCACAAAAATATATAAAATGAAACATAAGTCGATAATAAAATAGGATTTACTGTAAGTTGGCAAGGTACACTTGCTTGGAACTCCAAGCTGATAATACAAAGAACCTGCTCTTGAATCCACGCTCGTGTGATCCCAAGATCCTAAATATATAATATCATAAAATCAGTCACTATGACACGGTTTACTAAGCATGCAAAAGAGTACCACTACTCTACGTCATTAATCATCAGATAATTAGGGTCTAAATTAATCAAGGATACAACTTACACAATGCCATCAGTTATTTAGAATCTAAAATAATTAGAGGTTCTAACAAAGTAGGTTGGCTAAGGTTCACTAGTCAAGGACCAAAAAAGTATGTAAACACCAAGCATATTAGTCATATAACATTATCAAGCCTCATAAACATGGTTATAACGAAGGTTCATGTAGGTACTAGGTATTCTCACACTAGACTTCTATATACAACATATTATCAACCTTGGTATTCACTAAGTGTCAAACTATGTTAACCAACCTAGGGTTAGTTTTGTCTATTAAAACATGCACATGAGCATTAACAATAGGTCAAGTTAGGTTTATCACAAACAATCACATACTTTATTTCTCAAGTATATCCATTCATCCAACTATATACAACTCTCATTCTACTACAAAATATCAAGTATACATAGACAAGTTAAATATGAATTTCTAATAAGATTATGGTATATACCTCATTTCTAACTTGTATTTGTCATGAAACATGTGTGCAAATATTACTGAAACTAGTGAACAACCTTAGCATGACATATTCTATATTCCAACATGTAAACCCCCTTGATTAATTTTATAGACGGTCAGGTATGGATTGGAAAATTTTAGTTTAGCAGCAGATGTTTGAGGTTTAGAGTAGAGTTGCCTATGTCTGTTATCTATTAATTAAACTTTTGGCGCGCCCAACCCTTGTTGATTTATTCGGAGCCCAATATCAGCCCATAAATTTCATCGAACTATTGTACTTCTGACTTGACTCGCCAATTTAGGCACTGGACTTTTTTGTCACACAAAAAAATCAAATCCGTTGTGCCTTAAATTAATTGCACGATTTCTCGTATCCTAAATCCCATATTTAAATTCTGTGTCGGACACCTGTGTCGTTACCTTCAATTTGAGATACCAACTTAACCCGTAGAGCCGGACCAACTAAAAGGTCCAAGACTTACTCCAAGCCCCCACCATTTTTGACCTTTGCGTCATTTCCAAATTTTGACCCCAAGTGCCCCCATTTAATTTAAAAGTGCGGGACACTTTAATTCTATTTAAATCGGGGATACCAATTTTGACTAATTCTATTTTAATCCCCAATTAATCCCAATGTCCATTGAATTAAACCCGTGCCAAACCCCCAACACCCCCCACGCCATGCAAATCATCAACCGTAACTTTTTCCACAATTTTTGCGTCATTTCATGTGTTTGTGCAAATACCCAAACTTAAGGGGCTAATTTACAAATGTTGAACACATGTCAAAATCTCATTGGTCTAGGCCAAATGGAGAAGCCCTCTCCTTTGACCAAGTCAAGCCTCCCTCTCCTTTTCAATTGGATGAAGAAATAATTTCTTCATATGTAATCTCCACCACCCATTCAAATTTGGAAGCATCCTCACCACACAATCTACATCACACCTCCCTATAAAACCTCACCATCACACTCTTCCCCTAAGGCCGGCCCTAATCCCTATGCCTGGGGAAACCCCCACCCTATTTCTCTCTCCTCTCTCCTTCCAAAGAAAAACCGACAGCAATATTTTCCCATACTCCCTCTCTTCCTGTTACATAGCCTTCCCATTCTTCTCTTCTTCTTCTTCTTCTTCTTCTTCCTTTCTTCTCCTTCTTCTTGGAAGAACACCCTCAGGCCAACCTCCCACCTCCGGCTAAACCCCCACCCCCGATTTCTCTACCACCATGCCACTCTCCACTCGTGCTGCCTACTACCAGTACTCACTCTCTTCCCACCGAAGCACTCACAACACGCATCACCGCTTCTCCCCTTAGTTTCCCGCATCACCAGACAAAAAGAAATAAGAAATAGAGAGAAGATGAAGAAGAAGACATCCTTCAGCTTGGTCGCCATTTTCATGGGAGTGGTCTTCCTCGCAGCCATGAAGATCGAATACGAACACACAAAGCTGGGGGAGAGGTGCCAGAGTAGGGAACGGGAGGGGCGGAGGGAGAATCTGGCGGGGCTTCCGCCGGAGATCATGCACTGGAAATCGGATTTGGAGCTGAGGCCTCTCTGGGACAATTCTAAGCCGAAGATAATGGAGCAAGGCCCAGTGCCTTGTTGGCGATGGCGGTGGGTATCTCACAAAAGAAGAGCGTGGATACTCTAGTCAGTAAGTATTTTAAAGCAATTATTCCATTATACTCTTCCATTATAATGGGAATGTAAAGGGATGGCGTGATCTTGATTGGAGTGACAAAGTGGTACACATAGTTGGTCATAACCAAACAAAGTGGTGGAGTGAATGTTTTAGTGATTGGGTATCACATTGGAATGGACGAGGTGAAAAGGGATTTTACACAGTCCTTCTATCTTGCTCCTCAGGATAAGGGATACTTTGTGTTGAATGATATATTTAGATATACCGAGAAGGGTGACTACTAGCATGGGCATCTGGATTTGCCAAATGGAACCAGTGTGCCCATTTCACCAAAAGAAGTTTCTTCTCCGCCCCTAGAGCAAGTTGTTGAGCAAACATCCGTTCCAATAAAAGAAGAGGAAGAAGTGAACAAGGAGGAAGTGTGGGACCCTTCATATAATGAAAAGGCTTCTGCTGTTGTGGAAAAGGAAGTGCCAGTGGAAGAGGTCATCAAGGAAGTTCTGAGCGTTAAGCAGGAATTGGTGGCTAATCTAGTTGCTGTTACTTCTATCCAGGAAGAGGCACCAAAGAAGTCCTATTCTTCCATTATGAAGATTATGAAAGAGAATCATGCTCCTTTATCAGTTCCTAAGCCTGCTGCTAGGCCAGTACCTCCCCGTCTGGAACGACAATATGTCCCTTCTCGAGGACTGGCTCCTGCACCAGAGACTCCTGCTTCCAGTTCCATTATTTCTGAAAATAGCATCCAAGAGGAAGAAGCTGATTGTTACTCGATATATATAAAAGGCTTGCCACTGAATGCTACTGCTGCTCAACTGGAAGAAGAATTTAAGAAATTTGGTCCTATTAAGCCTGGTGGAATACAAGTTAGGAGCCAGAAGTTGTAATAGTTTTGTTTTGGTTTTGTAGAATTCGAGGTGCCTAGTGCAGTCCAAAGTGCAATAGAGGTACTACGGGCCCCGCGGACTTGGACGTTGTACCGGATTCCCGTCATCACAGTCGAACGTAGGCAAGTGTACCTTGCCACCCTGTATTTCAGATTATAGTTATTTATTGTTTCTTTATGTACATTGTGCACGTATTTAAGTTGACGTTCGAAACTTTGCGTCCGGTTCACAACCGTGTGAAGACGTACGTCGTAACGCCTTAGTAGGATTGTTGGATATTTCGTAGCATCCCGATATACGTACCTGAGTATATCGACACCCCAGGACACACTCATACACTGTGATCGTGCCAGATTCCTGTATCCTGATACTGACATCATGACCAGAGACTGGGACGACCTTAGGGTCGCGTCTGTTGAGATATCTTCTGTGTGTCGAGACTGTTAGATAGAGGTTCAGGTTCAGCGCACAATCGTTGATCGCTTGGGAAGGGGAAGACAGTTACTAGACGTTTGGGCTACTCTGTACGTTCTTATATATGTATATGTAGTGATCCTATATTATAGTGTAGTGGTATCACCCATGTGTCTCTGTGCTCGGAGCTACGGTACGACCCGTGTGTCTCTGTGTTCGGAGCTACGGTTTATTTTATAAAGCCCACGCGTCGAACATTGTCTTTAAACTGTGTCACACTTGTTTGGTTATGCTAGAGTACCCTGTTGTTGCACTTGTACTATCTGTTTACTTGGCATGTTGTATTTTTGTACCTTGTTACGTCCCTTTGAGGACCTGGTTCCCTGCCAGTTTTGCAGCATAGATGATTACGGAGCACTTGGAGATACTGTTGGAGTTGCAGGTCTTGCGGGCATGGTACCAGGTACTCATATTATATCTACCGGCATTATGGTTATTTTACATTATTTATTTCATCTTCTGTTGTAGCCTAGTTTTTATAGACTCATACTTTTTCTCGAGTCTATTCGAGTTAGTGTGTTATTGGGCGGCCGACTCTAGCACATAAAGCTTTTTCTTGTATACTGTTGTACATTGTGGATTGAGACATAGAGGTTTACATTTATGGAATATCTAGATAGTGCCTATTTATATTACAGCTTATACGTATTCAAGTCAGACCAGAGTCTGGTCGAATGCGTAGCTGGCGTGTCACGTATTCCTGGTCCTACATATTTTGGGATTGGAGCGTGACATATTTTTATGGTGGTCCATGCAGGTCCGATTTAAATCGTCTTGGTCACCTGACTGTGCCCAGCGAGCCTGCAAATTAGGAATAGATGTTATGATTGTTGAATAGGATCTCAATCCATAATCGATTTAAAAACTCTTTGTATGTGATTATCGCCCTTGGACTTCCACTTTGTATTCGTTCAATCTTCGTCAATATTGCTATCCTTGTTTCTCGTCCCCTATTGTTCGGGGAGACGAATGCTTGTGACTGATGATTTCCCTCCAGAAGAAGATCTAAGACCAGGCGGCAGAAGACAGAATTCGTATATCTTTCTCGGAGAAGATTGTTACCTTATCAGGATAGATTGATGGGTTCTTTGGATTCTAGATCTAGTATGGAAGGTTGGCAAGAGAGATGGACCCACTAGTACCCTACCCGTGCTTGAGGTAACAGTAATCTTGGAAGCACTGAGAGCTAGAAGGATTGTTGATCATGACCTAGAATAATTTATGGGAATGCATACCCTGATGATGGAAACTAGTGGTTGTATATGATAGCAATACCAGGAATGATATTACGGACTAGAGGAGATAAAATTTTAAGCTCTCACTTGGAAGATGATGATCTAATACCAGAAATTTTAGTATGTACTTGGGTGACATTATTATTATAATTGCACTATGTGAGTTGGAGAGATAAATAACGAGAAGAAGGAATTTGAGGAAGAGAATTTTAGGGAAAACTTTGAGGAGAAGAGAATTATACATTAGGCGAGAACAAAATTTTCTTTTGAGGATTGATGTTGTAAACAGAACGGGAGAAATTATTTTGAGGTTTAGTCTAGACTATGACCTTATCCTAGACATGGATTGGTTGAGCCAATACCATGCGATGCGAGATTGTCGACGTGATTACATTATTTAAGACCACCAGATTACCCTGAGTTTGAGTTACTTCAGGGAGCCCAGGAGTATGGTGCCCATCTACCTTAGGGGTATACAATGCAGGAGGTGAACTAGTATACCACCATATTATATCATATTTTGAGAATGTGTTACTAGAGAATCTTCCAGGCCTGCCACCTAACAGAGAGATAGAGTTTGCTAAAGAGTTGACTCCCAGAGCCGAGCCAGTTATTTTCTCGTCTTCAAACTAGCACCGATAGACTTGGTTGAGTTGAAGGTCCATAGTAGAGGATCTCTTAGACAAGAGTTTTAGTCGGGCTAGTATTTTTCCATGGGGAGCAACCATCTTATTGTACCAAAGAAGGACGGGACGATACGTTGCATAACGAATACATGGCATTAAATGACGTAGCAATAAAGAGCAAGTACCCTTGTCGCACATCGAAGATTTAAATGAATCAGCTAAGTGGCACATATGTATTTTGAAGATCGATCTCAGATCCAGCTATCATCAGATCTAGGTTCGGAGAGAGGCCATTCCTAAGACGACTTTCCGGATGAAGTATGGATACTATGAGTTTTTAGTCATGCTGTTGGTTTAACCAACGCGCCAGCAATATTTATGAGTCTGATGAACAGTACTTTCCTCGGAGATAGACTATCAGTTGACCCGAAGAAGATAGCTGCAGTTGAGACATGGCCTACCCCTATGTCAGTTACAGAGGTTAGGAGTTTCCTCGGACTTGCCGGATTATCGGAGGTTCGTGGAAAACTTCTCGTGGATAGCTGCGCCTATGACGCGACTGACGCGTAAAGGCGAAGAGTTTATCTGGACCGACGAATGTCAGGCGACTTTCGATAAGCTAAAAAAGCGTCTGCCATCAGCATCGATTTTGACACTACCTTCAGGATCAGGAGGATTTGTAGTGTACAGTGATGCGTCTGGAAGCAGATTAGGATGTGTACTGATGCAACACGACAAGGTGATAGCCTACACATCGAGACAGCTGAGAATTCATGAGAAGAACTATCCGACGCATAATTTGGAGCAAGTTACGGTAATATTTGCACTGAAGCGACAGCGATACTACCTTTATGAAGAGCATGTTGAGATTTATACAAAACACAGAAAGTCTAAAGAATGCCTACACGCAGAAGGAACTCAACATGAGACAAAGGCATTGGCTAGAATTTATGACGGATTATAATATCGAGTTATAGTACCACACTGGCAAGGCGAATATAGTTTACGACTCATCGCCAGTTGTTAGAGGATTTTTAGGAACTCAGGATGGAGATTATATTGCCAGTCATGGGTGGATAGACGGCCAGTCTCGAGGATCAGTTCACATTTATTGAGAGGATCAAGGCAGCCTTGACTACAGATACGAGTTTTAGACGATTGCGAGAAAGGACAGAGGCCGACATGCAAATAGGACTCAGGATTCATGAAGACGGAACATTGAGGTATAGAGATCGCCTATACGTTCCGAGTGGCGAGCTACGCCAAGAGTTGATGACCGAGACTTATAGCTCGATTACTCCATTTATTCCGGGGGTACGAAGATGTACCGAGACTTGAGGCAGCATTTCTGGTGGCATAGGATGAAGAGAGAGATTTTAAGATTTGAGACGAGATGCTTGGTATGTCAACGAGTCAAGGACTGAATACCTGAGAACTGCAGGACTATTGCAGCCGCTTCCCATTCCCGAGTAGAAGTGGGAACACCTTACCATGGACTTCGTCATAGGATTCCCGCGGAGCCCTAGCGGGAAGGATGCAGTTTGGGTTGTCGTAGACAGACTCACCAAGTCTGCACATTTTTTGTCCTTCAGAGTTGGGCATCCCACAAAGATTTTAGCTGACATGTATATGAGGCAGATAGTACGACTACATGGAGTGCCTGTCAGCATCGGATCGGATCATGATTCCAGATTCACGTCGCATTTTTGGCGGAGTATGCAGGAGAGCCTAGGAACGCGTCTCAAGTTCAGTACTGCATATCATCCACAGACTGATGGTCAGTCAGAACGCACGATACAGATATTAGAGGATATGTTGAGAGCGTGCATGATTAATTTTGGAGTATCTTGGGAAGACCACCTACACTTGGTGGAATTCTCCTACAATAACAGCTACCAGGCTAGCATACAAATGGCACCTTATGAGGCACTGTATTGCAGGAAATGTAGGTCGCCAATTTATTAGAGTAACGTGGGAGAGCGTCAGATACTTGGTCCAGAGTTGGTGACACAGACAGTGAAAAAGGTCAAGCAGATTCAGAGCCACCTGCGTGTAGCATAGGACAAACAGAAACATTGGGCAGAAGCGCACCGCAAGCCATTGGAGTTCAAGGAAGGTGACCATATATTTTTGAGGATATCGCCCACTCGTGGTACCATCAGATTCGGAGGCAGTGGCAAGCTGAGTCTGAGGTACATCGGACCTTTTGACATCTTAGAACGAGTTGGCGAAGTGGCTTACCGTCTTGCATTGCCTCCATCATTAGAAGGAGTGCATGACGTATTTCATGCATCGCAACTGAGAAGATATGTCGCAGACCCTAGCCACGTACTTGATCATTCGGAGATTACAGTAGGACCCAGTCTATCTTACATAGAGCAGCCAGTTGAGATCCTCGATCACAGTGAGAAGACTTTGAGAGGGCAGACGATTCGACTGGACAGAGTGGCATGGAAGCACCATTCACCAGGCGAGTCTACTTGGGAGCGCGAGAATTCTATTCCGCAGCGATTCCCATACTTATTTGAGGAGCAAGGTACGAATTTACGTACGACATTTGATTACTAGTTGTTTTAAAATTCTTTTAGATATTATCGTGCTTTACTTTTAATTTCGGGGACAAAATTTTTCTAAGTTGGGAAGAATGTAAACCCCCTCGATTAATTCTATAGACGGTCAGGTATGGATTGGAAAATTTTGGTTTAGCAGCAGATGTTTGAGGTTTAGAGTAGATTTGCCTATGTCTGTTATCTATTAATTAAACCTTTGGCGCGCCCAACCCTTGTTGATTTATTCGGAGCCCAATATCAGCCCATAAATTCCATCGGACTATTGTACTTCTGACTTGAGTCGCCAATTTAGGCACTGGACTTTTCCGTCACACAAAAAAATCAAATCCGTTGTCCCTTAAATTAATTGCATGATTTCTCGTATCCTAAATCCCATATTTAAATTTCGTGTCAGACACCTGTGTCGTTACCTTCAATTTGAGACACCAACTTAACCCGTAGAGCCGGACCAACTAAAGGGTCCAAGACTGACTCCAAGCCCCCACCATTTTTGACCTTTGCGTCATTTCCAAATTTTGACCCCAAGTGCCCCCATTTAATTTAAAAGCGCGGGACACTTTAATTCTATTTAAATCGGAGATACCAATTTTGACTAATTCTATTTTAATCCCTAATTAATTCTAATGCCCATTGAATTAAACCCGTGCCAAATCTCCAACACCCCCTCGCCATGCAAATCATCAACCGCAACTTTTTCCACAATTTTTGCGTCATTTCATGTGTTTGTGCAAATATCCAAACTTAAGGAGCTAATTTACAAATGTTGAACACATGTCAAAACCTCATTGGTCTAGGCCAAATAGAGAAGCCCTCTCCTTTGACCAAGTCAAGCCTCCCTCTCCTTTTCAATTGGATGAAGAAATAATTTCTTCATATGTAATCTCCACCACCCATTCAAATTTGGAAGCATCCTCACCACACAATCTACATCACACCTCCCTATAAAACCTCACCATCACACTCTTCCCCCAAGGCCGGCCCTAATCCCTATGCCTGGGGAAACCCCCACCCCATTTCTCTCTTCTCTCTCCTCCCAAAGAAAAACCCACAGCCATATTTTCCCATACTCCCTCTCTTCCTGTTACATAGCCTTCCCATTCTTCTCTTCTTCTTCTTCTTCTTCTTCCTTTCTTCTCCTTATTCCTGGAAGAACACCCTCTGGCCAACCTTCCACCTCCAGCTAAACCCCCATCCCCGATTTCTCCACCACCATGCCACTCTCCACTCGTGCTGCCTACTACCAGTACTCACTCTCTTCCCACCGAAGCACTCACAACACGCATCACCGCTTCTCCCCTCAGTTTCCCGCATCACCAGACAGAAAGAAATAAGAAATAGAGAGAAGATGAAGAAAGAAGACATCCTTCAGCTTGGTCGCCATTTTCCTGGGAGTGGTCTTCCTCGCAGCCATGAAGATCGAATACGAACACACGAAGCTGGAGGAGAGGTTCCAGAGTAGGGAACGGGAGGGGCGGAGGGAGAATCTGGCAGGGCTTCTGCGGGAGATCGTGCACTGGAAATCGGATTTGGAGCTAAGGCCTCTCTGGGACAATTCCAAGCCGAAGATAATGGAGCAAGGCCCAGCGCCTTGTTGGCGATGGTGGTGGGTATCTCATAAAAGAAGAGCGTAGATACTCTAGTCAGTAAGTATTTTAAAGCAATTGTTCCATTATACTCTTCCATTATAATGGGAATGTAAAGGGATGGTGCGATCTTGATTGGAGTAACAAAGTGGTACACATAGTTGGTCATAACCAAACAAAGTGGTGGAGTGAATGTTTTAGTAACTGGGTATCACACTGGAATGGACGAGGTAAAAAGGGATTTTACACAGTCCTTCTTTCTTGCTCCTCAGGATAAGGGATACTTTGTGTTGAATGATATATTTAGATATACCGAGAAGGGTGACCACTAGCATGGGCATCTGGATTTGCCAATTGGAACCAGTGTGCCCATTTCACCAAAAGAAGTTTGTCCTCCGCCCCTAGAGCAAGTTATTGAGCAAACATCCATTCCAATAAAAGAAGAGGAAGAAGTGAACAAGGAGGAAGTGTGGGACCCTTCAGATAATGAAGAGGCTTCTGCTGTTGTGGAAGAGGAAGTGCTAGTGGAAGAGGTCATCAAGGAAGTTCTGAGCGTTAAGCAGGAAGTGGTGGCTAATCTAGTTGCTGTTACTTCTATCCAGGAAGAGGCACCAAAGAAGTCCTATGCTTCAATTATGATGATTATAAAAGAGAATCATGCTCCTTTATCAGTTCCTAAGCCTGCTGCTAGGCCAGCACCTCCCCGTCTGGAACGACAATATGTCCCTTCTCGAGGACGGGCTCCTGCACCAGAGACTCCTACTTCCAGTTCCATTGTTTCTGAAAATAGCATCCAAGAGGAAGAAGCTGATTGTTACTCGATATACATAAAAGGCTTGCCACTGAATGCTACTGCTGTTCAACTGGAAGAGGAATTTAAGAAATTTGGTCCTATTAAGCCTGGTGGAATACAAGTTAGGAGCCAGAAGTTGTAAGAGTTTTGTTTTGGTTTTGTGGAATTCGAGGTGCCTAGTGCAGTCCAAAGTGCAATAGAGGTACTACGGGCCCCGCGGACTTGGATGTTGTACCGGATTCCCGTCATCACAGCCGGACGCAGGCAAGTGTACCTTGCCACCCTGTATTTTAGATTACAGTTATTTATTGGTTCTTTATGTACATTGTGCACGTATTTTAGTTGATGTTCGATACTTCGCGTCCGGTTCACAACCGGGTGAAGACGTACGTCGTAACGCCTTAGTAGGATTGTTGGATGTTTCGTAGCATCCCAATATGCGTACCTGAGTATATCGACATCCCGGGACACACTCATACACTGTGATCGTGCCAAATTCCTGTATCCTGATACTGACATCATGACTAGAGACTGGGATGACCTTAGGGTCGCGTCTGTTGAGATATCTTCTGTGTGTCGAGACTGTTAGATAGAGGTTCAGGTTCAGCGCACAATCGTTGACCGCTTGGGAAGGGGAAGACAGTTACTAGACGTTTGGGCTACTCTGCACGCGCTTATATATGTATATATAGTGATCCTGTATTATAGTGTAGTGGTATCATCCGTGTGTCTCTGTGCTCGGAGCTACGGTACGACCCGTGTGTCTCTGTGTTTGGAGCTACGGTTTATTTTATAAAGCCCACGCGTCGAACATTGTCTTTAAACTGTGTCACACTTGTTTGGTTATGCTAGAGTACCCTATTGTTGTACTTGTACTATCTGTTTATTTCGCATATTGTATTTTTGTACCTTGTTACGTCCCTCTTAGGACCTGGTTCCCTGCCAATTTTGCAGCATAGATGATTACGGAGCACTTGGAGATACTGTTGGAGTTGCAGGTCTTGCGGGCATGGTACCAGGTACTCACATTATATCTACCGGTATTATGGTTATTTTATATTGTTTATTTCATCTGCTGCTGTAGCCTAGTTTTTATAGACTCATACTTCTTCTCGAGTCTATTCGAGTTAGTGTGTTATTGGGTGGCCGACTCTAGCACATATAGCTCTTTCTTGTATACTGTTGTATATTGTGGATTGAGACATAGAGGTTTACATTTATAGAATATCTAGATAGTGCCCATTTATATTACAGCTTATACATATTCGAGTCAGACCAGAGTCTGGTCGAATGCATAGCTGGCGTGTCACGTATTCCTGGTCCTACGTATTTTGGGATTGGGGTGTGACACAACATAGTGTTTATAAACAATAAAACTAGACTAGGCAAAGTGCACTACTAGTTGCACAACATTTAACCATGTCTCAACCATGCATTTATTTATATATAATACCCTAAACAAAACTTATATATTCTAAAATTTAGTGATAATTGGAGTAAAAATTATGTTTTTCAATTATTTCCTTGGGTTTTAGATCATGGCAAAGTGAATAGGACAACAAGTGCATAAATAACATTCAAGTCTAGACATGAGAAGTAATAAGTGTTCTTAGTCTAATATCATAAAAAATATGAATAAAAAGTTATGAAATTTAATAGGGATATGAAGTACATGTAGAGATGGTTGAGTAGGAGGAGTTGGAGATTTTACCAAAGTGAAATGGGAAGGCAAAAGAGGGCTGTACACTGCTTGCACAAATCTATCCAAATTTGGGCACTTTGTCTCGTAGCTGCTGTCTGGGGCTTCAAAATATTTCTCCAAGTACTTTGGGAATTAGATAGATTAGGGAAGAGATAGAGGATGATGATAGAATTGTTGTTGAAGGGTTTTTGGTGCTGGAAGTGGTGGCAACAAGGTGTTAAAGTGGTGCTATTGCTGGCAGGTTCAGCAGGGTATCTTCGTTTTGTAGAGGGTGTTTGGGGAAGTTGCGGGATGATTTAGGTACTTATTTATAAATAAAACTTGTTAAAGAGAGGTAGGGGAAGAATATTTGGGTACTGTGGTGGTGGTTTGGAGGCTATGGAGGTGGTGGAGTGGCCTGCGAAGAGGATACACTGAATTCAGATTCAGCGTGGACACCTCTGATGGAGGGCTATTTTGAGGAACTGAGATTGAATTGTGATGGAAGGTTTGTGAAGAGAAAGTGATAAGGAAAGGGAAAGGAAGAAGAATACAAAAAATTTAGCGAAAGATACTTAAAAATTTTAGCGAAAGATACTTACTTTGGAGGGAGATAGGGCCGGATTAGTGGGGGTGTTGCTGAATTCAGATTCAGCCTGGGTAGGGTTGGATAGATGGAGGTGGGGAGGGAGATAGAGAAGGAATTTTGAGATGGTTTATGAAGAGAAAATATGAGGAATAGAGTTAGGAAGAAGTTTGCTTCAGGTGGTTTGAATGGGGGGGGTGAAGAGAGGGGGGTTATGGATATCCTAGTGTGGAGGGGAAGGGTTTGAAGTTACCAATGGGGTAAGAAAATGTCATAAGTTATAACCCCTTCGCTTTTATATTATACCCTAATGATTTAATAAACCCATGGATGTCCAAAACTAAATTAATACTTAATATAGATGGTCAAACCTAGCTTAGTAAACCTAGGTTAAGTCCAACTACTTCTAGTTGGGTCAGGTTCGGGTCATTGACGTTTAGTTTAACTAGGTTGGTCCAATTCACTTGGATATTGATCATTTATGACTATTGAGGGTAGGTAGCACATATATATTCCATAAAGTGGGACATAGGTATCATGTGTGTGTCTTAGACCTAGTTTAGATCCTGATCATGCAATAGATCGAAAGAATTGGTCAAAATTGGATCTCCAATTTAAATTGCAATGGTCAACGGTTGCATTGTAGGTGCTAAAAATTGAGTTTTTGACCCGAATATTTTATATTAAAAATAGAGCACAAGATATGTGTTTGAGTGGGCTATGATAATAATAAATTAAGGTGGGCTCGTCTAGATCATTCATATAAAATTTGTTTGGAGATAATGGCTAATATTGTGCTCCTAAAAATTAAAGCTACAAAAAATATTTTTAAATGATACTTTTGTTTACTTATTCCTAATTAATAATTAAAAATAATAATTTTAAATATTATATTAAATTAAAATAACTAAATCTTTGGGTGAAGGTGTTTAAAGGGGATGATCGAACTTGCGGGAGACCAGAGTGTGATAATTAAAAGGATCGTCTTGACTTGTGGTTCGACACGATAAGACAAGTTTAAGAATACAGGTGAATCAGAAGTATTTCAAGGATGAGTTAGTTTAGAACATGGATTAAGACATGCTTGATGGTTTCTTAAACGGATACATGAATCTTGTTGGATGACTTAGAGTTTATGATTGAGATTGGTGATTGAAAATTTAATCATGTCTTGGTTGTCTAAACTTAGAATGGATATATGGGTTATATCAAACATGTTTGAGGAGATAGACTATATGAATTGCTAGGCTGGACATGCTACATGGATATATCATGGATTTAACTAAACGGACTCGGACCCTGTACACACGAACGTGTTAATGTGACTAGGATGATCTGTGCACGATATTTAGAAATATGAGTAAAACGATCTTGGATAGAATATCCCGTAAAAATGAACAATGGTTTGACCTTAGGAATTTTGGCGAGCATCATGCGACAAAAATTATACGATGAGTCATGAATATGAACTGTACCTATGTTCTTATGAACTGACCTAGTAATTAGGCAAACGACCCTGTGTCGAGTGAAAGAACTTGTGTAACCGACTTTAGAGTATTGCTTGAGCAAGCCATAGAACTGAGACAGCAATACTTAGAGTTAGACTTGGAATGGTAAGTATGTGCTATGTTTGACACGAATGAAATAAACGATAGGACATGGATGCTAGTCGGTTAAACTGGATAGATCATGCTTAACGGTAGTGCAATACTTGGTTTGAGTGGGATTGGAATAACTTGGATTTTGATTGACCCTGATGGAGGTATTATTGTGATTCGTAAGGCGAGAACCCTTAAGATTTTTGCAAGTAGCTTGTTCGAATTTATTGTCGCTAAGTTTAGTTGGATGCATATATTTAAGGAACGCCTTGAACGTATGCATGATCCAAGACTCAATGATATGTTGAACTCGAGTGCAAAGACTTCGCTATCCCTAAGTTGGTTGACATGCATATATCTGAGAGACGCTTTGAATATGTGCACGATCCAGACTCACGATATGCTAATCTTGAATGCTAGGGCAAGTGAATATGTTAGATTCACATGGATGAGTATGACAATTTGGATAAGTTTTCCTCAGCCTTAGATCGTCATTCAAGATAGATTATAACGTACCCCACGTTAAGCGATATATGTTCTGCGCTAAGGCACATTAGAGACCGAGTCAGAGCTTGGATTGAATGATAAAGTCATTCAATGAGACAGACCCAGCACACCTGCGACACAGATTGATATACTTGAGATAGATTCGATAGTATGTGATAGAACAGTTTGCGCTCAGGAAGTCTCGAGGACGAGATTTTTCTGAGTGGTGTATAATATTATGATATGTTCCGTTCAAGCGGATAGCTGATTCAAATGGTGCAAGTACAACGAACCGACCCACTTTGCTCTGCTAGAAGGCTCGCTTGAGGCAAAGTATTTCACACTTGGCCCTTAAGGAGTTCAGACTTAGACTTTCAAAGGCTCTCTCGGAGTATCGCTCGACCGACGCGAATCATCGGTAAGTTGGGTGGCTACGATGAACCTGCCTTTGCTTAGCCTACACACCTAAAATATGGACGGTATATGCTAGTCGTTATGTGAATCACCCCTTGCATGCTAATAAAGAATACAACGCAACTAGATAAGGAAATAATCCCATATTGTATTACTTGTGTTAGAACATGGAAATAAAACTTGGCTTATAGTTGAACTCTCGTATGCTACCTTAGCTCCGTGCAAGTAGACTCCGCTAATGCTTCGAGTGGATCATTACATATTATTCTTAGTATACTGCTTCGCATGTTTATACTATTTGTCCCATAGATTATGTTGCTCGATATGTCCCTGTACGGTTTTACTCCTCGCACTATCCCCTTAGACCCGTACAAACGTAAAGGCTAGGCTTATGTTCTAAAGTAGTCTATGTCACAAGTTTCCTTATGTTTATGTTTCAATACTATTTTAATGCTCGTCTGCTTTACATATTCGATATGCTCGTCACATGAATTCATGCCATGACCCCTGGTAACACTATCTTGTCTTGCATTGATCTAAGTTTCCGAAAGACTATCGAATAGTCGTTCCGTGCAAGTATGAACCTGAAAGTATTCGAGACCGTTAGGTCAACAAGGAAGTTCCCTAACTCGGGGATTGCATCATGTCAATAAAGCAAGAATCATAACTCGTAGATCAATACTCAACCAGTACTAAATTTTATTAGCTCGGGGAGTCTATTTATATTTGTAAAAAATTATGTCTTGAACTTGAACCTGTACCTGACAAGATCCTGACTTGAACTTATACCTGATAAGTTCATAATTTGAACCTGTACCTGACAAGCGGCCCGGAAGATTAGAGACTTGCATGGTCATATACAACTTGGTGCACAAGAAAGATTTTTGAATCTCGTTCCCCGAACGGTCTTTGGGGCATCGGGGCCGGTCCT
Organism: Iris macrosiphon; assembly: GCA_036927795.1. Lineage (NCBI taxonomy): Eukaryota > Viridiplantae > Streptophyta > Magnoliopsida > Asparagales > Iridaceae > Iris > Iris macrosiphon. The sequence goes on along the minus strand of JAYESA010000009.1, from coordinate 73,925,028 downwards.
ACCTGTCGGAACCTCCTGACTGAAGTCACCTGCGTTGGGCAGGATGTGTGCAATGCCCTATGTTCCTGCTTGCACACCATTCCACCCTGAGACTACACCGTCCTTTATGGCATCGTGCTAGTGACCTCATGTTCATATAGATAAGTCATCCTCGCTTAGCGGCAATCAGCGTGCGAATTATTGCATCACACCTAGTAATATGAATCGCCTGAACATATATGAGTATAACACACTTGTACATATTTGAACACTTGAACATCTTCTGTAACACACCTGAGTATCCGTGTAACTCGTGCACCTGAGTTAGAACCCCGTCCGTGACACATGTGTTTGCTTAATACAATTTAACTTAGATTTCATATATATACATTTGTGCTTGGTTTAACTTGGTTTTATCGTTGGACATGGAGACGAATGGTAAGTTAGTAAATATCGTCGTATTAATCATTTATCGTATGGCGTACCGCCATACGAGTTAGGCTTTTCATTATGCCATAAAACTGATCCTAAGACAAGATTAGAAAGATAACTTAATAGTTGGTACACGAAACCTATATAATGTGTTTGAATTTGTCAAGATGGCGAGAAGCCTCCCCACTAGTGCATTCATGTACTGATAACCCACAAGATTGCTTGCAGGGTGCGGGAGAACCTCATTCGGTACAAAAATTCTTTCGTGCGAGCTAAGGCATGGAGATCGCTTTGGAGCCTTGGAATGTTGCGTCCAGAACTGAAGCGCATATATAAGAGATAATTTTGGAACATCACCTATGTATCATTCTACAAATGTAGCCATTTGGCACGCTTCTATTGTTTCGAGCGAGAGAACTTGGGCGACTTGTAATCTCGGCCTAACGTCGCTTGTAATACTGATTCAATGTCAATAAAGTGCTCGTTTAATATCTATACTCGTGTGTTTCAATGCTTCTGCTATGACGACTCTGTGAACTTGTTACCAATCGCCTGTTCGTTTCTTATTCTGCTGCATTCAGACTATCTGTGCGACTCTATGGCTTAAATATTTCTCCGCATGTTCGATTCATGGCCTTGCACGGACGTAGCTTGTGCTCTTGTGGTATCACGTCCACATGGGAACGATCATCTTATGGGAGCCATGATGCTGTGATTTGCGTCTAGCGGGGACGACCGATTCCTATGTAAGACCGAGACGTGACAATAATATATGATCACCTTAAATTTACTAAGGAATAAAGGAGAGAGAGAGAGAGAGAGAGAGAGAGAGAGGATATTCTAACAAATGTCCACTGTACAAATATAGAAACTAGCATATACCTCCACTTATTTAAAAACTAGCAAATATTTCAATTATGAGTAAAATAATTAAAATTTTGATTAAATATTGAAAGTATATCTTAAATTTTTAAATATAGTATACAAATGAATACAATTATTTGTTACTTTTAAAATAAATAAAGATATATATTAGTTTCTATATTTATAATAAAAATATTTGTTAAAATATTTCATAAAAAATAATCTGCTTACCAAACACCACCCAAGTGACAGCTCTGCTTGCAACTTAAGTTTTCTGCAACTATAATCTTTCATAGTCGTTGACCGATTCGAACGTTGGCAACTTCGAATATGCCTATCATATGTGAAAATTGAGTGAAAGAGTTCACCTACCGGGGAAGATTGTGGCCACAATGGTCGCAAAAAGTATTTAACCCAACCATGGCCCCATATGCGAAAATGGTCGGGTCTGACTCAATTGTTATCATTTAGGTTGTGTTTGGTTAAATATAATCGTAATAAAATTAAATTTATAATGAATGAATTTATAATATAATAAAATTATAATTACATTATCATGTTTGGTTGGAACATTTCAAACCATCTAATGTAATATCAATTACATTCATATGTTTGGTTTATTAATATAATGTAATTGAATTTCTAATGTAATAATTTTTTTTAAAATACAACATAATTTTTTTTTTAAAAAGAACAAAAAACGAAAAAAAATAAAAACAAAAACAAAAATTACCAAATTTTTTGAAAAAAATGACAAAAATAGTTAAAAAATTAACAAAAAATGAAAAATGACAATAAGAATAAAAAAAAAGATCAAAAAAAGAAGAGAAAACGTGCAAAAGAAAAATAAATCAGAAAACGACAAAAAACGACAAAATATCTGAAAAAACGACCAAAACGTTCAAAAACAAAAAAGGACCAAAAATCGAGCAAAAATACAAAAAAATCGACAAAAAAGAGCAAAAACGAAAAAAATATTGCGTACAAAACGTCTCCTTAAGTTGTAATGTAATCACGATTACATAGATTTTATGACGTAATTGGTTTTGGAAACATTATGTAATGTAATCAAATTTGTAATCGTGATTGCATCTAATTTTTTTTGTCCAACCAAACATCCGAGTTAGATTGACAATGTAATGTCAATTACATTACGTTGTCAAATCCTGCAAACCAAACTGGCCCTTATTTTTGTTGGAAATCCAACCTGATTCGAGTCAGATGACAATCTTGAGAGTCGACGAAGACTGCAAATCGATTGCGGCAAGACTAGAACTTATTTAGAGCCAAAACAACAACACCAACATATCGATAGTGTACTAAATATTACTGCTTAATTTTTTTAGCAACTTTTGGCACAAATTTTGTGTGTAATAGACATGGAATACTAGTGATATGTCCGTCTTCTGTATTTCTGTGCAATGTGTATTTCTGTGCAATGCGAATCTTTTAGCATATTTTGTATTGTTAGATCTACATATGAAAATTCTGATTGGTGCTGGCTAGCTTAGGGGCTAAACTTTGGTTTCTTATCTCTATTAAAGGGTTAATGTGGCACTTTTTTCGGTGTGCTCACTAAGAAGATTAAAGAAGAGTCCACCACTTCTATGAGAAAATCCGTGTTCGCTTGTAGGCTCTTAACTCTTCAAGATATAAAAGGGTAAGTTATGATTGGTGTTTCGTCGACGTTGTTCGGTGGTCAACCGTTGTTGGATACGAGTTGTAGTACAGATTGAAAGTTTTGTATTGCTTGTAAGCAAGTAAATAGATTATTCATTAATAAGTTTTTTTTTTTTTTTTTTTTGAGAAGTAATAAGAAGTGGTCTTTGGGACAAATGAGACAGTATATACTTTATAATCAATTCTTTTTATCATATAAAAAGTTGAGATATGTCGATCGGCATTAATTCTCAAGAAATAATTTTGGTACGTTTACAAAGAAATTTGACACAATATATATGAGTCTCCAATCATAATACATCTTTGAATATGCTCGAGTGTGAGAAATCTTTACTACTGAGTTACAAAATAGTCGATGATCATTTCAATCTTAGTTCATTAAGACTATATATATATCTTGGTATAACCATTCTCAATCAAAGTTTCAAGATAAGCAAAATCTTGTCTCCTAGCTATATGAAGCAGTTGACAAATAATGATTATTCTTTTGGAAAAACTTGCAAAATGCTACATTCCAAGCCTTTGGACCCACGTGCATGATAGTATTTCCTTCAAAGAATCCAAGGCGATGCGACCCATGGCTGATGATTGACAATGATTGTTCGTGCGGGCAATACTGCCACCCTTTCACCCTTTTTCGGCATTGTGGCTTGCGTCCTCCTACAGCTACAATATTTTTCATTATGAGTACAATCTCACTCAATAATGGTTAACAATAGCTCCTGTCATAGATTCACTAAAGATGCTCACAATTTTTTTTCTATTTTTTGCTCTCATAAGAGTAGCAACGCACTTTCTTACTCATTTTAGGGATATAACTTGTTGTTCATCAAAATTAACTCATCCCCCATTCAACCTCTTTTTATATCTACATGAGGTTGACGTAGAGATGCTTCTCCTTCAAAATTGTACCATCTAAGATTCATGAACCTTGAGAACTCCAAAGCACACAACGAACTCTTTAAGGTTCATTATTTTTGAAAATTTCAAAAGATAATAAATTTTCTCCAAGATTCAATAACTTTGGAAACTCCAAAAGACACTAATCTCTCCTGCACTTATGGAGCGATAACCTTATCAATTTTTTCTTTTTCCGACTAAGTGGAATGCTCCGTCATACTAGCTGCTTTTATGCAAAAAAATATGCTTGCCTTTCGGTGGACTAACTATCCACTATACCTGATATTTTTTTAGTCAATGGTCCTTATTTAAACCAAAAGTTAGATGTCTAGTAGATTTTTTTTTGAACTAATAACATAAAACTTTATGGTATAATTACAAAGACACAATATCAGCATGCCTTCAAGCCCTTTTTTTTCTACTATGTCCTCGACCAGCTGGCGCTTAAGGTCTTTGGTGAACGGATCCACCAGATTCTCCTAGATCCGAACATCAATCACTAAAATGATGCCATCTTTGATGCGCTCATTCAGTACCAGTGTCGAAACCACATAGTCCTCTTCTTACCATTGAAGAGATCACGCGATGCCACCGTTGCAGTCGTCTAGTTGTCGTAGTAGATCGATACCACCGGAATCTGCACACAAACTAGAGAAAGATCATACATGAGCTCCCGAAGCCATACTGCTTTATCTGCTACAGCTGCTATAACTGCTAGTGCAAAAAACTCATATTCCATAAATGAATGAGAGAACATCGTCTGCTTCTTCGACTTCCACGACATAACAGTTCCATCCATGATAAAGATGTATCCTCCTATGGACCTTTCACTCTCTTCTTCTGAGTACCAGCTCGCATCTTTGAAGCCTTCCACTACTGTCCGTTGTAGTGAAATGCATACTTTCTATTTCTCTTGAGATATCTCATGACTTTCATCACAGCTTTCTAGTGCTCAATACCGGGATTGCTCGTAAACTAACTTAGCATCCCCACGACGAGGGCTATATCAGGTCTAGTGGCAGTCGAATCATACATCACACTTATGATGACTCTTGAGTACTCCAACTGCCTGATACTCTTTCCTGGATTTAGCTTCAACTTTTTGTCGCACCTGCATGGAGTATCGATCCTTGAAAAATTATGATATCTATAGCGTGTGAGCATCTTCTCAATATAGTGAGACCGTGATAGCGCCTGTAGTGCCCCTTTTCGCGATGACACTAGATAGTTTGAGATATCGATTTGCTGGTTCGAGAGGAAGCCTTCACGAAGAGCTCCCATGTTGGGACATAGACGATAGATCAGAGTGAGTGGGCAGAACTTCACTTTCTGATTCTTTCACATCTTAATAAAGAATATGGACAAATGTATGCTTGTTTCTAAGAAGAATAATGTTCATAAAGAATAATGATAGAACATGACCCTGCATGCTTAATAAGAGAACTTGTCTGCTTGCTTAATAAGAGAACTTGCCTGCTTGCATAATAGAAAGTAGAACTCTTGCCATGATAAGTCAAGATAAGAATGTTTTATGCTAAAGTTATACTGTCACTGCTATTGAACGAACAACTGCCATGATAATAAAGAACAGTAAAAGAATGCTTGAACATGTCCCTACATCATATGCTAAAGAAATGGTAGAATTACATGCTTAGTTACAAGAGATAGAAAAACTATTGTCATGCTTGCTTAAATAGAGATTGATTACCTATTTTTCCTTATCGCTACTATAAAGATAGAGCTATATAAAATATTTGCATTATTTCAAAGGGATTTATGAAAATAGATGATACATATTGACCGTACAGAGAACAGAGATGATGATTGTCCGTTCAGAGAATAGAGATGACGGTTGTCTAAAAAGAGAATAGATAGAGACATGCATTATTGTATAGATGGTTGTATTATAGAAATTTATCTAATAGAAGTTGCATTCATGCATTGGTCTAGACAACTTGTGCATAAGGATTTAAACCCACGAGCAATTTTGGGTCACCGGGATTATTCGAACTAGAGGGGATTAGAGGAACACCCTGAGGCAACGAAGTCCTCGTGATCATGGGGGTATTTATGTCTATTAGTTAGCTTGGTCATGCGTCACAGCTGCTAGTATAAGCGCATACTAGTGCAGTACTGAACCGTGAGTCACAGTTGCTGGGAGGACGACCATGGGCCATAATGTAGTTATGACGCATGCTGGAAAAACATTCTTGAAGCCTAACATTTGTTGCAGAGACGGACAAGGAACCATATTATCTATATGTTTATGTAAATCGTTATAACGCTTGTTTCTTCCAGGGACGAATCATCGGCTGTGGGTAAGAATCACGTAATAGGTGATGATTTTATTTCCTTATGTTCCTATCATGAACTATTCCTAAGATTTATCTGTTATACCTGAAATGCTACTGCTCTCCTTTTCAATAAGATGCATAGTCCACAAGATGCTGCTAACATGTTCCTAAAATAAATGAATATAACTCAAGAAAAATGTGCACACATCAAGATTAAAGGAATTTATATTGTATATAAACTGTTCCTACTGTATGCTTAAATGAATACAAAATAAGGCCTTTTCAAAGATATTTTCAAAGAGGTAACCAGACTCTTGATTCAGTAGATCACATGAAATGAACGTAGGTAAAAGTAGCAAGATTACTAATAGTACAATATTTCCTCACATGATTACTTAGTGATAGTTTCAGAGGATATTATAGAAGCATAAAAAATATACATCCATGCGTCCAACAACCATGTGCCCCAAATTAAAGCTCAGAAGAGATTGGGCCGCAGAATTATCCTGCGGCCCATTAAGGCGACATCCATGTCCCAATCAGCCGAAGCAGCTTTGGCCGCCGATGGACCTGATATGGCATCCTAGCAACATGATCATCTCTGACACAGAATCCTGACAAAGATAATTTTTTAAATGCCTCAAAAGACGTAAATATACTAAACGACAAAAGTCTCACGTTAGCACATAATTTTACTCTCGATGGATGTGCAACGCTACGTGTACAATACAACTGGCCCCATGCGTCCCAGACTCCTTGCATTCCATGCGTCTCTAGCCTAATACGTCCTAGACTCCATGCGTCCCATGTATCTCTGGCCCCAGGTCTCCCAGGCTCCATGCGTGTCACGCTCTAGTCCCAAAATATGTAGGACTAGGAATACGTAATCATGTCAGCCGTATGTATATGACAACTCCAATATATGGAAACTATAACACATACGTATGCTGTATTATGAATAATAATTGACAAATGGTATAAATTTATGTCATAAGTGACAGGACATAACTAGATCTCATCCACAGAATCAAATAACCAATCAACTATATAATTGAATCAAGTATAAAATTATTGATAAGAATAAGTAGTTGGGTGGAGACAAATCCACTACCAACTAGAATATAAGAGAAATCACATAAGTACATATAATGATCAATGAGGCTCGAAGAGAAGACCTCCTCGAAAGAGAGATAAGTAACAAGTCCTGATTCGTGCTCCTGCGAATAGTCATGATTGCCTACACTTGGAAAGGGACCAGGTCCTCAGAGGGACGTAACAAGATACATAGAAGCATGCCAATTGAATACAGTAAAATAATCATAAATGATAGAAAATATATAAGTATGCTGTATTAGAAAATCTATATGAAAATGCATAGTGAGGACAACCATTTCGATATATGTGTAGGTGTAGGATACTCTATCTATCTCACAACTCACACACACGTCCATGAACATCATAAGCCCTCATATCGCGATGATAGCGACCATCATGACACCAGAAGCTGACATACCGTGAGGGTAACGACCATCGTGACACAACTACCGTAGAGCGTACTAGTTACTACGGTTTACAGAGTGGGTAGCCCATACGTCTACTGATTGTCCTCCCCTCCTATGATACTATGTGTCAAGTGTGTGTCAACATATATATAGTATATAATTATGACTGAAAGAACACATATATAATGAATATATAAAAATATGATAAGCATGCAAAATACTATAAGCAATTTGGCAAGGTATACTTGCCTGGCAAGAAAACTACAAAGTGTAAGCGTCCAGACATCAAGCACAAGGGATCAGAATTATGGCATCAGAATGAACGTCTCTGGATGCTGAAATAATCATCACCAGCATTCCCAAAATAAGCATGAAACTTGGGTCCAGGACCAGCGTGATACCACGAATCCAATGACGCAAGTTTTATCGCATTCTAACGAGTGTACACAAAATGGGGTGGTGGTTTGCAAAAGTCACGATATGGGGACTTTTTACGGATACAGGTTGATTCCGACGCGCACACACGTCCGAATCAACTTCCATGAAAGCACCCACATCAAGATATACCATGCGCATCTTTCGGTATAATTGGTATACGATGAGGCAGCCTCGTTTGGCGGGGCGCACTCCGTATCACAAAATTTCAGTTTTAAAAAGTCAAGTTTTTGGTCGTTTTGGAGGTCGAATAATTTAACACATAAAATAGATTAATAAAAACTAAAAGAACAAAAAAATTCTTAGTTATATTTGGAAGAAAACTTTTCAATTATATTTTAAAAATATTAAACAGGTTGGTGGCAAATTAGGCATGAACATGGGGGTTTGGTGTTAAAATTCTGGACTATTTTTGGTCATTTTTTGGCCATTTTTTGGTCATTTTTTGATCAATCCAGGGCACAAAAACTCTTCTCGCGTGAAAGAAAATTCTAGAGGGTTAGGTTGTGAACGTACACGGACAAACCGCTCGAGAAAAGGACGAGAGATGAAGGAGATATCATATCTTGAAGTATGAACGATGGAACGGTGCTGCTGCACACGTGCGCGCGCGCTAATCGGCGGCGGCGGCTGCGGCGGCTGCGGCGGCGCCAGCGTCAAGGGGCCGGCCGGAGGTTACGGCTAGGGTTAGGGTTTAGGTTGTTATATATATATATATCGGGGGAGAGAAGGTTTGCTGCGGTTGGGGGGGGGTTGCGGCTAGGAATTAAGTAGGTTGTTGTTAAGTTAGTTTAGGAGTTAGGGTTTAGTTGTTAAGGTTTTAGGTTTAAGATTAGTTATCTTTTCTTTCTCTTTTATTTTATTTTATTTTATTTTATTTTCGTTTCTTTTCTTTTTTTATTTTTTATTTTTTTTATTTCTATTATTATTACTATTATTATTTGTATTAGTATTATTATTATTATTAATAATAATAATAACTATTATTATTATTATTATTATTATTATTATTATTATTATTATTATTAGCAATACTATTACTATTGCTTATTATTATTATTATTATTATTACTATTACTATTACCTATGGCTTATTATTATTATTATTATTATTAACTATATATTTATTTATATATAATTACATAAATGAGTGAGGTTAAAAAATACAAAAATAATATTTATACACAAAAATAAGTTCTAAAAATCTATCACCCTTTTATAAGGATTCTTAAAATAAAATAAAATAAAAATAATAGTTTTGTGCAATAATTCTAAATGAGAATTTATCTAGGTACTTAAATCAACAAAATATATTTTCTAATTAACTAAGAAATAATATAAATAAATTCAATAATTAATTAAATAAATATAATATTTAAAATTAGGGGTTATACATTCTACCCAACTTACAAATTTTTTTCTCGAAATTAACACTAACCCATATTTGTAATAAATCACTATAGCATTTAACACTTTATTGCTAGCTTGCAGCGCTTCCTAAAAGGTTATGGTCAGCCACCCTGACACTTTTCTCCCCTATTGCCTGTACACTATTCTTTTATCCTCTAACTCATTTACACTACCCAAATTACAAGAATTCTACTAGTAATCAAGGTCTTTTGAGGCTATTGTCTAGGTTGTAAGACGAATTTATTCATTGGGTCAAAAAGTTTGGGATACTTGTCTGGAATCTCATAACCATAATTTTTCTCTGTAACCGTCAAGTATCATAGTTTAATACTGCCATGCCACCTGGCCAGTATGTCTGCAAATAATTTGACTACTCTACTATAATGGTCTAGCTACAACTGTAGCTACCTCGCCAATGATTTATCATAGTCATCAGTTCGTAAAAGTGCCTTCAACTCTTTCCTAAGCTTAGTCTAAGTTTTAGGAAAACAATTAAGGTCTTGACCAACTTTATAAAACTATTAGAAGTATGAACCATTTCAACAATCCAACTAATTCATGTTAGACTAAAGGATGCTACTTAAGATTTAAAAATAATAAGAGAATACATATATTGTTATAGTGCATATACATAAGGGTTATCATTATGAACTCATCTTTTTAGTTATTAATCATTACTAACCCATTTATGTTTTTAATTAATAAAATAAGGGTAAGGTTAAAGTAAATCAAATAATTTATGATGGCACAAAAAGATGTAACTATGATAGAAAGAATTTAGCATGGGATAAGGAATGGATATGGAAGAGAAGATGAGTTATCCCAAGAAGACGAGATAGTGATAAGAAAGAGAATACTACTACTGCTACTCGTGTCATCCATTAGCATCAGGGGTATGCCATCTAGTTAAAATATCAACATGTCCTCAAAAAATTGAACACCAAATATATCATATTGTGATATGCCCTTAATTACAAAAGATAGTCACAAAGTAATATGATTGACCTATGGGGTATATCTAGTACTCTCCATGTATCAAGTTTATACCAAGCACGAGCGTTCGTCTTTCCGAAATAGGGGAAGACGAAAAAAATAATAAAGAATTCAAGGAGGAGGTGATAGAATACAAGTACGAGGTTTAAGGCGATTAAAGAATTCAAAAAGAGAGTTGTAAGGGCAGTTGCGGATGTGATCCTATTTTGGTAAATTTCTATTCACATGCTCATATCAGTACAGTTATTTAGCCGATAAGATATGCTCGAACATGTCTAAAGGACAAGTATATTCGTCTAACATGCTGAGTCAACTATATCTCAATCCACATAAAGTAGTTATGTGAAGAGCAAACCAAGTGCATTATGGTTGATCATATCATAATACACTAATTCTGATTTAGACAATGTATTAGTAGGCATCCTCAATAATACATATGTCATGAACAAGCTCGATAAAAGAATAAGCTTACAAAACGAGGCTATAAAATAGCAGCATAAGCGGAGGTAGTCCGAAAAATATAAGTACGTTGGATTATGATGAAGGAAGGTACAAAATAATTTATGTTCACAAAGAAGATAAGACTTGTCCGGTGTTGTGCCTCTACAGTTGCCATACTAACTTCTAATCTAAGTCTCTAGTCGACCAAATGGGAGGTATGGGCCTCTAAGTTCTACAGTCTGGATAAACACTATCTTCTTATGCAAGCTTATAGTTGGTGTTATTCAATTATACTTCATTAATGGGTCAAAAGGACTATGTGATACTAGGTTATGAGGCATACTACCCAACTTACAATAATTTAACTAATAGTATTATTGAATAATAGAGTGTATACACCTAGTACAAGTCACCTTCCTAACCCCTATCAAGCACGAAAGAAAAGATAAGATTAACATTGTGAAAGGATCAAGCAAGATGCAATACAACCAATCAAATAAGAATGCGAAATAAAATCAAGGGCGGTGATTAAATAAGTGGATGAGATCCTATACTCTAATCCTATACGCATGCTTGCTCGGTACAGTAACATAACCGAGACAATATGCTCTCGACTTGCATGGGCCACCATAAAAATATGTCACGCCCCAGTCTCAAAATACGTAGGATTAGGAATACGTAAGCATGCCAGCCGTATGTATATGACAACTCCAATATATGAAAACTATAACACATACATACGCTATATTATGAATAATAATTCATAAGTGGTATAGATTTATGTCATAAGTCATATGTCATAACTAGATCTCATCCAGAGAATCAAATAACCAATCAACTATATAACTGAATCAAGTATAAAATGCTTGATAAGAACAAGTAGTTGGGTGGAGACAAATCCACTACAAAATAGAATATAAGAGAAACCACATAAGTACATCTAATGATCAATGAGGCTCGAAGAGAAGACCTCCTCGAAAGAGAGATAAGTAGCAAGTCCTGATCCGTGCTCCTGCGAATATTCATGATCGTCTACACCTAGAAAGGGACCAGGTCCTCAGAGGGATGTACCAAGATACATAGAAGTATGCCAATTGAATACAGTAAAACATGCATAAATGACAGAAAATATATAAGTACGCTATACTAGACAATCTATATAAAAATGTTTAGTGAGGACAACCATTTTGACGTATGGGTAGGTGTAGGATACTCTATCTATCTCATAACTCACACACACGCCCATGAACATCATAAGCCGTCATATCACGAGAGTAGTGACCATCGTGACACCAGAAGCTGACATACCAGGAGGGTAGGACCATCGCGACACAACTGCCATAGTGCGTACTAGTTACTACGGTTTACCAAAGTGGGTAGCCCATACGTCTACTGATTGTCCTTCCCTCCTATGATACTATGTGTGAAGTATGTGTCAACATATATATAGTATATAATTATGACTGAAAGAACACATATATAATAAATATATAAAAATATGATAAGCATGCAAAATACTGTAAGCAATTTGGCAAGGTATACTTGCCAAGCAAGAAAGCTACAAAGTATAAGCGTCCAGACTTCAAGCACAAGGGATCAGAACTATGGCATCAGAATGATCGTCTCCGGATGCTGAAATAAATAGCACCAACATTTCCAGAATAAGCGAGATAGCTAGAAAATACTACCCTTTCGTCCAATTTGGACACAGGGGCAAAACAGTAATTTTAGGTCAAAGTGGGGTCCACATGTGGCCCACTTTGTACCGAAAAGTGTGCAACAGGTACATGTCTCTAAATGGGATAAATTATAGTTCAAACAAATTATAAACGATATGTCCAATTTTGGATTCCGGTGAGTCGATCACAAATTTGCCATTTAAGTCAAACCGTGGGGCCCGCGAATAGGCGGCTTGGTCAACTATTTCAGAATCACGTGAAACTTGGGTCTAGGACCAGCGTGATACCACGAATCCAATGGCACAAGTTTTGTCGCATTCTAACGAGCGTACACAAAATGGGGTAGTGGTTTGCAAAAGCCACGATACTAGGACTTTTTACGGATACAGATTGATTCCGACGAGCACACACGTCCGAATCAACTTCCGTGAAAGCCCACACATCAGGATATACCATACATGCCTTTTGGTGTAATTGATACACGACGAGGCAGTCCCGTTTAGTGGGGCACACTCCGTATCACAAAATTTCAGTTTTAAAAAGTCAAGTTTTTTGTCTTTTTGGAGGTCGAATAATTTAACACATAAAATGGATTAATAAAAACTAAAAGAACAAAAAAATTCTTAATTATATTGGAAAAAAATCTTTTAGTTATATTTCAAAAATATTAAACAGGTTGGTAGCAAATTAGGCATGAACATGGGGGTTTGGTGTTAAAATTTTGGACTGTTTTTGGTCAATTTTTTGGCCATTTTCCGGTCAATTATTCGACCAATCCAGGGCACGAAAACTCGTCCCGCTTGAAGAAAAATCCTAGAGGGTAAGTTGTGAACGTACACAGATATACCGCTCGAGAAAAGGATGAGAGTTGAAAGAGAAATCATACCTTGAATATGGACGACGGAACGGTGCTGCTGCATGCGTGCGTGCGCGCTGATCAGCGGCGGACTGCGGCGGCGGCCCGCGGCTGCGGCAGCGCAGCGACACCGGTTTCAGGGGGTCGGCCGGAGGTTGGGGCTAGGGTTAGGATTTACGTTGTTATATATATATATATATATATATATATATATATATATATATATATATATATATATATATATAGAGAGAGAGAGAGAGAGAGAGAGCGAGAGAGGGAGAGAGATCGGTGGAGAGAAGGTTTGCTGCGGGGGGGGGGGGGGGGGTTCGTTTGGTTCTAGGTAGTTAGGAATTAAGTAGGTTGTTGTTAAGTTAGTTTAGGAGTTAGGGTTTAGTTATTAAGGTTGTAGGTTTAAGATTAGTTATCTTTTCTTTTCTTTTCTTTTCTTTTCTTTTCTTTTTCTTTTTATTTCTGTTATTAATATTATTATTATTATTACTATTATTATTTGTATTAGTATTATTATTATTATTATTATTATTATTATTAACTATTACTATTATTATTATTATTATTACTAATACTATTACTATTGCTTCTTATTATTATTATTATTATTATTATTATTATTATTATTATTAACTATATATTTATTTATATATAATTACATAAATGGGTGAGGTTAAAAAATCTAAAAATAATATTTATACACAAAAATAAATTCTAAAAATCTATCACCCTTTAACAAGAATTCCTAAAATAAAATAAAATAAAAATAATAGTTTTGTGCAATAATTCTAAATGAGAATTTATCTAGGTAATTAAATCAACAAAATATATTTTCTAATTAACTAAAAAATAATATAAATAAATTCAATGATTAATTAAATAAATATAATATTTAAAATTTGGGGATTTTACAATGCGTCTCTGGCCCCATGCGTAATAGGCTCCATGCGTTTCATGCGTCTTTGGACCCATGCATCCCAGACTCTATGCATTCCATGCATCTCTGGCCATATGTATTTTAGACTCCATGAAGGCCAAATCTTACTGTTAGGATAGGAGTGATTCTCTCCAACCAAGTGCGTACCATGTGTCAAGATGACCAAGTAACACCCATAAAGGACAAGAACCACCTAGATCTTCAGCAACAAAAAATCCTATCAAGCGTCCACGTGACAGTTTGTCCCGCTCACGGTTACAGCTGCACCCTGTTAAGGAGGCACACGTGGAACCCTCTAGGATCCATGCAGCCCAACATATGCGCGCCCAAGGATAGCTATATATACCCGAGTGGCCTGTCCAAACAAGGGTACGAACACACATGGGTTGCCAACACAGAGAGAGAACATACAGCGACGAGCAAAGAGAGAACATAAGTTTCTTCACCCTGTATCGGATGGTCAACAGAGCAACGGAGTCATTGCACTTCTTAACCTCCATCGTTACACCCCAAATCAATATATTTTACTTAGATAATTATGTTTAGGATTTTGTGTACTCTTTTTCGTTCCTTAAATACAAAGTTTGCAAGAACTCATTTAATGACGAACAAGATAAAAACTCTGCTGGGAACTTCTTTCTCCTCTGATGAAAAAGTTGTGACACAATCCGACACACCAAAGCTCGGATCAACTCAAAGAATGCTGGTGGTCCACTTCGACTAGCAGGCTTTCGAAGAGATGCTCTAGGAGGGAAGCGCTAGTCCTTCGTTAAGGCTAGCAAAGCCCAAGAAGAACTGCATGACGTGGGTAGTAAAGGCCACTGTGACTCACCCAACTGCGGAGCATGCGCTTCCTGTCTCTCTTCCTGATACTAAAGATGCACAACATGCGTCCACTCAGGTTTTCTCCCCTCATGCGGCCTCTTTTCCTGAAAAGGAGAATGATCAGCACCTAAAATCTGGCAGATAAAAATAATATGATGCCAAGAGTTTCAGGGTTGATGCACTGCCCATGCGGACACAACGAAGGATGCAGATAAGAAAAAAGTATGGGGCTTCCAGCTCAGTCGCATGCATCTCTGACACTCCCAGAAGCTCTATATTTGACAAAATTTCATACGGACATGCTTCCATGTGCCGCTTTGAAAAAAAATCAAAACTTGGACTCTTCATACTATGCGCCTTTGCATGCTAAGTCAAAGAAGTCTAGGGCAGTGCGAGCTCGTCAAGCTCAAGCAACTGCCCATTTGGCTAGCCGTCAGCGGGAACCACTAACCATTATACGGGCCCCTGATGGAAAGCTATATAAGACAGCCCCGTACGTCCAGCCCACAGCAGCAAATGGGCTGGGTTCGTCTCAAAGTCTTCCACTGATGATCTGGGGAAAGTTCTTGTACGAACCCTAGATCAGGGAGCAAAAGCAACACCCACACACTCGTTCTCTCGGTCTACCCATGCTTATGAAAAGGGTGCAAAGGCGAATCAACATTTGCCTGACTTGCACGACATGATCAATCACAAGCACAAGACGAGGGAGACAACTACGACACATGGAGTATCCTCCCCAGGACATTACTGTGCCAAAATTATCATCAATTATACTTACAACAAAGTGATAGTATCCACAAATAGGCAGTCAATATTACAATGACTGCATCCGAAGGCACTTAGCCGACAATAACCCAAAAATTAGGTACAAACACCAGAGGAGGAGGAGCTACCATTTGTCTCTTATTACTCTACTCGGAAGGACCCTTCTATTGTGCAAAAAATAAAGCCCTGTACCTCCATTCCATCACTCTCAACCAGCACATTGGGAAGGAGACTACCAGGAGGACCTGCAGCGGGACATATCGAAGGTATTTTCCAAGGTACCCGCTCGAAGAAAAATCTATCAGCCGCTGGGGGTAGTTCTTCCTCTGGACCCCTGTGGGTTACAAAAGCTGGGGGTAGTGATCCCCCGGACCTATACAACAATCCGACATTTCGAGAAGGCAGTGATTCCCAAGGAACAACTCTGATGTCCCTGAGGGTGGCCACCCTCGTAAAGATGACGTAGCCTCCTAAGCTGGGGGTATTATTCTCTCCAAATCCGAGGAGGGGGCAACGCTATTTGATGATTACTCCCGACAAGAATCTAACACAAAAATTTTGGCATCCACTGTTCCATCCATCTCCCCACATGTTAGGACTATATACATGGCAGGGGACGATCATGAAGGCCCCAATGACCGATAATGCCTCGAGTCTCTTAACGGCATGATACAGATAGTGTGTTCATCAATGTAAGCCCTAACCCAGGCATCACTGAAAATTAAAGCAAACATGGCTTCTAGACTAACATGGGCTTATGGACAAGTAAGCTTGGACCCGGGGACCAACGCAGACTCCGACGCAACCGCTCTGCCCATAGGCAGTAATTACCCTATGTCTGGATAATCTACCCCTTTCGTCAGAGACGAAGCCAGAGAAGCAATAGGGGAAGTCCGGAAAGTCCGGGCTCTCCTAGATTCCATGGAAAGTCGAGACTCATTGCGCGAGCTTGGGATACGATAACCATACTCTCGCGAGTGGAGAGATATGCCGTACCCGCCCAAGTAAGCCTTGTAACTTGAACCCATTCGATGGGAAGACTTTCCCCCATCAATACATGAGTTATTTTGAGACTATAATAGGGCACCTACCTCGCAGTGACATACTCCTCACCAAGCTCTTTATGGGGACATTGTCCGGGGTAGCATTCGACTGGTTTTGTAGCCTACAAGATAATTGTATCTCGTCATTTGATGACCTCAAGAGTCACTACCAGAAAAAGTCAAATTAGCGACGTCAAAAAATATCGCTAAATGACAAAAAATGTCGCTAATCACTTTTAGCGACGTAATTAGCAACATTTTACATAAGTCGGAACTCAGCACGTCGCTGAAAGAAAAAATGTCACTAAACGTCGCTATACCGACATTTTTTAGCGACTTAAATATGCTGCTAAATTAGCGACGTTTAGCGACGCAGAGTCACTAATTAGCGACGTAAACAAATATCGCTAAATGTCGCTAATTAGCGACTTATATAGTGACGTTACAGTGACGTCTTTAATGACCTGGCAATATTGCCATGTCAGCAATTTGCGACGTACAATGCCATTTTTAGCGACATATTTAGCGATGTGTATTAACGTCGCTAATTAGCGATGTATTTAATGACGTGTATAAACGTCGCTAAACGTCGCTAAAAATGTTGCTAATTCTACAGAAAAATAAAAAATTAAATACTAAATTATTTCTAAAGTATTATTCCTGCAGTTTATTAAATCATAATCTGTACAAATAGACCCGGAGCAACCCTCCGTTGAATTTTTGGGTTTGCCACCCTCCTTGGGTTGAACACTTAACACCGATAAAATAACATATTTAATATGAATAATATAATAAAATTTTAAAAAAGAAAGCATCCAGCAAATATTATCGTAAAGAATACAACAAATATATATCCATACAATCTCATCCTAAATAATATAAATAATATAAATATCCAGCAACTATACTACTGTGGATCTGCAGGAGGATGACTACCGGCACGCATGAAGGATAAGAACAGTTCATACTGCTCCCGTAAAATCGACACCGATGTCGATGGAGAAGGCAGTGATGTCGGTGGAGTCTGTGTCGATGTAGGCGCACCAGGAGGCCGTATCCGCTCCAAGTCTGTGAGTCGCTGGTTGTAAGAATCCATGGTAGATAACAGCCTCGTACTGCGATAAATCATTGAATCCTGCATCATCGTCAGCCTCTCGCCCATGGATAGCTGTGATGCCTGCAGCTCCGTGATGTTGCGGTCGAGCATATCGAATCGTGCGATGAGCGTCGGATCGTCCGGCTGCGGCTGGGACCGGGGCTGCTCTTCCATCCTTCGTAGTAACTCGTCACGGAGAGACACAATCTGTCGGTCAATGGCCTCCTGGACTCTGGCCGATGACTGTGAGGGCTGTGTGGAATACGCAGTTGTCGGGGATGACCTAGATGACTGTATCGCAACCAGGGCGCCATAGGATCCCATACCGTAGTACGTACCCCTCTCGAGACCACCAGCTAAGGTCACCCACAGGTCGTCCGCCGATGGAGCTGGAGCGGGCTACGAGGAAGTACCAGCCTCTCCAGCTGTAGGTGTACTAGCAGTCGCCCGCTCACGCAGCCTAAGATACTCGGCCTAGAAATATTTGAAAACTCGATAATTGTCTAAGTTATATTAAAATTAACACAAAGTAAAGTAATACTTACATAGGTCTGCAAGGCCCTCTCATCGATGAGATTTTCGTCCTTGTGATGGGTGGCCAAGAAGACGGTCACCATGTTTGCATCCTCACCCCTCTATACCTGTTAAAAATATATTATTTAGTACTAAACTTAAATATTTTTCCTACTACCATTTTATCGTACTTACATTAAAATAATATATCATAAATAAAAAATATACTAAACACGGAAATGTTCCGTCATCGGAATCGAGCCACCACACCACTTGGCAGCATTTCGCCTAGCCGCCTTGGCCTTCTCAGACCTTTTCTTGTAGCTCGGATCATCAAATCTAGCCCTCATCGCAGTCCACTGCTCCGGCATGATCCAACCTTGGATCAGTTTTCCAGCACGATTACGAGCCTTCTGGTCATCCAGAGCATCTCGGATAAGCTTGGTGGCAACGGTAGAAAACAGCCGCTCGATCAACTCGACCCGGTACGGAGGATAGAAATACGTTTGCTACAATAAATAATTTAGTAAGTGAGCATCACGGATAAGTTATATAATATGCATAAATTAGAGAATTTATTTAATATACTTTTTCCTGGAAGTGCGCAAACCAGAATGCCTTCCTCTCCTCCGGATCTTCAGAGTAGTTGATCCAAGGGCCACCGTAGTTGTTCCTCAGAAATAGGCCCAGGCATCTCTGAACCGACGATGGAAGATATCTATACTGAGATAATTATTTTTATCGAAAAAGTCAATATATGATGAATAAATAAATATACGATATATATGATGCTAAACCATCTAATTGACTTACTTTGTACCATCGGCCCAAATCTCTGTCCTCGTCTCCTCCGGAGGTGCGCATAGAGGATCTTGCTGATGCTGGGACAACGTGGGCATGACCTCCTCGCCATGCTCATCTGTCTCCATGGTTCCGTCAGCAGGAGGAACGCTGGATGAGGGAGTACTATCACGCCTGGAACTACTCGTCCCAATAGTCGGAGATGCGAGTGATCGATATACTGGAGTACTGGGCAACGACGATCCGGAACCAACAGTAGACAGTACCGGAGGAGCACTCTGTCTACCTCGGGACCTGTCGAATCCTCTCCGTCGTTCTGTCATACCTGATAACAACATATGATGAATATAGAAAAACACAAATATATAGTACATTCTACAGTCAAAATGTGATGCATATCTCACAGCATTCTACAGTCAAAATATAATATATATATTTGTTAAAATAGTACATTCTACAATCAAAATATAGTTACATTCTACAGGCAAAATATTTTATTTTCAATCATCTTTAGAAAATTTATCTTGTTCCCCTTCCTCGTCCTCCTCTCCCTCTTCCTCCTTCTCCTCGTCTTCACTTTTATCTACTTCGTCTTCATCTTCGTCTTCCTCTTCGGATAATTCTACATCTTCTACATTATTACTCGTGTAATAAGTAACTTCCGTTGAGTCCACATCTACAATATTTGTTACAAGAGGTAGATCGTCCTTCTGATAAGCTATTTCGTCAATGTCAAAGTTTCTAGCTTTAGTCTTGCATACTGCCCACCAATCCGACCTCGCTGTCCCCCGTCTAGGATAAGTTATGAAGTACACGAGCTGAGCCTGACTTGATAGGACAAATGGTTCGTAGATTTGATATCTACGCTTGTAGTTTATATCTACAAGGCCATCCTTATCAATTTTTTAACCTTGATCTTGAATCGGATTGAACCATTCACACTTGAATAGCACGATATTAACAAGTTTTGTGCCATAATTATATGTCAACTCTACAATCTCTCATAAGATGCTAAAGAAATTATTGTCTGGATTGACATCTTTGTAGTTCGAAGATTTGATACACAAACAACTATTTTTCGTGGAATCAAGATCCAGAAAGTTGTCTCTGATAGGAGCATTTGTTGACTTGAACCTGAACCCATTCACAAAGAAACTTGGCCATATTTTAACGACAGTAATTGGTCCCTTGGCTAGAGTTCTAATAGATTCAGTCTCGGGTGTTATTAGACGATCGACCTAAATACCAAAGTAGTGATAGTAAGTTATTTGTTTTGCAAGTGCAGAATTAAAAAGTAATTATCAAGCATCTTACATATGCACTCAAAAAAGAAGGAAAATGGTATATCATTTCTTGTTCTACTTTTTCGTCTGTTATGTAGGGTCTAACCGACCTCAACTCATTATTATATGTGCTGAAAAATAATGAAGCAACTGCTGATTAGTAGCATAATAGTAGCTTGTACTATTACATTGAGATGATGTAAACGTGGACGTATTAATTACTTACCCCTCTAGCTTTTCTACTTCATCCTCGTCGCAATTGAGTAATATATACAATTGAGCAGCCCTTAGCTCGTCGTTATTCAAATATCTCTTCTTCATTTTTTCGAAGGTTTTTCGGATGCATTGAATACTTTGAGTATTGCACCATTATATTCCTGATATTCGTCGTCATTTCTTGGATCTTTCATTCTAATAGTAGCAACATGCGGTTTGAAATACGTCGAGCAAAAGTTTATAATTTCCTCGAGAATATAAGCTTCACAAATAGAGCCCTCAACCTATGCCTTATTTTTCACCTTTCTCTTTAGGTGATTCAGATGCCGCTCGAAAGGGTACATCCATCGATAACCGACAAGACCACCAACACGTGCCTCATAGGAAACATGAATTGGCAAA
Source organism: Iris macrosiphon (assembly GCA_036927795.1). Classification (NCBI taxonomy): domain Eukaryota; kingdom Viridiplantae; phylum Streptophyta; class Magnoliopsida; order Asparagales; family Iridaceae; genus Iris; species Iris macrosiphon. The sequence goes on along the minus strand of JAYESA010000009.1, from coordinate 73,903,670 downwards.
TGCTCTATAGAGTCAAAGAATCCAGGAGAAAATACCTTCTCGAGCTTACATAGTGTTACCGCAATGTCCTTCTCTTGCTTTTCTTGATGATCGATGAGCAACTTAGTACAACAAAGATCTCTGAAGAATATGCTGAGCTCTGTCAATGGATATCAAATGACCTGCAGTAAGAATTTCCAAAATATAATCGAAATTAACCTCTCCATGAATATATGACAATCGTAGCTCTTTATACCGGCCAGTTTGTTCTTCTTGAGGTCGACGTATCTTCTCAAGTTCGACACGTACCCGTCTGGAAACTTTAGTCCCTGAATCCACCTACAAAGTCTCCCTTTATCTTCTTTCTCCAGTGAGAAAAGTGACTTAGGTTTCTTTAACTTTCCATTCCCCTCCTCTATCAAATGCAATACAGGACATCTACATATTTCTTCTAAGTCCAACCTGGCCTTCGGATTATCTTTCGTCTTCTCCTTTACCTCTATTACAGTATTAATTATGTTATCAAACATATTTTTCTCGATATGCATAACATCAAGGTTATGTCTGATCAGATTGGTGATCCAATATGGCAGATCCCAGAATATACGCCTCTTCGTCCAGTTATGGGGGCGACCAAATCTGTCACACTTGTACCCCTTAGCAGGCTCTTCGATAGAACTTGGTTAATCTTTTATCTCTTTTTATATCGTATATCCGGGCTACCTTGGCGGTGGATTGGCCTTCTCCACAACTCCCGCACGAAAAGTATTTCTCTTCCTCCGGTAAGGATGATCCTTCTGCAGAAATTGTCGATAACAATAAAAAAAGCACGATTTGCCTTCTTATTTCAAATGGAAAGCCTTAGTACGGTCCATGCAATACGGACATGAGAGACGACCATGGGTGCTCTATCCCGATAATATTCTATAGGCCGAAAAGTCGTTGATGGTCCACATAAGTGCTGCCCTTATCTGAAAATTCTGCTTTCTAGAAATATCGTACGTGTTGGCACCTACTTCCCAGAGCTGATTCAACTCATCTATCAAAGGCTGTAAATATATATCGATGTTCCTCTTCGAATTGTTCGGACCCGGGATAATAACGGTTAGGAACATATACAGAGTGTTCATGCATATCCAAGGCGGTAGATTGTAAGGAGTGACGATCACAGGCCAACACGAATACTGGGAGCCCGAAAGTCCGAATGGGGTAAAACCGTCAGAGAAAATCCCCAATCTGACATTACGTGGATCCGAAGTAAAATCTGAATACTCTCGATCAAAGTGCTTCCATGCTTCTCCATTGGATGGATGATCCAATACTCCTTCGATCTGTTTTTGCCTGTGCTAACTTATGTTTTCTGCAGTCTCCTTAACCATAAAAAACCACTGCAACCGCGGTATCAAAGACAAGCAGTGCATCGAATCGGTAGGCTTCCTTGTACCGACAGACTTTCCTCTAACAGTGGCCTTGTAGCGATCACCACCACAGAATCTGCACGAATCTTCATCCTTGTCGTCTTTGTAGTACAACATGCACCCGTTGTGACATACATCGATTTTCTTGTATCCCATCCAGAGCGATCTCACCATCCTCTTAGATTGATAGAAGTCTTTAGACAACTTTGCACCCTCGGGTAAGATCTCTATAATCAAATCGATCAGTCGATTATAGCATTCTTATGACATGTTAAAATCAGACTTGATGCTCAATAATCTTGTAAACACCTCCAACGGTGAATGATCCTCACAACCAGGATATAGTGGAGTCCTTGTATTCTCCAGCAACTCCATAAACTTTGCAGCATCGGCATTCGGTGCCTCCTCAACTGCGTCATAATTGTCCGGATTAAAACTAGGTCCCGCCGTATCATAATTTTTAGGATTGAAACTAGGCCCCGCCGTATCATAAACCATGTTCACCCACCCGTCGTCGTAAGCATCGTGGTCGTGGACATCCATATACGGCTCCACATAAGGCTCCGACTCCGATGCTAGAGACACAAGTTCTTCGTGCGTGGTCCACTGATAGTAATTCAGCTTGAAGCCCTTCGAGTGCAAATGATATATGACTTCCACTTCTGGATGATATTTCCTTTTGCGATATCTCATACACGGACACTTAATTTTGGTACCGTCTATGAACTGAGGGAACGCCTTGGCGAACTGCAAGAACTGCTGTACACCCTCAATAAATTTATTTCGCACACAGCACATGTCATCAAAATGACTGTTGTACATCCACGAACGATAACACAGATAGTAATTAATATCTATTTCTAGATACTTCTGCAAAAATGACAGTATGTATCATATAAATTATTATATACAATGTGATTCTCTAAAGTAGAAGCTGACAATTAATTGGCTAGGTAATCTATATTTGAAGTCACATAGAAGAAGCAAAGTAGGATATATATAATTATAATTGTGCATCACTGTCAAGAAGGATGTGGTAAGTAGGCTTCAAAGTTTTCCTACGGAACTCCATTGTAGCATTCTCAAATCCAGAAGAAGCAAAGTTTTCCTAGTGTGGGTGTGCATTAGCACTGTGGTGTAATAGTGACACTGGGACACTATATAGAGTGTGTGCACACCAGTGTAGGTACAATATTTTGTAGGACAGCAGCATGCTAGATCCTGTGCAGTAAGCTAGATTATTGGAGCCTACTCGATCATTCACAAAGCAATGAATTCAAAGATAGCAGACTAAATTTAACTTAAATCCGAAATAAAAGATTGGAAACTCAGCTCTCGAGATATATATATAAGATTGTTAGGCTTGGTTTGGGATTGTTAAAGCTTATTATAAGATGGCAGGATTAAATTAAAAAAGGTAAAGAATTTTTATGTAAAAACGAATTTGATAAGCAACACTTTTTGATGTGATTCAAGTTTCTGCTTTCTTTCCTCAGAGTGAATATATCCACTGGACTACAGTAGCAAAGTATTATCCAAACCCTTGTCCACTTTGTCATTCCAGATGGTCATATTTTAAATCTGATTATATATTTTATTTATAGATAAGGTCATTTGACCCCTGATTTTTCCTGTCCTAGGCCACTAGTAGCACCAATACTTAATGGCCATCCCCATCCTAAGCTAGGAAAACCATGACCCCGTCCCCTATTTAATTATTGCTCACGCGAACGTTCGAACCAATACCTACTCCTTCCTTTCCTTACTAGTGTTACTACTAAATCACCCCCTTATTGGTTCTAATACTATGTTACTACATACAAAAACATACTTCCATCTTTAGAAGAAAAAATATGGAAGTGACAACAGTAGTATTTAAAAGCAATAAAATATGCAAATAATTATATGTAGAAATGATTAATATTAGGCAAAACATTTGAATTACATCAATTAGTGAACATAGTACAACTATGAAACTATGCAAATAACTTCAAAATAAGTGACTACCCATGTGAGTAGCGCTTACAACTTCCAAGTAGTTTATGCTAATTATCCAATTAACCTGATAACGTAAATAACTTCAAATCACATGTGACACTGAGAATGGAGATGCATATTTACTTTATAAGGCTAAAAGTTAAAACAAAAATCAAATGTCAAATAAATATACAGTTTACGGTGTGTTTATATTAGTGTCATTCTGTGTGTGTGTCATAAGTGATCAGTGTATCATTAATGTGTGTGTACAGTGAGCTATGTCAGTGTAGAGTTAGTGTGTGCAGTGTGCACAATGTAAACTTAGTGAACATCAATAATTAATTACATGTAACCAGAAAGTATATGTATTTAGGCAGAGTAGAGCAGAGCAGCAGACAGTGTATTCTAGGATTAAGGTAGTCTTGAATAAGATAGACGTATAGGAATCAATCTTGATAAAAAATCCTAACCCTAACCCTAACCATAACCCTAACCCCAGGTCAAAAAATCTAACCCTAACCCTAACCCTAACCCTAGGTCCTGATCCCAGGTCGTGTCAGTTTTGGGTTAGGGTCGGTGTCTCGTGTGTGTGTGTGTGTGTGTGTGTTGTGTCAGTGTCAGTGTCTGTCAAGTGTGTGTGTTGTGGCTGTGTCACATGTGTGTCCTATGAGAGAAAAAGAGAGAGAGAGAGAGAGAGAGAGAGAGAGAGAGTTAGGGTTTACCTAGAGCTCGAGGAGGAGGAGGGGGATGCCGGAGTAGTTGCTGTGGAGATGCCGTTCGCCGGAGAGGGGGGGTGGAGGAAATCGAAAGTTTATTAAATCTTTTAAAAAATTCGACAAATGGGGGAAACAAAACTGAGCCATAATTAACCAAATTTTAGTGACGTTTAGCGACGTCAAATAAAAATATCGCTAAAATCTAAACACGTTGCTAAATATTTTTAATATAAATATCACTAAATACGTCGCTAAACGTCGCTAAATTAGACATATTAGCGACGTTTAGCGATCTTAATTGATCTTATAGCGACTAATCTTTTAAAATCTTAATAAAAGTCGCTAAATATTGCCATTTAGCGACGTCTAGCAACATTTTTACATGGAGTCGCTAATTTATATTTTATTAGCGATGTTTCCTTTGACGTCGCTAAAAAATGTTGCTAACCTCGCTTTTTTTAGTAGTGAGTCTTTGTCCCAAAAGATTCTATGACGGAGGAAGCGACATGATGATGTTCTCCCTGATGGATATTATCCAAGGGAAAAGAGAACTTGCCCAAAATTATATCGAACGTTTCTGACAAGCAGCGCTGAGGTTGCCCCCAGGCAATCCCGAGTTGACACTGATGGACATATGCTATAGAAACTTAGTTCCAGCAATCAGCCTCTGGATGACCGATGGTCAGTTTAAAGACTGGACTACGTTCATCATAAGCACTGTCAGCGCTGAGAAGAAGGCCAAGGATGCCTGGCTCTTGGGAATATAGATCCCTATCACCGATGATAGGAAATTTTTTTCTAACAACAACAATAGTGGCAACAACAGCCGCGATGGAAAAGGTAAGCAACCCTTGGTGGCCAATTTAACTAAGAAGCTCGAGCAAAATCCGGCTGAGGTTCCAAAGCCAAAGGTGACTTACTCCTTTGAAGATGACGACGTCATGCCCATCTTTGACGTACTGATAAAAGATGGTAAGCTTCGGCTCCCCGACGTCAAACACCCTGTTGAGGCAACCAAGATGAATAATCCAAAGTACTGCCATTACCATCGTTATATCCATCATGCGATGCGAGACTGCTACACCTGAAGCGGTGCATCTAGCATCTTATCGACACCAAGACCCTCACCTTGGATATCAATAATAAGACGGTTTTCGTTAACATGGTATCGCACCAGTTTGGCAACTTGTTGGCGACAGAAGCCCAGGATGGGATAATCCAAATTTCTCGGGCAATGATGGAGGTCGTCAATATTTTGCCATCTCATGAGCAAATGGTCGGGTTGATACCTTTCACCATGCCACCTGGAGAGGTCATGTGGTTCTATCCAGACATTGCTCCTAAATTGATGTAGCAAACAATACCTTATGGCACCAAGACTAAGGGCAAGAAGTCCAAGTCCTGCTATATAGTTTCTCTCCCTCTGGAAGAATCTATAGTAGGAACAACAATATCAGGCTTGGCGTACCAACGCGAATATGACATCCCCTGACGATGGTGCACTCCCAATTGTCGCACCTGTAATATTAGATCCGGGTCCATCCCAGCCTCCGCCAGCGGATAAGTCCAAGCAGGTAGATACTCGCTTTGATAAGCCACTGCGCAATGATATAACTCTGGGGGTTGAAAAAATCCTATAACTTTGACATACTGGTCCAACTGGCTAATACTCCAGCGAAGCTTTCACTATTCGAGCTTCTGCGTCTCTCCAGAGACACTCGGACCTCTCTGAGTGAGGCTTTGCAGAATGCTGACATCTACTTGACGCAGGTCAAACCTTTAGTTGAGGATCCGTATGTTTGCCCCTACTGTAATGATATCATGGAGGCAATACCCAATATTACATTTTCGTAACAGGATATATTTCTAAAGAATAATAGGCATGATCGTCCCTTGTATTACACAGGGTACATTGGTGCCATCATGGTGCACTGGATGCACATTTATCCTGGCTCATCAATCAGCATCATCCCGCAGAGTCTGTTTCAGACCTTGGGCATTCCGATGCATCGCTTGGTAGCCACCTATACTTCCATCACTGTCTTCAACGCATGAAGAAGCTACCCTTGGGGCAAGATTTGCTTGAAATGCCAAATCGACAACTTGAAAAAAGAGGTCACTTGCTATGTCATTGACGTAGATGTATCCTACAATATCTTGCTCGGATGCCCATGGATACATGAATACATGAATGTGTCATCGACCCTGCACCAGTACGTGAAGTACATTGACGAACACGACACAGTCAAAATAGAGTTTGCTGATATCGATCCGTTCAAAGGGATCGAAGCATATTACTCTGATTTGATCCTTTACAAATAGGTCTACCAAGATGAAGGTGACAATAACGCCGATGATGAGGTAGAGGCTGGGACAACACCAGAAGATCCCTTGAGAGTCCATCCAAAGGCACACGTTCCTGACACTACATCTTCCCTTGTCGTAAAACTACACAGGGAGGCACCCAAACATCAGGTCTTTCACCTTCGTAGGACGGATCAATCGTCGAAGGAAGGTCCGGCACCATCCACTACGTCCGAACCTCTGGTAGTTCGCCTTCACAGGCCGAGTCAACCTCCGAAGGATGCTTTGCATACTCATACAATATTCGAGCCTCTGGTAGTAAAGCTGTGCAGGAAACCTCCAAAGTCGATGCTAGCACAAATGGTAGATCTCGGGAAGGACGAGCTAGAGGAGTACGTAGTTGCTCACGCAAATGTCCCTTCTCTGGACGATATAATTCCTAGAGAAAAGATACCTTATTTTGTGAATAAGGGGCTATCTTAAACTACTCTGAAGTTTCACACATAAGCACACTGTATTCCATGGAGTACGGCCTAGGCCTGCGCCTACAGACAAAGGTAACTACTACTTGTGGAGTAAACCAGATCTGTCCTAGCCAAGGTTTCTACTTCACGGTCCTAACAAGAAGGATGGAAGACAAACCTATCATCTTCGGCAGGGTTGAATGCCCCCAGTCCTTCATTCCGGAGGAACAAGAGCCAGAATTCGATACCAGAATACAACTCAACCAGTTTAGTGGTCAAGTCAAACACCTAATCCAGAAGATGGGTTATTATCTTAAAATCAACCGAGGTCTAAATTACACAAAGGTCGATGACTTCCCTTGCACCTCACCGCTCCGGCAGACAAATTCGAGGATTACCACCTTAAGACCAAGCATGAGTTATGGTACGTTATGCCTCCCATAACCCTCGAAGACTCGGATGAAGAAGATGAGTTACACTCTCATACTTCAGAGTCTTCCTCTTGGGACTACGATGTCAGTATCGGAGAGATGCTCAAGCAAACATTGTCTGCCAATATGATGTTAGTTGACCCTGAGAAAGACGACGATGATCTACCGGAACGCTTTAAAGTAGAACCGTGGACCCAACACCTAGACGCACAATGGAAGATTCGGTTCAAACAACGAGAATCTTCTACCGAGAATAAAGTTGTACAAGTTAATCTGGACGAAGAATCCTCCCCTAAAACTATCTTCATCAGCAAAAGTCTGACTGATAAGGATCAGAAATCCTTGATACAGCTCGTTAGGGAATACATTAGTGTATTTGCCTGAAAATACGAAGACATGCCGGGACTGGACTCCCAAATCGTGGTCCACAAGCTCAACATATGCTCAAACGTTATGCCTGTCAAGCAGCAGCAATGACGGTTTCGGTCAGACATTATGAACGCCATCGAAGCAGAAGCAATAAACTGATAGATAGTGGCTTCATCTGAGGATAACAACATCCAGATTGGGTAGCCAATAGCATGCCATCATCAAAAAGAACAGAAAGATCTAGATCTGTGTTAAATACCGTGATCTAAATGCGGCCTACCCTAAGGATGAATTCCCCCTTTCGATAACAGACATAATGATCGTCAACACATGTGGCTTCGAGAAAATGTCTTTCATGGACGGATTCTCAGGCTACAATCAAATCAAGATATCTTCTGACGATCAGAAGTTGTAAACCCCCTCACCCAAAAATAGGTATCTTTTATGTATTTTGTATTCCTTGTATTTGTTTTAGATTATTTTTCAAATCAAATAAAATCCAATAATTTTATTAGGATACTTCACCGTGGTTTGGACATTAATAATATAAGATTGTCCCAAAATCTGTATCTCCCTTCATAGGAAGTAGCCTACATAGAAGACACTACATGTAGGATCTTTTCGGGGCACAAAATTTGATCCCTTGGCATTAGTATGACATTATCATAAAAACTATAGATTCTTGTGTTAAATATTTAGATATTATTTATATATATAATTTAATGGTGGTTATTTTTCAATTCCAACTCTTCTATAATTAGCAGCCCATAATTTTTCGTGCCAAGTTAGACATTTCCTTGTTGTAAGATTGCATATTATTTACTATTAACCTATTTTATGGATAACCATTTAATTAATTACTAAGTTAATTGGATAATACAATTATTTAATTTATTATAAGTAGATAAATATCTAATTATTAATTATAAAATATTTTATGAAATATTTTGAGTGTAGTATTTTAATAAAGCTTTACAAAGTAAATTTTTCTACAATTTATTTTGTGTGCAATATTATTTTTGTATTTTTTCTCATTTATATATGTGAATATATGTTAATAAATATAAGGTTATTAATAATAATAATAATGTTAGTTTTAATAATAATAAGAGTAATAATAATGATGATAATAATAATAATAATGATAATGATAATAATAATAATAATAATATAAGAAACAAAAGAAAAAGAAAAAGAAAAAGAAAAAGAAAAAGAAAAAGAAAGCAAAACAAAACAAAATAAAATAAAAAACCTAATCACAAAACCTTAAGCTAATCCTAAACACCTAAACCTAACAAAACCCTAAACTAAAATTTAAAGCAACCTTAATTCTATTCCTAACTACCCACGTGAACCCAAATTCCTCCTTTCAGCAAACCAACGCACCCCCCTCCCTCCACATCTCTCTCTCTCTCTCTCTCTCTCTCTCTCTCTCTCTCTCGGTTTATATATATATATATATATATATATATATATATATATATATATATATATATATATATATACGTAAATCAAAAACCCTAACCCTAACCCTGACCTCGATGCCGGCAACCACGCTCAAAAACCCTAACCCTAACCCTGACCTCAATATAACCAAAAAAAATCTGTTCTTTTAGTTTTTGTTAATTCGTTTTATGTGTTAAATTATTCGAACTCCAAAATGACCAAAAATTTGATAATTTAAAACTAAAATTTTGTGATACGGATTGTGCCCCGCCAAACGGAACTGCCTCATCGCATACCAATCACCGAAAGGCGCGTATGATATATCCTGACGTGTAGGGTCTCGCGGAAGCTGATTCGAACGTGTGTGCGCGTCAGAATCAACCCGTATCCGTAAAAAGTTCCCGTATCACAACTTTTGCAAAATACCACGCCATTTTGTGTACGCTCGTCGAAATACGACAAAATTTATACTATTGGATTCGTGGGATCATGCTAGTCCTGTGACCCAAGTTTTATACGATTCTGAGATAGTTGACCAAGCTGCCTATTCTCGGCACCACGGTTTGACTTTTAGGGCGAATTTATGATCGGCTCACTGTTATCCAAATTGGATATTCCATTGAGTTTGTATTAACGTTTAGAATTTTTTTGACCTATAATTTGTCCCATTTAGATACTTTTATCTCTGACATATTTTTTGGTACAAAGTGGCCCACATGTAGATCCCGCTTTGACCCAAAATTATCGTTTTGTCCCTGTATCCAAATTGGACGAAAGGGTAGGCTTTTCTAGCTCTCTCTTATTCTGGGAACGTTGGTGATATTTATTTCAGCATCCGGAGACGTTCATTCAGAGGCTACAGTTTCTGATCCTCTATACTTGACGTCTGGACGCTTACACTATGTAGCTTTCTTGCTAGGCAAGTATACCTTGTCAGTGTACTATGATTTATATTCCATATGGTGCATGCATTTTATTTTTGTTATTTAGTTTATATATTTTAACTGCTATATAAACTGCGCGTCCAAGAATAACTTGGGTACAACGACGGTGACGTCGTATTTTATCTTTATTATATATTATGCATGTCGACCTAGTTTTACGATACCACCACATGATCATGAGGCATTCTTATGTTTCATTGGCTGTGACACAGTTATTACACGAGTGTGATTCTCTTGTAGGATACGAACTTGCATATTCGACTGATCACCGGTACGTATGGGACGTGCGACAGATAGGAATAACTGCTGATAGAATTTGCATAATTAGAAGCCTTGGCATTTCTTAGAGGATTTATCTTGTCATGGGTATGACATGCTTAGAGCATAGGGTGGGGAGGACAACGAGTAAGGCATTTTGGCTCCTTTGTACTTTTTTTGTGTAACCCGTATGCTCCGTCGGAGATGCGCGATCATGATAACCCCTATATATTATTATTATCATGCGGCCTCTGACGTTCAAAATATGTCATGCTTTATAGGCCCCAAATTCTCTAAGAGAATTATGCCAATCCCATTTTAGCCAGATAGCCCACGTGTTAGAAAGTTGTTCTCAAAGTGCATTCACATAGATAGTTAGACGACCCTTGGATGTTTATTTTTTGTACTTTATTGGCATGCTTCTATGTATCTTATTACGTCCCTCTGAGGACCTGGTCCCTTATTAGGTATAGGCGATCACGACTATTCGCAGGAGCACGGACCAGGACTTGTTACTCCATTCTCTTTCGAGGAGGTCTTCCCTTCGAGCCTCTCTGATCATTAGCTGATGCTCTTATTTTGTTTTTTTTATATTCTAGTTTGGTAGAAGATTTGTCTCTACCCAACTACTTGTTCTTATCAAGCATCTTATACTTGGTTCAGTTATATAGTTGATTTGTTATTTATTTCTTTATTATTTCTGTGGATGAAATTTAGTTATGCCCTGTGACTTGTGACAAATATATACCACTTGTGAATTATTGTTCATAATACATCATACGTATGTGTTATGGTTTCCATATATTGGAGTCTCCATATACATACGGCTGTCATGCTTACGTATTCCTAGTCCTACGTATTTTAGGACTGGGACGTGACATATTTTTGTGGTGGCCCATACATGTCGAATTAGTGGTTTCGGTTACGTAACTGTACCGAGCGGGCCTGCACCTATGATTAGAGTTTTAGGTCTCATCCATATTTGACTATGACTCACCTTTCTTTCAACCCGTTCTATTTAAATAATTGTATCCTGCTTGATTCATGTACTTCCCTAATAGTTTCTTGAATATAGCCTTCCGTAGAATGTAGGAATCCTTGTTAATAGGATAATAATTAGGGTAATATTTCTACTAAGAATACAACTAAAATATTGACACATCACTAAGTTTAGAATACCTAATAAACCCTAAGATCCCTTACCTGTAGATTAATTAACCATTATCCCTTTATATATTTATGAAGGACTTGAGAGTAGTATAGGAACTACTAGGGTAGTTAGAAATTTGATCATATAGTTTGACACTAGTATTGAGGAACCAATAGAAATTCAAGGTTGAATTTTAGGTCTAAACCTAACTTTCATAGTGAGATAGTATTAGAGAACTATAAATTTAGTTTATTGTCTTGATATTAGCAGAACAGTACCTTAGAAAACCAAGAAGAATGAATAGAATATTTTTCTTGATCATACCTTGAACACAGAGATTAGCATACCATCTTCCCCTTAGGAAACCATGATATTATCAAGAGTCTCTCATTTTAATTATTGTTCCTATGAAACCTTAACGCACACTATTTGTGCAAAGACTAAATTTTTTCTTCATCTTTCAATTTGTGCCACCTGACCCTTCTGATTGTAGGCCAAGTGATTCCTTTTATGTTAGGTATATAGTTTCTTAGGATTATAGTTGTTAATCTTAAATTTTGAAATTATGTGCTTAGTAGTTAGAACTTGATAGTTTGAGTTATTTATTTAGATTATAATTATCCTTTAGTTTCAAATCAAGTAATCTGTTCCACATATCTCCATATAGGTTATATCCTCTTTCACTTGAGAGCCAGTAACTTCTCCATTCTTAATATTAACACTTTTATTCTATAAGCACTATGATTAAGACTTAAGATGACCATTACCTATATAACGCAATAGGATACCTTAATAAGTACCAAGATCTTTTCTCGTATACCCCAATAAGAGTTTCTACTTTATTTACAAGGACAAGGTAATTTTTTAGAATCCTCTTAAGGCAGTTATAGTATTAGTTAATTCTTGTAAGTTGGATAGTATGCCTCATACCTAGTATCACATAGTCATTTTGACCCATTAACGAAGTGTAATTGAATGACACCAACTATAGACTTGCATAAGAAGATAGTATTTATCCCGACTATAGAACTTAGAGGTCCATACCCCCATTTGGTCGACTAGAGACTTAGACAAGGAGTTAGTATGGCAACTGTAGAGGTACAATACCAGACGAGTCTTATCTTCTTTGTGAACTTGAATTATTTTGTACCTTTCTCTCATCATAATCCAGAGTACTTATATTTTCTTTACTACCTTGAATTATGCTGCTATTATAGCCTAGTTTTGCAAGCTTACTCTTTTATCGAGCTTGTTCATGACATATGTATTATTGGGGGCCTACACTAATACATTATCAAAATCAGAATCAGTGTATATAGTCTAGCTAACCTTAGTGCGCTTGGTTTGCTCTTCGCATGTCTACTTTACATGGATTGAGATATAGTTGACTCAACTTGTTAGACGAATATACTTGCACTCTAGACAAGTCAGAGCATATAATATCAGGTACATAACTGTTCTGCTATGAACATGTGAATAGAAATTTACCAAAAAATATGATTTCAATCCGTAACTGCCTTGACAACTCTCTTTTTGAATTCTTTAATCGCCTTGAACCCCATACTTATTTTCTATCACCACCTCCTTGAATTCTTTAATGATGTTTTTCGTCTTCCCCTATTTTGGAAAGATGAACATTCGTGCTTGGTATAAGTTTGATACACGAAGAGTACTAGATATACCCTATAGGCCAATCACATTACTTGGTGACTATCTTTCGTAATTAAGGGCACATCACATGTGATATATTTGGTATTAATTTTTTTAAGGATTGAATAACACGATTAAATAATTTGAGAAAGTTTTTCTTAAATGTATAGCCTTATGTGATGGATCAGTAAATTCTAAGTTAGGTAGAAGTCGCATTGTCAACTCGAGGGGAATTTTTTAGATTGTGATCAAGTAAGATTAGATTGAGAGATTTAAGTCATTTTAATTTTAATTTTTTTTAGAAGAATGATTAAGACGATGAGAATTTAATGAATTTTGAAATCTTGATATTGAGGACCAAATATTTATACTTGAAGCACATGATTTAAATTCTAAATATTGAAGGTTGAATCATCGATTTAAATTTTGAGGATAAATATAGAATTTTAGACTTGAACAATTGGTGAATTAGATTTAAAATTTTATAATTTTATAATTTGAATTAAAAGTTAAATTTTGATTGTTGGATCACCTATTTGAAATATTGAGGATGTAAATTAAATTTAAAAATTGAAGAGTACGAAATTCTTAAGTTGAGATTAGGAATAATATTTGATTAGAATTATTTTCTAGAGGAGATTATAATAGTCAAAAATTATGATATAAATCTCGATGTGGGATGTCATATAGATTTGAATTAGATTTGGATGTTGATTATCAATAAAATTGAGAAGAGATTACGATAGGTTAAATTTTGATTTGAACAGTGATTATTTTAATTTTGAAGTGATTGTGATAGATTTGACTAGATTTTATTATTTAAATTTTTGGAAGAGATTGCGATTGACTTGCCTTATATATGAATATCTATAATTTAGCAAATTATTCCTTATTTTTAATTTTGAGGACGAAATTCTTTTAAGTTGGGTAGATTGTAAATCCCCTCACCCAAAAATAGGTATCTTGTATGTATTTTGTATTCCTTGTATTTATTTTAGATTATTTTTCAAATCAAATAAAATTCAATAATTTTATTAGGATACTTCACCGTGGTTTGAAAATTAATAATATAGAATGACCGCAAAATCTGTATCTTCCTTCATAGAAAGTAGCCTAGACAAGAGACACTACATGTAGGATCTTTTCGTGGTACATAAATTTGATCCCTAGGCATTAGTATGACATTAACGTAACAACTATAGATTCTTGTGTTAAATATATATATATATATATATATATATATATATATATATATAATTTAATGGTGGTTATTTTTTAATTTCAACTCTTCTATAATTAACAGCCCATAATTTTTCGTCCAAGTTAGACATTCCCTTTTTGTAAGATTGCATATTATTTACTATTAACCTATTTTATGGATAACCATTTAATTAATTACTAATTTAATTGGATAATAAAATTATTTGATTTATTATAACTAGATAAATATCTAATTATTAATTATAAAATATTTTATAAAATATTTTGGGTGTAGTATTTTATTAAAGGTTTACAAGGTAAATTTTTTTAGAATTTATTTTGTGTTAATAAGAGTAATAATAGTAATGATAATGATAATAATAATAATAATAACAATAATAATAATAATAATAATAATAATAAAAAACAAAAGAAAAAGAAAAAGAAAACAAAACAAAATAAAATAAAATAAAAAACCTAATCACAAAACCTTAAGCTAATCCTAAACCTAACAAAACCCTAAACTAAAACCTAAAGCAACCTTAATTCTAGTCCTAACTACCCACGTGAACCTAAACTCCCCCTTCAGCAAACCAACGCAACCCCCCGCTCTCCATATCTCTCTCTCGATTTACACACACACACACACACACACACACACACACACACATATATATATATATATATATATATATATATATATATATATATATATATATATATATATATATATATATACGTAAATCAAAAAATCTAACCCTAACCCTAACCCTGACCTCGACACCGGCGACCATGCTCCGACCTCAGCGCCGCCGAATCAGCCGACCGCACCGTCCGCGTGTGCACACGTGCGCACGTATACGTGCAGCAACGCCCCATCTTTCAGGTATCATATCTTCTTCATCTGTGATTTTTTTGCTAGCGGTTTATCCGTGTACGTTCACAACCTAACCCTCTAGGATTTTTATTCAAGCGGGACGAGTTTTCGTGTCCCGGATTGGTCGAAAAATCGACAGAAAAATATCCGAAAAACTAACCAAAACAGTCCAAAAAATTCAACCCGAACCTCCATGTTCATGCCCAATTTGCCATCGATCAGTTTAATGTTTTCAAAAACTAATTGAAGGATTTTCTTTTCAATATAACCAATTTTTTTTGTTCTTTTAGTTTTTATTAATTCGTTT
Source organism: Iris macrosiphon (assembly GCA_036927795.1). NCBI lineage: Eukaryota > Viridiplantae > Streptophyta > Magnoliopsida > Asparagales > Iridaceae > Iris > Iris macrosiphon. The sequence goes on along the minus strand of JAYESA010000009.1, from coordinate 73,888,180 downwards.
TATATGTTAAATTATTCGGCCTCCAAAACGACCAAAAACTTGATAATTTAAAACTAAAAATTTGTGATACGGATTGTGCCTCGCCAAACGGGACCGCCTCGTCGCATACCAATTGCACCGATAGGTACGTATGGTATATCCTAACATGTTGGCTTTCGCGAAAGCTGATTCAGACATGTGTGCGCGTCAGAATCAACCCGTATTCATAAAAAGTTCTCATATCATGACTTTTGAAAAACATTATACTATTTTGTGTACGCTCATCGGAATATGAAAAAACTTACGCCATAGGATTCATGGGATCACGTTGGTCCTGTGACCCAAGTTTCACGCGATTCTGAGATAGTTGACCAAGCCACCTATTCGCGGGCCCCACGGTTTGACTTTTAGTACGAATTTGTGATCGGCTCACCGGAATCCTAAATTGGACATACGGTTGAGTTCGTATCGACGTTTAAAATTTGTTTGACCTATAATTTATCCTATTTAGAAACTTTTACCTCTGGCATGCTTTTCGGTATAAAGTAGCCCACATGTGGACCCTATTTTGACCCAAAATTATCATTTTCCCCTGTGTCCAAATTGGATAAAAGAGTAGATTTTTCTAGCTATCTCTCTTATTTTGGGAATGTTGGTGATATTTATTTCAGCGTCCGAAGACGTTCATTCGGAGGCCATAGTTCTGATTCTCTATACTTGACGTCTGGACGCTTACACTATACAGCTTTCTTGCCAGGCAAGTATACCTTGCCACTGTACTGTGATTTATATTCTATATGGTGCATGCATTTCATTTTTGTTATTTAGTTCATATATTTTAACTGCTATATAAACTGCGCGTCCAAGAATAACTTGGGTGCAACGACGGTGACGTCGTATTTTATCTTTATTATATATTATGCATGTGGACCTAGTTTTACGAGACCACCACATGATCATGAGACATTCTTATATTTTACTGGCCGTGACACAGTTGTTACATGAGTGTGAGTCTCATGTAGGACACGAACTTGCGTATTTGGCTGATCATCGGTACGTATAGGACGTACGACGGATAGGGATAACTGCTGATAGAATATGCATAATTAGAAGCCTTGGCAGTTATTAGATGTTTTATCGTGTCATGGGTATGACATGCTTAAAGGATGGGGTGGGGAGGACAACGAGTAAGGTGTTTGGGCTCCTTTGCACTTTCTTTGTGTAACCTGTATGCTCCGCAAGAGATGCACGGTCATGATGACCCCTATATATTATTATTATCAGGCGGCCTCTGACGTTCAAAAGACGTCATGCTTTGTAGGCCCCTGATTCGCCGAGAGAATCATGCCAATCCCATTTTAGCCAGATAGCCCACATGTTGGAAAGTTGTTCTCAAAGTGCATTCACATAGATGGTTAGGCGACCCTTGGATGTTTATTTTCATTACTTTATTGGCATGCTTCTATGTACCTTGTTACGTCCTTCTGAGGACCTGGTCCCTTTCCAGGTATAGACGATTACGACTATTCGCAGGAGCATGGATCGGGACTTATTACTCCATTCTCTTTCGAGGAGGTCTTCCCTTCGAACCTCTCTGATCATTAGCTGATGCTCTTATTTTGTTTCTTTTATATTCTAGTTTGGTAGTGAATTTGTCTCCACCCAAATACTTGTTCTTATCAAGCATCTTATACTTGATTCGGTCATATAGTTGATTGGTTATTTATTTCTTTATGATTTCTGTGGATGAGATTTAGTTATGCCCTGTGACTTGTGACAAATATATACCACTTGTGAATTATTGTTCATAATACATCGTACGTATGTGTTATGGTTTTCATATATTGGAGTCTCCAAATACATACAACTGACATGCTTACGTATTCCTAGTCCTACGTATTTTGGGGCTGGAGCGTGACAGAAGCATACATTGTTCCGAACGTCGATAGGAGTATACTGCTACACAGTTATGCCCTTCGGTCTGAAGAACGCGGGTGCTATATACCAGTGAGCTATGAGCACCATTCCGTGAGCATCTACGTAAGATGATCGAGTGTTACGTTGATGATATCGCCATCAAGGGTCATTTCAAAGATGATTACCTTAGGTACTTGAAGACTGTATTCGACCTCATGCGTATGCACCAGCTCAAGATAAACCCTACCAAATCATTCCTAGAAGTCTCCAGCTATAAATTCTTAGGTTTTATCCTAACTTTGAAGGGTATCCACGTCAACCAGGATAAGACTAAAGCGATCCTTGAAATATATCCACCGAAGAACCTCAGAGAACTTTATGGCCTTCAAGGATGACTGACCTATATCAGGAGGTTCATATCAAACCTCTCTGGACATTATCAGCCGTTCACGCAAATTATGAAGAAGGGAGTCTCATTTTTCTGGAACGATTAATACCAGCGCACCTTCGACGATATCAAGAAATACCTTATGAGCCGTCAAGTATTGGTAGCCCCAGTCATAGGAAAGCCCTTTCTGTTCTATGTACGAGCAATGGATCACTCTCTTGGGGCTCTGCTAGCCCAGAAGAGTGACGCTGGTCACGAGCAGGTTATCCACTACCTCAATAGAATGATGGTCGGTACGGAGCACAGATACAACCCCTTTGAGAAAGAGTACCTCGATCTAGTCTTTGCTATTTAAAAGACCCGACACTATGTGGCAGGGCAAAAATTTTATGTGATCTCTCGGGTCAACCCCCTCAGGGTCCTCATGACTAAACCTGGGGCGCTCAACTCCTGCCTGGCTACGTGGGCAATACTGCTGTTACCATACGATATGTCATTTATTTCACAAAAAGCTATCATGGGCCAATCATTAACTGACTTCCTGGCCGCTCACCCAGTGCCAAAAATATCAAAACTATAAGAGGAGATCTCCGACGAAGTCGCAGACTCCAACACTATGATGAACACAGAAGCCGTTTGGCGAATATTCTTCGACGATGCTTCAAGAACAAGGCCAAATTATGACATTATCGTTGGAGTCAGGATAATATTGATCTATCCATATGATCTGGTTATCAATCACGCCTACTCCCTCACTGAGCCATGCTCCAACAATATGGTAGAGTATAACGCTCTCATCATTGGACTCCAACTCGCTAAATAAGTGAGAGTTGGCTATCTAGAAGCCTATGGCGATTCCAAGTTGATAGTCAATCAAGTCCGATGCGAGTATGAAGTCCAAAATAAAGACCTACTCCACTACCACCAAGTCATATTTGGAATAATCTCCATATTTGAGGGGTTCTTCATAGAGCATATCCCTCGGCTACAAAATATTAAGGATGACGCCCTGGCCGGCCTTGTAGCCTCTCTAGCTTTTCCGGTCAATACTCATAAACTGATCACCGTGATCGGTTGAGAGCTGGTCTGTCTGATGAACAACCACTATCAATGCCTGAGCTGCTCAGTAGAGATGAGCACTGACTCACAAGACTGGAGAGTTCCATTCATCGACTACGCGGTCTATAGAATTCTCCCTGAGAACCCTAAGGAATCTACTTCGATCAGAAGACATTCCCTCCAGTTCTATTACGATAAGACTACCAAAATTTTGTATCGCCACTACTATGACGGTCTTCTTCTACGATGTCTATCGAATGCAGAATCGAAGAAGGCTCTCCGTGAGGCTCATGATGGGGTTTACGGTACCCATCATCCATGGCCCAAGCTATCTGACCGCCTCCGTAGAATAGGTTACTATTGCCCGACAATGGTAGAAGACGTCATTGACTACGCAAGAATGTGCCAAGCATACCAAATCTATGTTGACTTCATACACCAACCCTCAGAGTTTCTATACTCGACCATGACGTCCTGGCGATTCAAAGCTTGGGGAATGGATATCATAGGACCGATCAGTCTGCCTTCGGCTAAGGTACATTGATTCATCTTGGATATCACCGACTACTTACCCAAGTGGGCGGAAGCCAAACCACTCGCTGAAGTCAAGACGTCCAACATGATCAACTTCATCAAGCATTACATCATATACCGTTTTGGCTTGCCACAAAGGATCATCCATGATAATGGTCCACAGTTCATAAGTCATGCATTCTATCAATTTTATGACAAAAATCAGATTCAGAATATAGCGCAACTGCCTATAATACGGCAGCAAATGGTCCAGCAGAAGCCTTCAACAAGACTATCAAAAAGCTACTAAAAAAGTTTGTATCATCCAACAAACGCGATTGGAATGATAAACTGGTTGAATATCTCTGGTCCTACCGTACAACGGTCTGGATAGCTACTGGCAATACGCCTTTCTCTCTGGTGTACGAAAGTGAAGCGGTCCTCTCACTCAAGATCCAAATCCCTTCAATCCGAGTAGCTCTCTCCAACCAATTAACCGTCGACGACAATCACCGCTAACGGCTACAAAGATAGAAGCACTCGACGAGAAACGTCTCTTAGCTTAGCAGTGCATTAAGCTATATCAAGCGCGTCTCTCGGAAGCCTTCAACAAACGGGTAAAAAAAGGACTTATCAAGTGGGTGATCTTGTCCTGACCATAAGGAGGCTGATGGTTATGACCCACAAGACGACCAACAAATTCTAACCCAAATGTGAAGACCCGTTCGTCGTAGAATCGATATTCTACAACGGCGCCTACCGGTTGTCACACCCCAGTCCCAAAATGCCGAGGGACTGAGCACGTGAGCAATGGCCAGCAGCACGCACCGATGGACAACCCAATTAAATGGATCCATCGGGGCATGCTTAAGCTGTAGTCTAGCAGGACTAAGTACAAGTCTCAGGTATTACTAACCTCATCCACAGAATAACACAGATTAATTGCCAGAAATAATACAATGGAAATAAATATGCAATAACAAATAAGGTTGTCTCGGGAACAAATCCGAGAAATATTCTGTTACATTTAAGGAAAAGACAGGAAATAAAGTGCTGGAAATGGAAATACTGTGTAGTTGAAGCCGGTGCTCAGGAGAAATCTTCGGCCACTACTTCGTCCTCTGTTCCTTGTTCTGCTCCAAGGAGCGCTCCGGTATCGTACACCTCTGGGTAGTTCTCTTCAGCTGTACCTGGGGACATAATCCGGATCCAGGTCCTCAGGGGACAGCAAGGTACAGAAAATACAAGCCAAATAAATACAGTGCAGCAGTTAATTAAACAAGAGGGTAAGCTATGTAACCAGCTAAGTGATATGCAATATGAGAGCAGCACTAGAACTCAGGCTGAAGCCACTACAAGCTCTATGCCGGGGAGCCGGTAGCGGCAATAACTATGAACTACACTATGTTATATACTATGTTTTATATATAATATCAGCCTGTAGTCTGTGTGTCTCTCCTCACCCAATGTAATCCCACGTCTCATATCCACGATGCCTCATGTCCATGTCACGCACGATTATAACTAATGCAGCAAGTCTGATAGCTATGAATCAATTGTCTAAGAATGTAAAGTCTATGTCATAAAACGTGCATCCTATACAGAATCACCTTGATTGTCTCAGGAAGACTCTGTCTCATGAAATAGTGTCAAGTGTCCTGGGTTCTGGTGTACTTGATAGGACAAGTACAAGAATAAGGGTATCGATTGTCCATCTCTAATGACGTACCCAACACCGCGTACGGGGTTGGCACCCGACTATGATCGGACACTAAGCACGTCACACGTTTCCTAGGTTAAGCAGTTAAAACAAGTTACATATGGATCTACCAGAATTCAAGTAAAATACTATAACAGAAATTACCGAGAATTTACAAGCTCTATGTTCTCACTGATGCAAAATTAACCAAGAAAAATATATAGCAAGCTGCAGCGTTTGGCAAGGTACACTTGCCTGTGGTTCCGGTTCCAGTTGCGGTTCTGACTTCAGCTGAAATTGCAGGCGGTACTTCGATTGCTGAAACAAATATCATCATCAGATCCAAAAAATATCAATCAGCTAGAAACGCCTATCCTTGGGTCCAATTTGGAGACAAGGGCAGAAACGACAGTTTCGGGCCAAAACGGGGTCCACCGGTGGGCCCGCTTTGCTCCAAAAAACGTGTCCGGGTCAACGGTCTCCAAATTCACCAAACTTAGTGTCAACAGGTCAGGAACGATGATACAAACCCAACGGAACTTCCAGAATTGGATTCCGATGAGCCGATCACAAAATCGCCCGTCGAGCGGGGCCTGTGGGGCCCACGACACGCGATTTCGTCAACGTTCTCAGAATCGAACCAAACTTGACCCACAGGACCAGCGTATCGCTACGAGTCCGATGGCGCAAGTTTCGTCTCGATCCGACGTGTGTACACAAAGTTAGGGCACGTTCCAGAAAGTACAGATACGGGGCGATGTCCGCGGATACGCGTTGATTCCGGTGTGCACGCACACCCAAATCAGCTTCCGCGGAATCCCACACGTCCGTATCGACGAGGCGCACGTATCTGTGAAGACCGCGCGCGACGAAGTCGTCCCGTTTGGCGGGGCATACTCAGTTCCGGGGTGAAACAGGGCCTGGTTTTTTCCTGTTTTTGGATCGCGGTGTGCGATCACCACAGGACGCGATGCCCCGAGCGGTTTGTCCGGGCACCGAGAGGGTCATACAGGCTTCGCGTAGAAATTTACGGAATCGAAATCGGGGTTACGAGCAGGAAGTTATGAGTACCTGAAGGGACCCAAAAAAACTGGGGTTTTCGAGTCCGACACGCGGTTCTGTGTCCTGGACGTGTCCACGTGTCCAGCGGCGTGTCCGGGTGTCCTCGGCTGTGTCCGACTAGGGTTGGGTCGTGGTGGCTGGCCGACGGTCGGCGAGGCACCGCTGAGGGCTCGGGAGGCAGGCGGCGCCGGCAGAGGGTCTGGGCGGTGGCTGCAGCTCCGGCGGATGGGAGAACAGCAGCGGCTCGGGCGGGGCGCTGCGGCTGAGGAGGGGCGCTGGTCGGCGGGCTCCGGTGAGGGGGTGAGCTAGGTGGCTGAGGGAGGAGGTCGGCGGAGGGTCGCCGGACGGGGGCTCGCCGGAGTAGGGTGGAGTTAGGGTTAGGGCTCGGATTTGGGGGTGGAAGAGGACGGAGGAGGGAGATATAAATAGGGGGCTGGCTGGGGCGTCGTGGCCGAGGGATCCGGAGGGGGAGGCAACGTGGAGGAGGGCGTGGCCGTGGCGCGCGATTTCCGGCGGGCGGCGGGAAGATCGGGTCGATCGTGGGAGAGGGTGGGGGTGACGCGGGTTCCGGGTCGGGCGCGGATCCGGACGGAGAGGACCCGCCCGACTCGTTAAGCCAAGGGCTGGGCTGGGTTTAACGGGATCGGCCCACTGGGCCGGGCCGGGCCCAAAACAGAAAATAGAAATAAAAATAATAACAGTAAATTATAATAATAATAATAATAATAATAAATTAATTAATTAATTTAGGAAAATAGTTTTTAGGCTTTTAAAATTAGGTCCGATGCCCGATAAATTCCAGAAAAATTGTCCTAAGTCCAGTTTTTCATTTTACATCCAAAAATATTATTTTCATAATATTTTAATATTATTTATTATCATTAAAAATCATTTAATAATTAAAACCCTGTTTTTAAATTACAGAAAAATCCCAGAAAATTTCAGAAAATTATGAAAAATCCAGTTTTTAAAATTTTGAAAATTCAGGGGGTTTACAATCTACCCTCCTTAAGAGGATTGCGTCCTCGCAATCAAAGAATAACCGGTCAGCAAAAATGACACGGTCGCAGGTATCGTTTGAAAGCACGTCACAAGGGACTTCAGGGAAATACCGTTTCCCTAAAAATTGAAAGTTTACACTTTCCAGGAAAATCTAGTTAAAACTATAACTTTTATGAAAACCAGGTTATTATTAACAAGTTGCAATTTACTAGGTTGGGGCTGAGGTCACGAACCAACGGGCACGAACTACACAAGACTAAAACGGATAACTATAAATCACTTACTCGCATCAGCGTCCTGCACAGTCAGCGCATAAGCTTGTCCTCGTCCTTGAGGTAGATTCCTCTGCTGCTGCTGGGCTTGCTGGAAGAGTGTCGCCTGAGGTGCCAGAGGTGGCCTCGGTGCTGGCAAAGCTGGTTGGTTTGCCCTTGGTGCTCCATCTCGATGCTGGGGACAGTCCTTGGCTATGTGTTGATTGGTGCCACAAATCAGGCACAATCCCAACTTGCGTCTGCAGTCCCTCTCGACATGACCTAGCTTGCCGCAGTAGTGACAGGTAGGAAGGGTCTGCGAAGCTGTCCTGGGTGGCTGGTGCGTGTGAGATCTCTTTGCAGACTCTCCCGGTGATGATCTATCTGGTACCGAGGTGATTGGCCGTTTGAGGCGAGACTCTCTCCTGGTGACGCGTTCCATGCGTCGGGCTGCAGCGAGAACGTCTGAGTAGGATGTAGGTGTGACGGACCCAATTAGTTTCTGCAGCTCAATGTTCAGTCCGTCGAAGAATTTCTCGGCCTTCTCTTCCTCTGTCGGGATCAGGGTGGGGGCGAAGCGGCTCAGACGAATAAATTCTGCGTTGTATTCTTCCACCGTCATAGAGTCCTGAGTGAGGCGATTGAATTTGTCCCGCAGTTCTGACCGAGCGATGGCAGGAATGTACATCTCTTGGAAGAGTCTGGAGAACTCCTCCCAAGTGACTCGGTCTGGTCCGAGTCGCGTCTCCTCAGACAACCACCAGTGGTGCGCGTTGCCTGTCAATTGCATTCGGACGGCAGTCATCCAGCGTTCCTGTGGAAGCTCAGCTGCTTCACGTTGATGTCGGATGTTGGTGAGCCACTCATGCACTTCTGTGGGCTCCTCTTTTCCAGAAAAAGTACGGGGCTTCAGTTGGCGGAAGTCAGTGATTGAGCCTGTAGATGGCCGTCGAGCTGGTAGGTTGGCCTGCTCCAGTACAGTTACGATGCTGTCCCTCCAGAAGTTAGCTTCGCGACGCTGAGCCTCGTGTTGGACTTGTTGCTGAGCTTGCATCATCGCGTAGATCATTTGGAATATCTGCTGCCCGTCAATTGGCTGTCCTTGTGGGAGTACGGGCGTTGGTGGGACGAACTGCGGCGGAGGTGGAATATCATCGCGTCGGAATCGGGAGGTAGGTTGACCTGCCTGTTGGCTCTGTTGAGTTGGTGGAACTCCTCCGACTAGTGTCCCTTCGTCATCGTAGGTGACACCTGTAGCTTGTGGTGTTCCGACGGGAGTCTCGTTGCATTCTTGGGGGTCCATTTTCCTGTATCCAAAATAACCAATAAGAGGCGCACAGGAATCAAGGCAAGATGCAAGTTCAAATTAGTTCGAATACGATACAGATATCAAAAACGATTCAAGCAAGTAGATGAGATCCTAAAATATATCCTATCTTATTGCAGGCCTGTTCGGTCCCTAAGTTGAAACCGAACAATTTAGTCGTAGACCTGCATTGGCCACCACAAAAACCATGTCACGCCCCAGTCCCAAAATGTCGAGGGACTGAGCACGTGAGCAATGGCCAGCAGCACGCACCGATGGACAACCCAATTAAATGGATCCATCGGGGCATGCTTAAGCTGTAGTCTAGCAGGACTAAGTACAAGTCTCAGGTATTACTAACCTCATCCACAGAATAACACAGATTAATTGCCAGAAATAATGCAATGGAAATAAATATGCAATAACAAATAAGGTTGTCTCGGGAACAAATCCGAGAAATATTCTGTTACATTTAAGGAAAAGACAGGAAATGAAGTGCTGGAAATGGAAATACTGTGTAGTTGAAGCCGGTGCTCAGGAGAAATCTTCGGCCACTACTTCGTCCTCTGTTCCTTGTTCTGCTCCAAGGAGCGCTCCGGTACCGTACACCTCTGGGTAGTCCTCTTCAGCTGTACCTGGGGACATAATCCGGATCCAGGTCCTCAGGGGACAGCAAGGTACAGAAAATACAAGCCAAATAAATACAGTGCAGCAGTTAATTAAACAAGAGGGTAAGCTATGTAACCAGCTAAGTGATATGCAATATGAGAGCAGCACTAGAACTCAGGCTGAAGCCACTACAAGCTCTGTGTCGGGGAGCCGGTAGCGGCAATAACTATGAACTACACTATGTTATATACTATATTTTATATATAATATCAGCCTGTAGTCTGTGTGTCTCTCCCCACCCAATGTAATCCCACGTCTCATGTCCACGATGCCTCATGTCCATGTCACGCACGATTATAACTAATGCAGCAAGTCTGATAGCTATGAATCAATTGTCTAAGAATGTAAAGTCTATGTCATAAAACGTGCATCCTATACAGAATCACCTTGATTGTCTCAGGAAGACTCTGTCTCATGAAATAGTGTCAAGTGTCCTGGGTTCTGGTATACTTGATAGGACAAGTACGAGAATAAGGGTATCGATTGTCCATCTCTAATGACGTACCCAACACCGCGTACGGGGTTGGCACCCGACTATGATCGGACACTAAGCACGTCACACGTTTCCTAGGTTAAGCAGTTAAAACAAGTTACATATGGATATACCAGAATTCAAGTAAAATACTATAACAGAAATTACCGAGAATTTACAAGCTCTATGTTCTCACTGATGCAAAATTAACCAAGAAAAATATATAGCAAGTTGCAGCGTTTGGCAAGGTACACTTGCCTGTGGTTCCGGTTCCAGTTGCGGTTCTGACTTCAGCTGAAATTGCAGGCGGTACTCCGATTGGTGAAACAAATATCACCATCAGATCCAGAAAATATCAATCAGCTAGAAATGCCTGTCCTTGGGTCCAATTTGGAGACAAGGGCAGAAACGGCAGTTTCGGGCCAAAACGGGGTCCACCGGTGGGCCCGCTTTGCTCCGAAAAATGCGTCCAGGTCAACGGTCTCCAAATTCACCAAACTTAGTGTCAACAGGTCAGGAACGATGATACGAACCCAACGGAACTTCTAAAATTGGATTCCGATGAGCCGATCACAAAATCGCCCGTCGAACGGGGCCTATGGGGCCCACGACACGCGATTTCGTCAACGTTCTCAGAATCGAACCAAACTTGACCCACAGGACCAGCGTATCGCTACGAGTCCGATGGCGCAAGTTTCGTCTTGATCCGACGTGTGTACACAAAGTTAGGGCACGTTCCAGAAAGTACGGATACGGGGCGATGTCCGCGGATACGCGTTAATTCCGGTGTGCACGCACACCCGAATCAGCTTCCGCGGAATCCCACACGTCCGTATCGATGAGGCGCACGTATCTGTGAAGACCGCGTGCGACCAAGTCGTCCCGTTTGGCGGGGCGTACTCAGTTCCGGGGTGAAACAGTGCCTGGTTTTTTCCTGTTTTTGGATCGCTGTGTGCGATCACCACAGGACGCGATGCCCCGAGCGGTTTATCCGGGCACCGAGAGGGTCATACAGGCTTCGCATAGAAATTTACGGAATCAAAATCGGGGTTACGAGCAGGAAGTTATGAGTACCTGAAGGGACCCAAAAAAAATTGGGTTTTCGAGTCCGACACGCGGTTCTGTGTCCTGGACGTGTCCACGTGTCCAGCGGCGTGTCCGGGTGTCCTCGGCTGTGTCCGACTAGGGTTGGATCGTGGTGGCTGGCCGACGGTCGGTGAGGCACCGCTGAGGGCTCGGGAGGCAGGCGGCGCCGGCAGAGGGTCTGGGCGGTGGCTGCAGCTCCGGCGGATGGGAGAACAGCAGCGGCTCGGGCGGGGCGCTGCGGCTGAGGAGGGGCGCTGGTCGGCGGGCTCCGGTGAGGGGGTGAGCTAGGTGGCTGAGGGAGGAGGTCGGCGGAGGGTCGCCGGACGGGGGCTCGCCGGAGTAGGGTGGAGTTAGGGTTAGGGCTCGGATTTGGGGGTGGAAGAGGATGGAGGAGGGGGATATAAATAGGGGGCTGGCTGGGGCGTCGTGGCCGAGGGATCCGGAGGGGGAGGCGACGTGGAGGAGGGCGTGGCCGTGGCGCACGATTTTCGGCGGGCGGCGGGAAAATCGGGTCGATCGTGGGAGAGGGTGGGGGTGGCGCGGGTTCCGGGTCGGGCGCGGATCCGGACGGAGAGGACCCGCCCGACCCGTTAAGCCAAGGGCTGGGCTGGGTTTAACGGGCTCGGCCCACTGGGCCGGGCCGGGCCCAAAACAGAAAATAGAAATAAAAATAATAACAGTAAATTATAATAATAATAATAATAATAATAATAAATTAATTAATTAATTTAGGAAAATAGTTTTTAGGCTTTTAAAATTAGGTCCGATGCCCGATAAATTCAAGAAAAATTGTCCTAAGTCCAGTTTTTCATTTTACATCCAAAAATATTATTTTTATAATATTTTAATATTGTTTATTATCATTTAAAAATCATTTAATAATTAAAATCCTGTTTTTAAATTACAGAAAATTCCCAGAAAATTCCAGAAAATTGTGAAAAATCCAATTTTTAAAATTTTGAAAATTCAGGGGGTTTACACCGGCTCGCAAAATCCAATGACGACTTGCTCATGATTTCTATCAATGACAAGTTCCTAAAAAAGTACTATGTCTAAGCTAGACTTGTACTCCCCTTATCCCTAGCCGGGCAATCAAGATATACAGTCTTTACACTCTTGGTCCTTCATCCCTAGCAAGGGCCCATGTATAACATTTCTCATTCTTTATAAATTTCTTTAAAAGCCATTATCTGTATCCAGGAGTCCTGGATACGGAACAGGTGATGGATCCTCAAAGTCTCCCTGGGGGAGCAGTCCTCAGGTCCACCGACACACTTCCACTTTGACCACCCAAAAACTAGTCTCGTTAGACTCTAGTATCCCCAACAGAGCCATCCTCAGGTCTATCTTCATTCTTGGATAGACCATACCCAGCAAATCACTCCTCAGTAAGTTTCTCGGATATTGGTTCACGTCCATATTACCTATGAACTATTATCCTAATATTCCTCTTCGGTTGAGTTTGTCATGTCCATATTACCTCTGAACAAACCTTCCGGGTCTTAGCTATCGATTATTACATCAAAATTAACTATGATATCGGTTGTCATCTCCACTTATCATCCATACTTTCCAAGGTACGCCAGTGGTGTTAAGTCCACAAAACCTTCCAGATCCATATCACCTCTGGTAGGGCTTGTTCCAAGTCTATTACTTGCACTCAAGTGCGTAAGAAGTAATGGGTCCACAAAACCTATCACGTCCACATTACCTCTGATAGGGATTATTTTTGAACTTATTATTTTTACTCAACGTGTGCAACAAATAATAGGTCCACCTAAGTCCCCCAGTGGGACATTGTAGACAGACCACGATATTGTTCTACGTTTATATTACCTCTAGTATAATATCCAAAGTTCACACAAAATTCATACACAACAAGACAAATAAAGAAAAAAGTTCTGGAAAAAGAGAAATCTTTATTCAAGATCATGAGTACATATGATGGAAATCCACTACATTTTCAAGAATTTTTATTAATATTCAAGGTCTCGGGTACATATGATGGGAATCCCTTTAAGGAGTTTTCCATAGATTCTCGTCGACAAGAACCTCTTCCATTAAAAGGTGCCCCTATGCTGTTTCTGCCACAGATACAAGCAAGATCGACCGCAGGACTTAGTAATGTTGGATTATCCCTCCACAGTGCAAACCTCAGTTTATGAAAAAAAAAATATACTGATGGATAGCAAGGGAGGATCAGGGGCATATGCTGAACAACCAGGCAAAAAGATTGGACAACAGGAATGACAATCAATCCAAATCTAGTAATCAATGCCGTAAGCCCCCAGCCGGTAGCATGCCCCATAGAGGGGAAAAATGTATCTAACACGCTGCATCAACAAGAACAGTTTCGCATAAGACGCAGGATGATCATCCTTGTCTCCTGGATCAGTTCTTGGCAAACAGCCACATAAGGTTAGTGTTTACCCCGAACAACGGGTGTTCTAAAATCCTTCCATGCTCCATCATAGGCAGCACGAGCAAGGGCAAAATCTGCATAAAGAAGATACGTGTCAGTGTTAGCGAGGATTATAAAAAGGCACGACTGCCGTATTCCGCTGCCAGGCCGCAGCCGTGTACAGCTTAAACCGCTCGGACGAGCAAGATGAGACCTCATCCATGCGATCTTGCCACAGATAAGCCCTGCACGCATGTTGTAGTCCATGCGGCCAAGTCTCAGATAGGCTCTGTATGATGTTGCAGCAGGGTGCTCATTCGTACGACAAAATATTATGAAAAGTTTGCACATGTTCATCCGGGCAACAAAACTTTGTAAAGAGTCTGCACGCGTCCTAGATAATTTCTTACCACGCAGTAAGACCGTGCCCTTGGCGGCCCAATACGAGAAGTTTGGTGCTCCCTTATCTCTATCAGAAGGCCACGGATTAAGGCCGCCCCCGACGAACTCATCGATAAAAAGAGTCACAGCCTCCAATATCCCTCACAGGACAAAGAAAGGAAGCAAAGATATAAAGTCCTCTCTCTCCTCCCTACTGCCAATTTTATAGGCTTCAAAGCAGCGTGAATAGATCGAGGCAATGAACCAAGCAGTTATAAGGATTAACCTGATTTCTCAATTTGCGGAGACCACCTTAATCTCCTTGGAAACCAATACCTTAAGAACGTGTTAGGAGATGACACAAAATCCTAAGAAATTTACTCAAGGATCGAGATAAATCCTACATTAAATAAAGATTTGACAGCCTGGAAGCGCTTGTCTATGTGGCACAATATCCATGCGACCAAAGTATTTTTCCTCCATGCTTCTTATTAAAAGTATTTTAAACTTGTTAATTTAAAATCTTTAAAGGGGTATTATGGATGCATAAAAAATATGCATCCATGCGTCCAATAACCATGCATCCCAAAATAAAGCTTAGAAGATATTGGGCCATAGAATCACCCTACGGCCCAATAAGGCGACAACCATGCATCCCAATCAGCCGAAGCAGCTTTGGTCACAGATGGACCAGATATGGCATCCTAGAAACATGTTCATCTCTGATAAAGAATCCTGACAAAGAGGATTTTTCGAATGCCTTAAAATATGTGAACACACTAAACGACAGAAGTCTCACGTCAGCACATAACTTCACTCTTGATGGATGTACAGTACCACATATACAGCACAACTGGCCCCATGTGTCCCAGACTCTATGCATTTTTTGTTTCTCTGGCCCCATGTGTCCAAGACTCCATACGTCCCATGCGTCTCTAGCCCTAGGCGTCCCAGGCTCCATGCGGTCTATGATTCTCTGGGCCCATGCATTCTAGGCTCTATATGTTCCATGTGTCTCTGGCCCCATGCGTCCCAGACTTTATGTGTCCCATGCGTCTCTGGCCATATGTGTTTCAGACTCCATTAAGACCAAATCTTGCTATTACGACAAGAGTGATTCTCTCCAATCAGTGCTTTCTCCAAAGAGCTGACCCTCCATCAGTTTGTCGATAGGAGCTGGGTGTCCTCCTGGATTGTCCAAAGCGATAGTAGATCCTCATCCTCAGGAGTCAGAAATCAAGGGATGCCTTGAGATGGTTTAAGATACTTTTGTATAAAGGGATATAATATATGGAATAATTTTATTATAATTCTGTATAATTCAAGAGAGATGTAGGCTAAATTGGCATTTATCAAATGTACACTAAGATCCTTATGATTATTTTAAGTTATTAATAAAGAAATTATTTCCTTATACCATTATGTTTATTCGATTTTCTGCAATATTGTGTCGTTGCTTCTAACCCTGAAAACTTATTTTATTATTTTACAAGTCCTGGTCTTGTGCAAATACAACTTAGGCTTTCACAAAATCACGTCCAATGGTGAATTTTGGTCCTTCGGGATCGAGGTGTTACAATATGAGACCAGCTTATGTCTGGATGATCTTTATCCTAAGGATAACATCAGCATCCCCCAAATCCTTTATACTGAACTTGGATGAGAAAAACTTCTTTGTCTTTGTGACACATTCTAAATCCATACCTAAGATTATCATCGCCTACATAAAGACGAATAATTATTCCTCTTCTATCAGCGAACTTAGTATAAACACACTTATTTGTCTC
This sequence comes from Iris macrosiphon, assembly GCA_036927795.1. Classification (NCBI taxonomy): domain Eukaryota; kingdom Viridiplantae; phylum Streptophyta; class Magnoliopsida; order Asparagales; family Iridaceae; genus Iris; species Iris macrosiphon. The sequence goes on along the minus strand of JAYESA010000009.1, from coordinate 73,872,208 downwards.
GCTAACCCCATAGCAATTTTATTTAATAATTTTATCAAACTTCTCATGCCATATCTTGGTAGCTTGCTTCAGACCATATAGTGATTTTATGAACTTGCAGACTTTGTCTTCAAGACCCTTGATGACAAATCCTTCTGGTTGTTGCATATAAATATCTTCGGTCATCTCTCCATTTAGGAATACTATTTTTACATCCATCTGATATATAATCAATTTATGAATTGCACCTAGAGTAATAAGAATACTAATAGTTTTTATCTATACAACTGGAGCATATGTTTCTAAGTAATCGATCCACTATTTCTGAAAAAATTTCTTGGAAACCAGCCTTGCCTTGAACTTGTTAATAGTTTCGTCAGCCTTTATCTTTCTTTTGAAGATCCATTTACATCCAATAAGTTTTGCTCCTTTTGGCACATCGATTAATACCCAAGTGTTGTTGGAGGTAATAGAGTCAAACTTATTATTGACAGCCTCCTTCTAGAAAATATTATCTCTGGTCTTCATCGTCTCATCATAGGTAAGCGGATGTTCTTCTACATGATAGGTGACGAGATTATCTCTAAATTTCTTGTGCCTCCTCGCTCTTTTTGCTGATGGCTCAACGTATTCTGGTTCCAATGTTGTCTTTTTAACAACCTCTTCTTGGACTACATCTTCTATGGAAGTACTTGCCTCCGACACACTAACACTATTCTTCAGAATATCCGCGATAACAATTTTTTTTTGCTTAGCAAATTTTTCTTCAAATACTTCTACGTTGCGAGATTCAATGATATGATTTGATTCGATATCAAAGAACCTTCTAGCATCACTCTTTTTATCATATCCCAAGAGTATGGTCTTCATACTCATTATTCCTAGTTTTTGAATCTTCATATATGGAAGCTTCGTATACGCCAGACACTCCTATACTCGAATGATAATCAAGTTTAATTTAACCTTGAACCAGAGTTCATGAGAAGTAATATCAGAAGTTGCGTATGGCACCTTATTGAGTATACGTTATTGTGAGCACAACTTCTCCCTCGAAGTAATTAGGTAGTCCAACAATCAATATTATGGAGTTCATCATCTCTGTCAACGTTTTGTTCTTCCTTTCTGCAACTCCATTTGATTGGGGAGAATACGAAGCTATTATCTCATTGATAATTCCATGTTCTTTACAGAGCGATGCAAATTCAGGAGATCGATACTCTCTACCTCGATCAATCTAAGTCTCTTGAGTTATTGTCCAGTTTGACGCTCTAGTTCAGCCTTGAAGTCCTTAAATTTCTCAAATACTTCATCCTTCGACTTGAGAAGATAGACGAACCCGTATTTCGAGAAGTCATCGATTAAGGTAATAAAATACTTTATCCTAACCTTTGTAGAGAATTGCTTGAAGTTATAGATGTCTGAGTGTACCAACTCGAGAGGATCTGTGCTTCAGCACCTGATTGAATAATTTTTTGACTATCTGTGGGACTTGTCTCACTGTTCTAGTATACGTACCCGATATATGCATATTATATATATATATATATTGCTTATTATTTAATTTTTTATATCATTCTTTATGCCATTCATGCATTATTTAGGTTATTTTTATAAGTTTCCCTTAGTTGAATGCTTTGGACCGTTGGTCCCATGGTTTTCTTGATGGATGGCTGTGATAAACCCGGGTGAGAGGCATGGATTATGATCCAATGACCTACAATCAATCTCTTTCCAATATAAGCAACCCTATTCTCTTTCCTCCACTTTTTTTTCTTTTATTTCTCTTTCCTTCTTCATTTTTCCCAGTAGAGAGCAGCAGCCAAGCTTGGCCTTGGCTGTGGGTGACCTTGGTAGTATTGGTATTAGGCTAAAACTTGGCTGTAGGCAAGTATATCTTGCCAACCGAAGGAACAACCTTGGATCTTTCTTTGATTCTTATTATAGCCTATTTTTATCATTTGATCGATTTTAGTTTTGGGTAATACTTAGAACTTGTCCCATTGATAATTTTGTTTTCCTTGGATTTGATTGCGCTTGGACTCCGAGAAAAGCAAGTCGGAGAATACAAAGTTGGCCTAAGAATGCATGCAAAAAGTACTCAGTGAACCCTTGTCGCACAAGCAAAGTTCCGGTGAGCACACTTGTGTGTTTCATAAATTTCTTAAAAAGTATGCCAAGATATGTTAAGTAGTCTGGGCCTACTTCTCTACACCTACATACGTTTTATACTAAGACAATTCTTTCAAAAGTACGCAAATCTTACTTGGCGCAATTTTGAATGGGTTTGCAAGTCATCAAGAATATACGCCACTATTTAAAAGCCAAGTTGGCACACTTTATAGATATTGCAGAGTTGGCACGCTCTGGTAAATTTTCCTTACCAGCGCATTTTGTCCCTTCTGTAGAATAGCGCACTTTGCTATGTGACGCACTATGTGGCATTCTCTAGAGACGTCGCACTTTGTAGTCTTTCGTATTATTTAATGACTAAGCAATGACTTCTGTCCATTCTCGAGAATTGTGTTCTCGACTGTAGAGTCATCTTGACTACTGTGCTATGTCTTGGAACTTGTGTTTTGTCTTTTAGTAGACCTTCCTACGCTTGTTTGTGCGCCAAAACTCACTACTGGCATACTTGATGAAAGTGGGCAAAGTCGCAGTTTGGGTACTTTTATTTGTTCGTAAATGATAGATTTATGCGCCAAATTTCTGGCTCGTGCAATTCTATCACTGTGTGCCAAGATCCTAGAAATGCACATTAGTATGATCGTGCGCCATTTTTTTTTGGGACACTTTTGTATCAAAGTGCGTCAAAACTGCCTGAATTAGTGATTTATGTGCGAAAACTATTTGTTTGGCCATTTTTGTGCCAATACTCGTTTGTGCGCCAATACCCGTTTGTGCACCAATGGTGAGTTTTGACCCATTGTGCGCAGATGTTACTTTCTTGCCTGATTTTATGTGCTAACCCTGAATTATTAATTTATGCGCTTGTATGCTAGTATTCTTTTTTACACGCTTAACTCTTGATGATTCTCTAGTTCTCTTTTAAAACTGTTATTTTAGTTAATTCTAGTTATTTTTTGAGCATGCCATTTTTGATATTGACCTTGATTTTCTGACATGATCTAGTGATTGTATATTATAAATGAACTCCTAAATCTTGACATAAAATTGATAATATAGATAATCCTGATCTTGTACTAATAATCCTGATACTGTACTAATAACCCTGATACTCCCGATCTTGATACTCCTGATAGTGGCTCGACGTAGCGCACTCCTGACTTGAGAAATTTCTGTAACTATCCTGATCAAGGCTATTAGTAGCACCTGTATTGCATGACCTGTGTCCTCATGGTTGATTTTGATTGTACTCGTCAAGTTACTATCCTGTCTTGCATCATATGTTTAGCAAATTTCTGAGCACTACGGTCGAAAATCCTTGATATTTGTCCAAGTTAATAACCAAAATAATAATTTAGAAAGCATCTAGAGAGATTTTTTGGCTACATACAATCCCGGTATTCCAGCGACACCTGATAGAATTGGAGCTCTCAGTCATGAGGGGCATACTTCCAGCACACCGACGAGTGTTGCACTTCCAGAAAAGATGAGAAATGATATAGCTAATAAATTTATACTATGTACCTATTCGTCTGGATAACCCGGATAGTCTGCAGAGCATGTGGCTGTAAGGAATCTCAAACTGTATGTGTTAGTAACTAGGACTGTGATAACCCTAGTTAGCTAATAATAGAAAGCCGTAAGGGATGATTGACCGTGATCGCTTGATTTCCTGTATAGTAAAGTCCTGTCTTGATTTTATTAACAGTTGATCCAAAAATGGTAACCGGAGTACTGATTCTAGATGTCCTTATTTAATTACTCCTGAACTGCATAACTGTTATTTTATCCGTTGCACTTATTTAATTATTCCTTATGGTATTTCTTACTGATTTGTCTGCATGCTTGTTTTGGTTCATAAGTTTGTCTCCCATACGAAAGTATGTTTGTATGTGGTGAGCAACTCCCTCTCCGAGCAAACATGACAGAATGCACCATTGTCCACTTACCAGTCAATATCGACACCAGTTGACTCAACCTGCACAATCATAACAACATTATTAGGATTACCTTATTTATTTGGTTTGAGATTGGATTTGCAATCCTTCTTGTAGTGGCCCTTTTTGCCATAGTTATATCGAGTTATGTCAGACTTTGGCCTTGGCTTAAAAAAAAGCTGACTTAACCTTCAGATGGTTGAAGTCCTTCTTCTTGTTGGTTTATGAAGTCCTTTGCTTTCCCTTGGAGTCTACAACATGTACCACGTTGGCATTTGCCAACTGCTTGGACAAAGTGTCCATCTTGAGTTGAACCCTCAACTCATCTTCAACATGAATCCAATACAAGAGGAGTTCTAGGTCGATCTTTATCTTCTTTTGGTTCATGTTCATAATGAACTTGTTCTACCCAGAAGAAAGATTTAAGACAATACCCCCCCCCCTCTCAATGATTTTGTCTACTAGGGGCATGCTTTCATGCTCAAGTTTTTGACGTAACTTAAGAAATTCTTCGACTTGAGGCAACATAACCTTGTCATCTTCAAATTACATCTTGTAGAACTTGTCTGTGAGATAAATTTTGGATCTCTTCTCATCAGAATTGTAGTGCTTCTCAATGGATAGCAGACATCCTTAGCATGTACCATTTTGTTGTATGATTCTGCCATAGAATCTTCCACAGAGTTGAGAATCAATAACTTGCAGAGTATGTCGTCTCTCCTCTACTTTGTCCGCAACGATGTGGCTTCAGCAATCCTCAGAGCATTATCAGTCTCAGGAAGAGTTGGTTCTGGATCTGTCAACACGTAATCAACATTTATGAGTTAAAGATTGAGGCTGACTTTCCTCTTTCAGATATTGAAATACTTTCTGTCAAACTTCTCAAATTTGTTAAAACTTGTATCGAGAAGACTTGCACGGTTGTTTTCTATCTTAATAGGATCTTGCTTTAAGATTATTATAGCCGAGGTATGCAAAGATGGAAAAGTTGAATCAAACTAACTATTACTGCCCTTATCGGTCTTATGTAATCAAATACAAACTTTCTCCAATCAATAAATAGGAAAAAAAATAGAATAGAACCATGTTCTTCTTTGCAAATGCGGTTGCAATTGAGATATAATGTTTACAAGAGAAAGAAGAAGGATGAGAAGATGACATAATCAAAACTCTTGCTTGGGTGATGAGAACCACCATTCTTTAAAGCAATATTCGCCCTCAATTGGCTATCTCCGCCTAGGAACCAGCAAGTTCACCTCTTGAACTTCTGGAACGCTTGTAGTCTTCTCTATTGCAACTCAAACAGACTCCTTGGACCATGGTGGCAGCCAAAATTTTCTTCTATCTCTCAATTTTCGTCAGTCTCCAAAAGGAGACAAGTAGAGAATATTTATTGAGAAGGGTGGAAATCCTAACCTTAAATCTGGTCCACGTTCATTACGGTAGGATAATAATGAATTAAATCAGAATCCCAATAAGGACCAATTTGAATTCGAATTAATATGCCATAACCGTCCATATCCTCAATCAGCGTAATCTCCATAAGCTGCATGTAAATCTCTCTTTTCAGTGTAACCTTGAAATGCGTAGATAAACGTAAAAAAATGCTCCTCATAAATGCGCTCCCAGTGCCCGATGCGTATGTACGAAGTGCAAAGTGAGCTATCAAAGTACCACTTTGCGCCTATCGCCTTTCGCCCAAGTCCGAGTCCGGGTCGCTAAGCTTTTACAGGTCTTAGCTCCTATGAAATTTTTTCAAAGAGGATGACAAAAACTTAAATGTTTCTTTAAGGAATTTAAACTTAGTCTTTCTAGGAAAATAACCCACATAGTACCCACATGGGTTCCCCACACTCCACATGTGCATACCTCAATAACAAGCATAACTATATATTGAGATACCCATTGGAGTTTTCCAATGTGGAACTATCTTTCTAGTCTTTGCTATGAAAAACTCCAACAGTATCTTATATATGTTTTGATATATTAAAGCGTGATGTAATTTATATATGCTTTGGATATATTGGTGTGTGATGTATCTTTATTGATGTGGATATATTGCTACGTATTTGTGATTGTTGTATGTATTACAAGAATTTGGGAATATAATATACAAAATCGAAAAAATATCTACATTTATCGATGGAATGCCGACGGACTAGATATGAAAATATTTGTCGTTGAAGATACAATTTTTATTCCCAGCAACAGAATACCGACGGAATACTGACGGAAATATCCGTCACTGGAGATAAAATTTTATCCCAGTGACGAAATAGCGACAAACTACCGACGAAAATATTCATCGCTAATGATAATTTTTCGTCGCTTACAAATGGTTCATCAGCGATAATTTACATCGTTGGGGATAAATTTCATGTTTCATAATGAATACGTTTATCCCCACCGACGGAAACATACGTCGTTGAGACGTCGCTATATATGAAAATGTTGTGGTCACTTTTTGTCGTCGTTTCCGCCGCTATCTATGTATCGTTATTAACAACGCCAAGTTGTCGCTAATATTTACCACTCCGCCGTCTTACGACTTAGCGACACTTTATTCACCGACCAAATTTTTACATCTATTTTTTTGTCGCTATTACAGTTTTCTGACTGATTCTATGTCACTGAATGATTTCTCGAATTGTAGGTACAAGTCCCTTGACAATAATAGAATGGAAATAGTAAAAGTTGTATGAAGTTTTTATTGGAACAATCAAAATATTCAAGTGTAATTGTTTTTTGCACTACAAGAATATGTTTGCCAAATCTAATGGGGGGAAGTCTCCCAAGATTTGGTGATATTAACACACAATGCATGAACCTATATTAGTGCTTTTAGTATAATTAATATCCATACACCAAGCAGTAGGAAACACGCCATGAACCTCCATCTTGAAGTCCTAAAATCTGCCACTTGAAGAGCAAACATCCACTGCATACATATGTGCTACACCCATCAAAGGGCACATACATATGAATGCCTATCTTAAAGAAATTGAATTATTGTTGTAGACACCATGTGTAAATGTGATGAACCTAGGAAAGAGGAATACGGAAAATGCAGCCTCTCACATTTCCTTAGAACCACAATCTCAAGCCCCTAGGCTCATGATCTAAGAAATCTAAGCGTGAAGAGGGTTTAAAGGAAAATCTATTGAAATGTTGTCTAGTATTGAAGAACTTGTATTATAACTAGTGTTGTAAAAATCGGATCGGATCGGACCGGCGGTTAAATCGGATCGGATTGGATCTGACCAAAAAATTGGTTCGATCTGATCTGAACCGAAATTTTTTAAAGAATCGACGATTTTTTTCTGAACCGAGATTCAACCGGTGAACCAGCCGAACCGGTTCACAATTGAACCGGTCATTTTGGTTTAAAAAAAAAAACTTAATAATGTTTATCATGTGAGATTTAGACTATTTGGTACTTGGTTCGGTTTTGAGTGACATTATTGTTGTAAAATTAAACCAAAGCATACATATTAAGAACCGAATCAAACCAAACCAAGAAGTAAATGTGGATATTTTATATGATTTGATTCTCGTAATGAGCCTATTTTAATTCCGGTTGAACCCCGATCTAGCCTATACCAAAAAATTTCGGTTCAATCATCGGTCCGGTTTTCGACGGACACTGTGATATATGTCTTGCCACATGCTATTAACTACCTCTCGCGCTTCAACCGACCAATTAAGCCGAACCTACTCATTGGGAGGAGCGCGATCATGATACACATTCAAATCAATGTTCTCATTTCCTAATTGCGGAGAAGCTGAATAATGGTGAGTCAATGAGAGAGAATAAGATTAAAGAATATTATGAATATGAAGACCTTCCATTCAGAGCAATGTGCCAACAAGTGAAGATTTTCTACACACAAAACTCTAGAGTTGTCGAAGGTCCATTTTGATGTCAACTTATACTTCGAAAAGCCAAATAGGATTTGAAAAATGCTATTCATTTCTATAATTTATCTCCAAAGTATTCTTTTTTATGTACAAAGTCCGTCCATAAAATTTTGAGACCGTGGACAGATATAAATTTTGATCTCTTATACTATTTTTTTAATATTCTCAACAGTATAAATATTGAATTAAATAATATTATTAATTTTTGAATGATAAATTTTGCGTTCATGTTCTTGGATCATAAATGTTCGAATATTATGTTCTACTTTTTCATTACCCGAATTTTCCTTAGTACGATCAAGATAATCATCATTTTTATTATTTGTATTTTTATCAAGATTGTTAATACCATCATTTTCATTGTTCTCTATATCATCTAAACCTCTTCCATGACTTATTTCATCTTGTTCATCAACTACATTTTCTAAAAATTGTTCATTTAAACTTAAAGATCTATTAATAATAAATTTATCAAGCTTACCTTTTCAAAATGAATCAATTGTTCTATTCTTACTCTTTTTTGTCTTTTTGCATACCCACATCATTGTTTTCTAAGTAACATATTTTACTAGCACAAAAAATCGTAATAAAATATAAATAATAACTAAAGAATAATAGAATATGGATTGATTTTGTTGAACTAACTTTTTTTATTCTTCAAAAAGCGCATAATACTACAAATTATCCGAAGTATAAATTCTATTAAGATGAATAACTAGAAAAAATAAATAAATTATTAACTATATAAACTAAATATATTTAGAACAAACCGACAAAAAATTAGATATATATTTAGAGAACATGGAATTGTAGAGAAAAAATGGAAAATATATAGAAAGAGAATGGAAATTGAATCATTTTTTCATAAATTAAAAAAAAATTATTTATCCTAATAAATAGGAATTCTATTATTTCTTAATGTTTACATTTTCAGCTTAATATTTTGTTTACTGACGCAAAAAAGTCATAAAATAATTACTTCTAACAACTATTTATTTAATATGGATACATACATTCATTGATTGATTTTTCATATTTTTTCTTTCTTAATCAGAATTTTGGACTATATTTTTCTTTTCCAAGTAACTAATATATGAATTATCAATTTATAATTATTAATTATAATAATTTTAGTTCACATGTAATTAAAAAATTATTTTAGGCCTTTGATTAAGGCTATCTTCTTGACTTCTTAATAAATTTGATTCATTGTATATATATTATTTATATAATTTGTTTTTCATCAGATTATATATTATTTTGGGCCCAAGTTTATATATATATATATATATATATATATATATATATATATATATATATATATACTTGTGCTCATTCCCAAAGCCCTTAACCCCTCCTCTTTCTCAGACTTACGCCTGATTCGCCTTTGCAACTTTGTGAATAAATTGATTTCTAAAGTCATCGCTAACATATTGGCTTTTCTGCTTCCAAGGATTATCTTAAGGGAGCAAAGCGGCTTTGTAATGGAAAGTCGTATCATTTATAACATCCTTCTAGCTCAGGAGCTTGTTAGCATGATGCGTGCCACAAATTGCGGCAAAAATATCGTAATGAATCTCGACATGGAGAAGGCATACGACTGTCTGGACTGGCAGTACATGATTGGACTATTTCATTGATTTTGATTCTCGAAATCCTAGATCGATAAAATTTGGTCCTCCGTCTGCAACTCATGGTTTTCCATCATTATTAATGGCTTGCCCTCCGGATTCTTCGAATCCCATCGTGGTGTGTGCCAAGGAGACCAGTTATCATCCTCCTTCTTCATTATTGTCACAAAAGTCATTAGTAACCTCATCAGATACAACAATCGACCGACCTTCAACCATTTTCGTACGACGAGTGACTGTCTATTGGTCACTCACCTTTCCTACGATGACAACATCCTAATATTCTCTTCTGGAGACAAGCGCACCGCGTGTCAGATAATCAATACGCCGTTTTGTTACGAATTTTGTTCGAGTCAAAGCATCAACAAGGCAAAAAGCCGCATCTACATTCATGATTCTGGTCCTTAGTATCTCAACCCTATGCTTGCGAATATCCCTAGCTTTGTGGTATAGGTGTCCCCATTCAATATCTCGGTTCCCCTCTTGCCATGGTTAATGCAAGTCATCCCTATTCAAACCTCTTATCTTCAAAATCCAATAAAGAATCGACGGATGACACAACAATCTCCCGTCTCTCAGAGGAAAATTAGTTCTTATCAGGCACAATTTCAATTCCATCCCGATCTTCACCTTAGCAGCTTGCAACCCTCCTAAGATAGTCCTTCTTACCATCGAGAAACCGTTCAACAGTTTCCTATGGGGTCATTAATTGAGTTCATTGCGTAGGCGGTGGGATATCAAGAAATTTATTTCCCGACCAACATTTGAGGGAGGTCTTAGTGTTAGTAGTCTTGGCGACATGGTCAACGCTCTCTCGGTCAAGTTCTGGTGGAATCTCCGCTCTCACTCCTTGCTTTGAACTAAGTTCATACGAGCACACTATTTACCCCACTCTTACCCTTCCTCGACGATTGCCAACAACTTTGCTTCTCCTGTTTGGCGGAGGCTATTGGTGGGCAGAGCTCTCGACAAGAGGTATATCTAGCTTGTCATCGGTAATAGTGAGAGAGACGACTTACGGGAGAACTGGAGTGGCCAGGGCCTCCTTCGCAAACTTTTCTAGCAAGAGGCAGTTATTCAGATTCGATATATGTGGTCTGATGGCTCCCAGGATGTCCATAGTATTAATCGATTGTTCAAAAAACTGGAGGCAAACATGATTCTCTTCGCGAGCATCGTTGTTGTGACCGGGGTTAATAGTTTCCACTGGGTGTAAAAGCCAGAGGAGTTTTCTCCACAGTCTTCACCTGGCGTGTGTCGAGAGTTCCTATTCATGGGCCTGTTGAACCTCATCCGCAGTGAAGCTCATGTATCCCAAAAAAATGGTCTATCACTACCAAAATATGTCCAATTAGTGATGTTTTTAAAGACCTTTAGTTATGACGTTGCTATATTTTACGAATTTAGGGACGTCATATTATAACGTAGCAAGATTTCGATTATAGCGACTGTCCGCGGCGGTCAGCGAATACGAATAATATTACGAAATAAGTTGTCACCAGATGTCGCTATTATTATATTGTAGCGACGGGTATCAACGTTATTTTGCATACGTTTCTAAATATTATAAAATCAGCGACGTTTAGCGACGTTGTATTATGACGTCACTAACATTTTTTAATATAGATTAACAGATTTTATTTTCAGCCATCCTCTCTAAAAAATTTCTAAAACTTTTTGAACCCCCGCTCGACCGTGCACTCCCCTCGACTCCCTTCTGCTCCACAGCTCCGGAGCTCCGGCGCCGACTCTGGGCACCCCCTCCTCCTACTCCTCCTCCTCCACCGAGCTCCTCATTCTTCTCTCAGGGCTTCTCCTCCTCCTCTCCGAGCTCCTTCTCTGCCACCAAGTCCTCATTCTCCTCTCCGTGCGCCTCTTCCTCCTCCACCGATCTTCTCCTCCTCCTCTTCGGACTCCCCCACCTCGGTCAACCCCCTCCACTCCGGCCACCCCTCCTTAGGTAAATCCTAACCCTAACTCGGACACACACATATGCATACACTAACACTAACTCAAAATCGGACACACACACATACGCAGATACACTAACACACGTGGACACTAACCCTAATACAGACACGGACACACAGACACATACACACTGAGATGGTGTTGTGTGTGGAATTGGATTGGGGGTTGTGTGTGAAACTCACACACACACACACACATACACATACACACACACACACACACACATACACACATACACACACACACACACTGAGATGGTATTGTGGGTGAAACTCGGACACACACATACACCCCTCCCCTATATATCAGTGAGTGTGTTGTGTGTAAAATTGAATTAGGGGTTAGGATTAAGTATAGTGTTTGTGGGTGTGACTTGAGGGTACATATATGTGCATTGGTGTAAGTGTTCTTCTTAGTATGCAAAGTTATATGTTGAGAGAGTTATGTACTAGTGTTGAGTATCAAGTGTTGGTGCCTAAGTATAGATGTTAGCAATGGTTGAAAGATGTAACTTAGTATAAATATCATGGGTGCGATTGAGGGTTGTAGAAATATGATAGGATAGGTTGCTAACATAGGATACTTGGATACTTGGTATTGAGGTATCTTGATAGATAGTAGCATATTTGAGAATTAATTAGATAGTGATATATTAGTATCTATAGTCAAGTGTTAAGATTTTAGGTCGATATGGATATTTGGTTAAAGTATTATTGTGATGTGTTAGTATATAGCTAGTTAATGGGTATTAGGCTAAGATATTGTAAGGTATTTATTATATATAATCTATATTAAGTTTATGATACATAATATAATATATTATCTAGTATAGTCTATATTAACTAGTATAACTTAGAAACCTAGTATAGCAAGGTATTGACCAAGAATAACATGATAAGCCTAGTATTGACTAGTTTAGCTATTTAGGCCAATCCAGTTATCAACTTGCAATCCAAAGTACCGGAAGCCATGATACATCCATTTACTAGATTTTGAAATCTTTGGCTCTACTTTGCGCTCTAGTACTGGAAGCCATGAGACATCCATTTACTAGATTTTAAAATCTTTGGCTCTACTTTGCGCTCTAGTACCGGAAGCCATGAGACATAAGTCTTCTCTTCTCTTTCATATTTCAGTCTCATGGCTTTCAGCACCAGAGCGTAATGTAGGGCCAAAGATCTCATGGCTTCTAGGTTTATTTACCTATTTATTATTAGGTTTCTAGCTAGGTCAAGATATAAGTGAGTATATTGAGTATGTGGGTGTCCACATGTTCTGTCATAACCCGCACCCGATGTAGGGATGCAAGTCAGGAACAACGTCCAGCCTACACCACAGAATCGACGGTAGAACGATGTTTGGATAATCTATCTGGCAATATATGAACCACCAATAATAACAATATACTCAATCATAGATCTAAGATAGAAATGAGCACAAATATGATAAAGAATAAAATAAAATAGTCACATACAACTCATAAGTCTAAAATAATAACATCAATGAGTCTGAAAGAATACTAACAAAATAAGCAGGAGACAAATCCAGTACAAAAGAATACTAAGAAGCTACTAGTCTTGGGTCATCTGTATCAGTCGGGATAAGTCACTCCTGAGCCAGGGTCTCTGACTCCAATCCCATAACATCCTGAGATCCATAATGTGTAGAGTACCACTCCTCAGTGTCATCTGAAAAAAATATATCCAGTCAGGAAAGGAGCAAAGTATATCTCTAACAGCAGTTCTAATCAAAGATAAAAACTATGTAACAGTAAATAGATGTGAATATACAATATGCACAAAAGATAAAAAAGACATACAATAAGGAAATACTGGAATAAATACAATAATGAACAATATGACAATGAACAAGAATACTAATGACTAAGTGTGTGAGTACTAGCTTTAATATGTGATCGACTTGGAAACATGATACAAGATTTATGGCCTGGCTAATCATACATGCGGTGTATAATTAACACTATACAAAAATAAGATACAAAATGGGTATGATCACATATCTACGCTAAAATACTCTCCACCCTTGACTGGTATAGTAGATCCAACCATGGTACGCTATGGCACGAGATTCCATAAGAAGATAGCTAGTCTTTCCGAGAATCAGTGTCTGTACATGTACAAGATAATCAATGAAACAAGACTTGCTCAAGATACACCATATACCAAGGAATAACATCTCATAAAGAGATCCGGATATACCAATCCGTGTAACCATCGTGTCAAGAGAACAAGGATATCTATACTAGATACAATAAACATAGAGGATATCATAAATGAGAAACTATCAGAGAATATACTCGCCTGAAGTTTGGTGAATAGTCTTACAGATGTCTGATATAGTACATCAAAGACCTAGATATGGAATATAATATCAATACAAGATTTCGGAATAAAAATACGTTAAACTAGTCAACATCAAGGTCAACAAGACATTTCTAAGTCAAAAAGTCAAACTAGGTAAACTCTAAGTTAAACTGGTCAAACTTGGTCAAACTACCTATTTCTAGGTTGTTTGAATCTATTTCAATGATATTGGGTTCATACACTATGAATCTAGGTCATACAAGCTAAAAATTAGGATACTAGGATACCGTATCTCAGGATACGCAAACAATAGGTAAAGTGTAATACATATGCATATCAAACAATATTAAATATATAAATACTAATTATAATTATTAAATAGATACCTTGTTTTGAACCAACTCGGTATCGCGCAACTAAACCTCAATCCTGATGCCCAAACCTAATACCTTGGGTATCTCCGAATACCTTGATAATTACCTTGGTATCTCAAGGTAATTGCCAAAACTTCATATTAACTACCCATCAATAACTATAAGCTAACAACTAACTACTACAATTATAGTATACTAAAGCATAAATATCAATTAGGAATATATATACATATATACTAATACCATATATATATATATATATATATATATATATATATATATATATATATATATATATATATATATATATATATATATATATATATATATATATATATTATAATAATACATAATCATATATAGTCGCAGAACTGTCTCCAAAACCCTGTAGCCGTCGCGGAAGCTGCTATCGCTGAAGTTGCTGTCACAGCTGCTGCAGTCGCTGAAGCTGCTGTCGCTGAAGCCGCTGCTGCTGTATGCTGCTGCCGTTGCTATTATTGCGGTTGTTGCTAATGCTGTCGTTGCTGCTGTTGCTATATGCTACTACTGCTATCACAAAATCTGCTGCTGCTGTTGTCACTAAATCTCATTATTCTAATACTTAATATATATATATATATATATATATGTTACTATATATATATATATGTGTTACTATATATATATATATGTGTGTTACTATATATATTATATAGATAACATATTTATACACACATAACATATACATATATACACTACTATATATATATACTACTATAATTAATAGCTATTACATATATAGAAGAATAGCTACATATCACTACTAGAATAAGCGGGATTAGCGACGTTTTTAGCGACTCAATTTAAAACGTCGCTAATTTAGCGGCTCCATATGAAAACGTCGCCAAACGTCGCTAATTGGCGACATTTAGCAACGTTTAGCAACTTTTATTCAGTTTTAAAAAGATTAGCCGCTATAAGTTCAATTTAGGTCGCTAAACGTCGCTAATATGTTTTATTTAGCGACATTTAGCGACGTATATATTTTGGACATTTAGCGACGTCATTAGCGACGTTTAAGACGTTGCTAAATTAGCGACGTCGTTATTGGCGTCGCTAAAACGTCGCTAAATTCTAAATTAGTGACGTTATTGGCGTCGCTAAAACGTCGCTAAATTTTTTATTTAGGGCTGATTCCCCCCTTTTCCTTCGATCTCTCTCTCCCCCAAATTTCAAACCCGCTCCGGCTCCTCCTTCCTCCCTCCGACGACCCCTTCTCCCTCCGGCG
Organism: Iris macrosiphon; assembly: GCA_036927795.1. Lineage (NCBI taxonomy): Eukaryota > Viridiplantae > Streptophyta > Magnoliopsida > Asparagales > Iridaceae > Iris > Iris macrosiphon. The sequence goes on along the minus strand of JAYESA010000009.1, from coordinate 73,856,680 downwards.
ACCCCCCTCGGCCGCGTCCTCCCCCTCCGGTGCCCCCTCCTCCCTCCCGGCGACCCCCCTTCATCCGCGTCCTCCCCCCTCCGGCCGCATCCTCCCCCTTCCTCCTCCTCTTCTAGGTAAACACTAACTCTCTCTCCCTCTCTCTCTCTCTCTCTCACAGGACACACATGTGACACTGACACAGACACGACACACACACACACACACACACACTGACACAGACACTAATCAGGACCTAGGGTTAGGGTTAGGGTTAGATTTTTTGACCTGGGTCCTTGTGTTAACAGTGCGGAGATGGTGTATACTGGATCTTGTGAGGAGTGTGCAAGAGTGAACACTGCTCTATGACAGTGTGTCCTTGTGTTAACAGTGTGTATATGTGTTCTTGAGTAAGGTGTGTAGTGTTGTGATTAAGTTTTGGATGTGAACTGTGTTAGATGAGTGTCATGGTTTATCATAGACACCCGTGTGTCTGTAGCAAAGGGGATTCCAGTGCAGTGTGTATCAGAGATTGGATAGTTCTCTGTGTGTGTGCATAACTTAAACACAGTAACCCACAGTTTCCTGTGTGCATATTGGTATTCCAGTATGGTGTATGGTCTGGATTTGTGCAACTACTCAGAGCAGTAAGTGCAGCAGTGCCCTGCAGTATGTGCAAGACTAAAACTGCAGCAGTGGCATTTGAAACTGTACAACCTGGCACATTGCTTCTGTGTTGAGGAACAATATTCCCTGCATGTGTGTATATCTCTAAAGAGCCTGTGCAGTACAAGAATCCCATGTGTGCATCAGTGCAGTAAAAGTCTACAACATTGTCAAGGATTAACCACAGAACAGGGGTATCAATATGTGTGTGCACCTGCTATTTGAGTATAGAATTGTAGGAATTAAAGTATTATGGGTTTGAACTAAGAAATGTATTCAATATTAGCATATGAGAGGGTGTGTAATCTGTGCATTGATATGTGCATGTCTAGTGTATGTAGGTAGTAATGTGTATCATGTGATGGTGTCAAGAGTGCCTATGTTAGTGTGCAGACCTTGGGGGCTCTGTGCTGCAAACTGATAGTGAGATGAGTGTGTTGTGTTCAGATTTTGAGTACAAAAAATATTTTAGCAATCAGTGGGCAACCGGTCAATACCCGACCCTTCTCTTATTGGAGAAGCCTAGATAATCGTGCTATAGATTTGGCAAGAAAGCAAGCAGTGGATATATTCACTATGAGGAAAGAAAGTAGAAACTTGAATCATATCAAAAAGTGTTGCTTATCAAATTCGTTTTGACTTAAAAATTCATTATCTTTTTTAATTTAATCCTACCATCTTATAATAAGATTTAACAATCCCAAACCAAGCCTAACAAAAAAGAAACCACAGCTTCTATCCTGGCCTAGGCTGGGATTTGGGTTTGCTATAGTTGTAAACTCCCAAATTTTGCAAGAATTATAAATTAGGATTTTTCATAATTTTCTGGAAGTTTCTAGAATTGTTTCTGTAATTAAAATCATGGTTTTAATTATTAAATGATTTTTAATAGATACTAAATGATATTAAAATATTATAAAAATAATTTTTTTGGGTGTAAAAGGAAAAACTGGACTTAGGGTAATTTTTTTGGAATTTATCGGGCCCCGGACTTATTTTAATCACCTAAAAACTATTTATTTATTTATTTGATTAATTATTATTATTATTATTATTATTATTATTATTATTATTATTATTACTATTATTATTAATTATATTTTATTTTTGGCCCGGCCCAGCGGCCCAACGGGCCGCGGCCCAAACCCTATAGGCCCATTAACCCTAACGGGTCGGGTCCGCCCGGCCGAACCCGACCCGCGCCCGAACCCAAACCCCAGCCCCAGCCCCCAACGACCCGGTCGTCCCCCCCCCGCGTCCGGCGCCGCCGCCCGCGGCCGCCGCACCACGCAGCCAACGCCTCCGCCCGCTGCGCCCGACCTCGCAGCCCTAGCCGCCTTGCTCGGCCTCCCCGACCTCCTCTCTTCCCTTTAAAAGCCCTAACCCGAGCCCTCCGGCCACCCGTTCGTCCCCGACCACCGCTCCACCCTCCGGTCACCTCGCTCCTCCGCCACCCCGCCTGACCTCGCCGCCGCGTTGCCTCCTCCGGCGCCACCCCCCCCGCGAGGCCGTCAGCCACCGCAGCAGCTCCCTCTTCTCCCATGCCCCTTCTTTCCAGCCGACGAGCCGCCAACACCTCCGCCGTCGACGACGAGCCGCCTCCGGCGCCTACCGCTCGCCGCCGACCAGCCAGCCACCGTGCAGCCCCTGCCCGGCCCGCCTCGCTGTCCTCCGGCGCTGCCCCGTCAGCAAACCCTAACCCTAACCCTAGCACAGTATCCCGGCACGTGTCGGACACGTGTCGGACACGTGTCGGACACGAGTCAGACCCCGGGTTTTTCAGCCCAGTTCAGGTGCGTGTATCTTCTTGCTCGTAGCTCCGTTTTCAATTCCGTAAATTGCGTTGTGAAGCCTGTATGACCCTATCGGTGTCCGGATAAACCACTCGGGGCATCGCGTCCTGTAGTGATCGCACACCGCGATCCAAAAACAGGAAAAACCAGACCCTGTTTCACCCCGAAACTGGGTACGCCCCGCCAAATGGGACGACTTGGTCGTGCGCGGTCTTCACAGATACATGCGCAGCGTTGATACGGACGTGTGGAATTTTGCGAAAGTCGATTCGGGTGTGCGTACACATCGGGATCAACGCGTATCCGCGGACATCGCCCCGTATCCAACTTTTTTACAATTCACCCTAACTTCGTGCACACACGTCGGATCGAAACGAAACTTGTACCATCGAACTCGTAGCGATACGCTGGTCCTGTGGGTCAAGTTTGGTTTGATTCAGAGAACGTTGACGGAATCGCGTGTCGTGGGCCCCACAGGCCCCGTTCGACGGGCGATTTTGTGATCGGCTCATCGGAATCCAATTCTGGAAGTTCCGTTGGGTTCGTATCATCGTTCCTGACCTGTTGACACTAAGTTTGGTGAATTTGGAGATCTTTGACCCTGACACATTTTTGGTGCAAAGCGGGCCCACCTGCGGACCCCGTTTTGACCCAAAATTACCGTTTTGCCCTTGTCTCCAAATTGGACCCAAGGACAGGCGTTTCTAGCTATTTGATATCTTTTGGGCATGATGGTAATATTTATTTCAGTATCCGGACACATCTCTAGAAATTTTCCCGAGACACCAAACTTTAATCGGATCCAAACATCAGGCAAGTACCTGCACTTCAAGTTTAATCTTTATATTATGATAAATAAAATCCTTACTTTACTAGTACCATTGATGATTACACGTAGTGTTAGAACACTGGATTTTATGTCTTGAATACTGGAGTTCATGTCTTGCTTTTCGTGTCGGGTGGGAGAATACTAGAAGGCATGTAGTTTACCCTTCCCCCTACCGTGTTTAATAGCTGTTGGTACGCGACTGTACCCTCAGCCGGATCTCGATTATTCATGTTTAATAGCCGTCTATGATGGCCGGATTAGCCTTATAAACCCCTACATGCCAACTATGTATTCTAAATACACAAGTTTACGCACCTAGTTCTTGTCGTGTTGCAGTTCTTGTTGTCTTGTTACAGTTACATTTTCTGTCACATTTTATTCCTGTTTTACTCATATTCCTGGTTTAAAGCAATTTATCATGTTTTACTTATAGTCCTGATTTATAGCATTAATTCTCAGTTAATATTTACTAATTATTATGCATATTCTCAACATGATGTTTAGTCAGTTCTTTTCTACCTGTCACAAATATTTAGTTTAAATCTTATTGTGCATTGTGTACTTTGCTCCTTTCCTGACTGGATTCGTTGTTTTAGGCGATGATGAGAACCTTGCCCCACCTATTATGGCCCCTATGAGATAGCAGGTGATACAGTTGATAAGCCGGTTCTTACTCAGAAGATACTTTGAAGAGTAGTAGCCAGTTATCTAGTATATTTTCTTTCAGCACAGCAATCGGGTTTGTCCCCGATTTATCTTCTGGATTCTGTATTAAACCATGAAATTGTATATCATAATTTGTCTTATGAAATCTTATCATTTCTATTTTCCCTGTCATTTTCCTTGTCTATTTACTTTACTGTGGATGAGATAGATTTAAATTACCTGTGATTATGACCTAGACAGCGTACTACCGCCGACACTGCGGCGTAGGCTGGACGTGCCCACGCACTCGTGCCCGAATATCCGGGTACGGGTCGTGACACATTTTTGTGGTGGCTCATGCAGGTCAACGACTAAATTGTTCGGTTTCAACTCAGGGACCGAAAAGGCCTGCAATAAGATAGGATAAGTTTTAGGATCTCATCCACTTGCTTGAATCGTTCTTGACATCTATCTCGGATTCAAATTAATTCTTTGACTTACATCCTGCCTTGATTCCTTTGCGCCTCTTATCATTTATTTTGGATACAGAGTAAAGGATCTACCAGCAAGCAACGAGGTTCCTACAAGATCACCAAGAGATGCTTTACCAGCATGACCGTGGAGAACGCGCAGACTCTTGGAGTAGCTAATGCGCGTCATCGATTTTATCTGCCGTTTCTAGTATTGTTTAGCTCGTGCCTATTGGTTCGTGACCTCAGCCCCAACCTAGTAATTTTGAACTTGCTAATAACCTGGTATGCTTTTATATTTGATAACCGTAGAGATTGTAGAATCTTTTGCTATTGTACTTATTGTAGGTTGTTTTGTGAACTTAAATAATTTGTACCTCCTTTCATCATCGTCTAGCGCACTTAATTTTGCTGTACTTGATTTATGCTTCTATTCTATAGCCTAGTTTTGTAAGCTTACTCTTTATCGAGCTTGTTCATGACAAGTGTATTATTGGGGAGGCCTACAATGATACATTTCAGAATCAGTGTATTACGATCTGATCAACCATAGTGCGCTTGGTTCGCCCTTCGAAATAATACTTTACGTGGATTGAGATATAGTTGACTAGTTGCCCCCTAAATAAGTCCGAGCATACCGTATCAGTTACATAACTGTACTAATACGAGCATGCGAATAAATGATTACCAGAATAGAATTTTAATCCATAACCTCCTGACAACTCCCATTAGAATTCCTTAAACGCCTTGATCCCTATACCTCTGTTCTACCACCTCGCCCTTGAACTCTTTATTATTGATCCTCGTCTTCCCTTATTTCGGAGAGACAAAATCTTGTGCTTGGTATAAGTTTGATACATAGATAGTACTAGATATGCCACATAGGCCGATCACATACTTGAGGATTATTCTTTCGAAATTCAGGACATATCATATGTGATATGATCGGCGTTGAAGTTTCGAGGATTGAATGACATGAGTAACCATATTAAGGAATATTTTTCTTGAAGTATATAGTCTTTTGTGATGGATGGGTAAAATTCTAAGTTGGGTAGCAATGCATTTGTCAACTCGAGAGGAATGTCTTTTGGATTGTGACCGAGTAAGGTTAGACTGGAAGAAGCAAGCCATCCTAAAATTTAGAGGAGTGACTAAGATGAGTAATGAATTGATATCGAGGACCCAATAGTTATACCTTAGGTACATGATTTAAATTTGGAATAATGAAGGTAAAATCATCAATTTGAATTTAGAGGATATATAATTCAGACTTGAACATTGGTGGACTACATTGAAATTATTTTTCAATTTGATGATTGGAATTAAGAATTAAAATTTGATGGTTGGACTACCTAGTTGGAATATTGAGGATGTGAATGAAATTTAAAAGGTTGAGAGCATACAATTTTTGATGGGAATACTACTGGACTCGAATCATTTCTGGAGGAAATTATGATAGTTAGTATCGTGAGGCAAATTTACAAGCGTGTGCAAATCTTGAAGATGTTATACGAGTTTAATTTAAAATTTTACCTGAGAATAATTTGAGAAAGTAAAGAAGTGATAACCATAGGTTGAATTTTTGAGTTGAACAGTAGTCATCTTAACCTTGATAATGAGACAAGATTAGGATTTTAATTGTCACAAGGAGATTGCGATCGACTTGCTTTATGTACATGAAGGATTAACAGATTATGGCTTAATTTAAATTTCGAGAACAAATTTTTTATAAGTTGGGTAGGTTGTAAACCCCCAAATTTTGCAAGAATTTTAAATTGGAATTTTTCACAATTTTCTGGAAGTTTCTGGAATTTTTTCTGTAATTAGAATCATGGTTTTAATTATTAAATGATTTTTAATAGATAATAAATGATATTAAAATATTATGAAAATAATATTTTTGGGTGTAAAATGAAAAACTGGACTTAGGGTAATTTTTCTGGAATTTATCGGGCCCCGGACCTATTTTAATCACCTAAAAACTATTTATTTATTTATTTGATTAATTAATTATTATTATTATTATTATTATTATTATTACTAATATTATTAATTATATTTTATTTTCGGCCCGGCCCAGCGGCCCAACGGGCCGTGGCCCAAACCCTATAGGCCCATTAACGTTAGGCCGAACCCGACCCGTACCCGAACCCAAACCCTAGCCCCCAACGACCCGGTCGTCCCCCCCCCCCCCACCCGCGTCCGGCGCCGCCGCCGCCGCCCGCGGCTGCCGCGTCACGCAGCCAACGCCTCCGCCCGCTGCGCCCGACCCCGCGGCCCTAGCCGCCTTGCTCGGCCTCCCCGACCTCCTCTCTTCCCTTTAAAAGCCCAAACCCGAGCCCTCCGGCCACCCGTTCGTCCCCGACCACCGCTCCACCCTCCGGTCATCTCGCTCCTCCGCCACCCCGCCTGACCACGCCGCCGCGTCGCCTCCTCCGGCGCCTCACCCCCCGCGAGGCCGTCAGCCACCGCAGCAGCTCCCTCTTCTCCCCTGCCCCTTCTTTCCAGCCGACGAGCCGCCAGCACCTCCGCCGTCGACGACGAGCCGCCTCCGGCGCCTGCCGCTCGCCGCCGACCAGCCAGCCGTCGTGCAGCCCCTGCCCGGCCCGCCTCACCATCCTCCGGCGCCGCCCCGTCAGCAAACCCTAACCCTAACCCTTGCAAAGTATCCCGACACGTGTCGGACACGTGTCGGACACGAGTCAGACCTCGGGTTTTCAGTCCAGTTCAGGTGCGTATATCTTCTTGCTCGTAGCTCTGTTTTTAATTCCGTAAATTGCGTTGTGAAGCCTGTATGACCCTCTCGGTGCCCGGACAAACCACTCGGGGCATCGCGTCCTGTAGTGATCGCACACCGCGATCCAAAAACAGGAAAAACCAGACCCTGTTTTACCCTGTAACTGGGTACGCCCCGCCAAACGGGACGACTTGGTCGCGCGCGGTCTTCACAGATACGTGCGCAGCGTTGATACGGAAGTGTAGGATTTCGCGGAAGTCGATTCGGGTGTGCGTGCACACCGGGATCAACGCGTATCCGCGGACATCGCCCCGTATCCAATTTTTTTGCAATTCACCCTAACTTCGTGCACACACGTCGGATCGAAACAAAACTTGCGCCATCGGACTCATAGCGATACGCTGGTCCTGTGGGTCAAGTTTGGTTCGATTCATAGAATATTGACGAAATCGCGTGTCGTGGGCCCCACAGGCCCCGCTCGACGGACAATTTTGTGATCGGCTCATCGGAATCCAATTCTGAAAGTTCCGTTGGGTTCGTATCATCGTTCCTGACCTATTGACACTAAGTTTGGTGAATTTGGAGACCTTTGACCCTGACACATTTTTTGGTGCAAAGCGGGCCCACTTGTAGACCCCGTTTTGACCCGAAATTACCGTTTTGCCCTTGTCTCCAAATTGGACCCAAGGACAGGCGTTGCTAGCTATTTGATATCTTCTGAGCATGATGGTAATGTTTATTTCAGCATCCGGACACATCTCTAGAAATTTCTTCGAGACATCAAACTTTAATCGGATCCAAACATCAGGTAAGTACCTGCACTTCAGGTTTAATCTTTATATTGTGATAAATAAAATCCTTGCTTTACTAGTACCATTGATGATTACACGTTGTGTTAGAACACTGGATTTCATGTCTTGAATACTGGAGTTCATGTCTTGCTTTTCGTGTCGGGTGGAAGAATACTAGAAGGCATGTAGTTTACCCTACCCCCTGCCGTATTTAATAGCTGTTGGTACGCGACTGTACCCTCAGCCGGATCTCGATTATTCATGTTTAATAGCCGTCTATGACGGCCGGATTAGCCTTATAAACCCCTACATTCCAACTATGTATTATAAATACACAAGTTCACGCACCTAGTTCTTGTCGTGTTGCAGTTCTTGTTGTCTTGTTAGAGTTACATTTCCTGTCACATTTTATTCCTGCTTTACTCATATTCCTGGTTTAAAGCAATTTATCATATTTTACTTATAGTACTGATTTATAGCATTAATTCTCAGTTAATCTTTACTAATTATTATGCATATTATCAACATGATGTTTAGTCAGTTCTTTTCTACCTGTCACAAATATTTAGTTTAAATCTTGTTGTGCATTGTGTAATTTGCTCCTTTCCTGACTGGATTCGTTGTTTTAGGCGATGATGAGAACCTTGCCCCACCTATTATGGCCCCTATGAGATAGCAGGTGATACAGTTGATAAGCCGGTTCTTACTCAGAAGATACTTTGAAGAGTAGTAGCCAGTTATTTAGTATATTTTCTTTCAGCACAGCAATCGGGTTTGTCCCCAATTTATCTTCTGGATTCTGTATTAAACCATGGAATTGTATATCACAATTTGTCTTATGAAATCTTATCATTTCTATTTCCCCTGACATTTTCCTTGTCTATTTACTTTACTGTGGATGAGATAGATTTAAATTATCTGTGATTATGACCTAGACAGCGTACTACCGCCGACACTGCGGCGTAGGCTGGACGTGCCCACGCACTCGTGCCCGAATATCCGGGTGCGGGTCGTGACAATAGTTACCAGGATCTAGCATGCTGTTGTCCTACAAAATATAGTACCTACACTAGTGTGCACATACTCTGCACATGATCTAACATGCTTCTTCTATGTGACTTCAAATATAGATTACCTAGCCGACTAAGTGTCAGCTTCTTCTTTAGAGAATTACACTGTATATAATGATTTATATGATACATACTGTCATTTTTGCAAAAGTATCTAGAAATAGATATGAATTACTATCTGCGTCATCGTTCGTAGATGTACAACCATCATCCTGATGACATGTGCGGTGTGCGGGATGAATTTATTGAGGGTGTACAGCAGTTCTTGCAGTTCGCCAAGGCGTTCCCTCAGTACATGGACGGTACAAAAATTAAGTATCCGTGTGTGAGATATCGCAACAGAAAATATCATTCAGAAGTGGAAGTCACATATTATTTGTACTCGAAGGGCTTCACGCCGAATTACTATCAGTGGACCATGCACGGAGAACTTGTATCTCTAGCATCAGAGTCAGAGCCCTATGTGGAGCCGTATATGGATGTCCATGACCACGATGCTTACGATGACGGGTGGGTGAACATGATTTATGATACGGCGGGGCCTAGTTTTAATTTGGATAATTATGATGCGGCGGGACCTAGTTTTAATCCAGACAATTATGATGCAGCTGAGGAGGCACCGAATGCCGATACTGCAAAGTTTATGGAGTTGCTGGAGAATGCAAGGACTCCACTATATCCTGGTTGTGAGGATCATTCACCGTTGGAGGTGGTTACAAGATTATTGAGCATCAAGTCCGATTTTAACATGTCGCAAGAATGCTATAATCGACTGATCGATTTGAGTATAGAGATCTTGCCCGAGGGTGCAAAGTTGTCTAAAGACTTCTATCGATCTAAGAGGATGGTGAGATCGCTTTGGATGGGATACGAGAAAATTGATACATGTCGCAACGGATGTTGTACTACAAAGACGACAAGGATGAATATGCGTGCAAATTCTGTGGTGTTGATCGCTACAAGTCCATTATTAGAGGAAAGTCTGTCGGTGCAAGGAAGCCTAACGATTCGATGCACTACTTGCCATTGACGCCGCAGTTGCAGCGGTTGTTTATAGTTAAGGAGACTGTAGAAAACATGAGTTGGCACAGGCAAAAATAGATTGAAGGAGTATTGGATCATCCATCCGATGGAGAAGCATGGAAGTACTTTGATCGAGAGTATCCATATTTTGCCAAAGATCCACGTAATGTCAGATTGGGGCTCTCCTTTGACAGTTTTATCCCATTCGGACTTTTGGGCTCCCAGTATTCGTGTTGGCCTGTGATCGTCACTTCGTACAATCTACCACCTTAAATGTGCATGAAGACTCCATATATGTTCCTAACCGTTATGATCCCGGGTCCGAACAATCCGAAAAGGAATATCGATGTGTATTTATAGCCTTTGATAGATGAGTTGAATCAGCTGTAGGAAGTAGGTGCCAACACGTACGATATTTCTAGAAAGCAGAATTTTCAGATGAGGGCAGCACTTATGTGGACCATCAACGACTTTCCGGCCTATGAAATATTATCGGGATGGAGTACCCATGGTCGTCTCTCATGTCCGTATTGCATGGACCGTACTAAGGCTATCCGTTTGAAACAAGGAGGCAAACCGTGCTTTTTCGATTATCATCGACAATTTCTGCCGAAGGATCATCCGTACCGGAGGAATCGAAATGCTTTTCGTACGGGAGTTATGGAGAAGGCCAATCCACCCCCAAGGTGGCCCGAATATACGATATAGGAAGAGGTAAAAGATTTACCAAGTACTATCGAAGAGCCTGCTAAGGGGTACAAGTGTGACGGATTTGGTCGTATCCATAACTGGACGAAGAGGAGTATATTCTGGGATCTGCCATATTGGAGCACCAATCTGATCAGACATAACCTTGATATCATGCATATCGAGAAGAATGTGTTTGATAACATAGTTAATACTATAATAGAGGTAAAGGGGAAGACAAAAGATAATCCGAAGGCCAGGTTGGACTTAGAAGAAATATGTAGATATCCTGCATTGCATTTGATAGAGGAGGGGAATGGAAAGTAAAAGCAACCTAAGTCATTTTTCTCACTGGAGAAAGAGGATAAAGGAAGACTTTGTAGGTAGATTCAGGGTCTAAAGTTTCCAGACGGGTACGTGTCGAACTTGAGAAGATGCTCGACCTCAAGGAGAACAAACTGGCAGGTATGAAGAGCCATGATTGTCACGTATTCATGGAGAGGTTAATTTCGATTGCATTTTAGGAATTCTTAACGCAGATCATTTGGGATCCATTGACATAGCTCAGCATATTCTTCAGAGACCGTTGTTGTACTAAGTTGCTCGTCGATCGTCTAGAAATACAAGAGAAGGATATTGCGGTAACACTATGTAAGCTCGAGAAGGTGTTTCCTCCTGGATTCTTTGACTCTATGGAGCATTTGCCAATTCACCTTTCCTATGAGGCATGTGTTGGTGGTCTTGTCGGTTATCGGTGGATGTACCCCTTCGAGCGGCATCTGAATCACCTAAAGAGAAAGGTGAAAAACAAGGCACGGGTTGAGGGCTCTATTTGTGAAGCTTATGTTCTCGAGGAGATTACAAACTTTTGCTCGACGTATTTCAAACCACATGTTGCTACTAATAGAACGAAAGCTCCGAGAAACGATAACGCATATAAGGAATCTAATGATGCAATACTCAAAGTATTTAATACGTCCGAAAAGCCTTCAGGAAAAATGAAGAAGAGATATTTGAATGATGACGAGCTAAGGGTTGCTCAGTTGTATATATTACTCAATTGCGATGAGGATGAAGTGGAGAAGCTAGAGGGGTAAGTAATTAATACGTCCACCTTTACATCATCTCAATGTAATAGTATAAGATACTATTATGCTACTAATCAGCAGTTGCTTCATTGTTTTTCAGCATATATAATGATGAGTTGAGTCGGTTAGACCCTACATAACAGATGAAGAAGTAGAACAAGAAATAAGATGCCATTTTCCTTCTTGGTTGAGCGTATATGTAAGATGCTTGGTAATTACTTTTTAATTATGCACTTGCAAAACATAACTTACTATCGCTACTTTGGTATTTAGGTCGATCGTCTAATAACACCCGAGACTGAATCTATTAGAACTCTAGCCAAGGGACCAATTACTGCCTTTAAAATATGGCCAAGTTTCTGTGTAAATGGGTTCAGGTTCAAGTCAACAAATGTTCCTATCAGAGACAGCTTTCTGGATCTTGATTCTACCAAAAATAGTTGTTTGTGTATCAAATCTTCGAACTACAAAGACGTCGATCCAGACAATGATTTCTTTGGCATCTTATGAGAGATTGTGGAGTTGACATATAATTATGGCACAAAACCTGCTAATATCGTGCTATTCAAGTGTGAATGGTTCGATCCGATTCAAGATCAAGGTTAGAAATTTGACAAGCATGGCCTTGTGGATATAAACTACAAGCGTAGATATCAAGACTACGAACCATTTGTCCTATCAATTCAGGCTCAGCTCGTGTACTTCACAATTTATCCTAGACGGGGGACAGCGAGGTCGGATTGGTGGGCAGTATACAAGACTGAAGCTAGAAATACCTTTAACATTGACGAAATAAGTTATCAGGAGGACGATCTATCTCTTATAACAAATATTGTAGATATGGACTCAACAGAAGTTCCTCATTACACGAGTACTAATGTAGAAGATGTTGAATTATCCGAAGATGAAGATGAAGACGAAGTAGATGAAAGTGAAGACGAGGAAGAGGAGGAGGAAGAGGAAGAGGAAGAGGAAGAGGAGGACGAGGAAGGCGAACAAGATGAATTTTCTGAAGATGATTAAAAATAAAATATTTTGCCTGTAGAATGTAACTATATTTTGACTGTAGAATATACTATTTTATCCTTCATGCGCACCATGGTCAGCCTCCTGCAGATCTGCAGTAGTATAGCTAGTTGATGGATATTTGTATTTTTTTTATTATTTAGGATGAGATTGTATGGATATATATTTGTCGTATTCTTTACGATGAGATTTGCTGGATGCTTTCTTTTCTTCAAATTGTATTATATTATTCATATTAAATATGTTATTTTACCGGTGTTAAGTTTTCAACCCAAAGGGGTTGGCAAACCCAAAAATTCAATGGAGGGTTGCTCCGGGTCTATTTGTACTGATTGTGATTTAATAAACTGCATGAATAATAGTTTAAAAATAATTCAGAATTTTTTTTTATTTTTTCTGTAAAATTAGCGATATTTTTAGCGACGTTTAGCGACATGTGTACATGTCGCTAAATACGTCGCTAATTAGCGATGTTAATACACGTCGCTAATGACGTCGCTAAACATGTCGCTAAAAATGTCGTTGTACGTCGTAAATTGCTGACATGCAGTATTGCTAGGTCATTAAAGACGTCGTTGTAATGTCGCTATTTAAGTCGCTAATTAGCGACGTTAATTAACGTCGCTAATTAGTGATGCTGCGTCGGTAAATGTCGCTAATTTTAGCGACACATTTAAGTCGCTAAAAAATGTCGGCATAGCGACGTTTAGCGATATTTTTTCTTTTAGCGACTTGCTTTGTTCCAATTTCTTTAAAACGTCGCTAATTACGTCGCTAAATGTGATTAGCGACATTTTTTCGTCATTTAGTGACGTTTTTAAACGTCACTAATTTGAGTTTTTCTGGTAGTGTATGTATATATATACATATAGGTAAAATTGATACATGATACACTAACATATATATATATATATATATATATATATATATATATAATTATACATTAAAACGACTAAAATAAAGAAAAAGTAGTTTTAGAAATAAATTGCACAAAAATATGGAATGTATCACACCCGTATCCCACTAGATTTAGGATACGCTTGCGACACGAGTCCACCACACATCCAAATATACCCCGAAGGATACAAGCAAGTCTAATATATTATTTAAGAATAATTTGAAGAGTCAAACATAAATCTACGTGTCCGTGTCAAAATATGGCATGCACAAAGTCCCTTTGTCGGAGGAAAAATCCCCAAATCAACACGTATCACCAAATTGTCGGGATACAACATACACGTACTCAATTGTGGATATGACACTAGCCTCAAATACACAATCATATGCCAAATTAATCTATAGGACCAACTGACACACACAACAAATGTCAATCTCGAAATTCTTCCAAATTTGACACAAAAAGTACCATAACTTTCTCAATAGGCCTATAGCACAAAACTAAATCCTATGAGTAGCCTATGCATATGGGTTGAATTTTCATGGTTAAATCTCAGATTTAGAACCTAAATTAAGGAAAAAAACTGAATTGTACCTATTAGAAGATGGATTTCTAATGCAACCTCCAAATATGATAAAATTGGCCTCCAACTTGTAGATACTTGCTCCTCTTTGTAGATCCTTGCTTTCTTCTTCTAGATCCTTGCGCTACTAGTCTCTAATAATGATCTTAAAATGAGTTGGGATAAAATTTGGTAGAGAAAATAACGTGGAATGAAGGAATTTGGTGGAGGAAAATTCTAGATCTAGTTTTCAAATAAAAAGAGGAGAGAGAAACTTTCTCCCTCTTCTTTAATAGGTTGGCCCCCCTTACCCCTTCCTCAAGTCACTATATAATGTTTATTATACCCCTTGGGGCCTCTCATGAAGAAATAATTAAGAAGGAAAGCTTCTAGTCTAAAGGTTTAATTAAATTAATCATCCTCCTAATCAATAGACTTTCTAAATGGGCTCAATTCTACCAATTAATACATGTTGGTCTATGAGTCTAAACTAAACTAGTTAGGTCCACTAATAAAAGTCTAAATTAATAAACTAACATCTAACAATAATTAAATAATAAAATAAATAATTATTTATCATGCACAATATTTAAGTAATTATGAAATTACTAAAATACCATTTCCTAAAAAATGTGGTAGTGACAAGTCTACCCTCCTTAAAATAATTTTGTCCTCAAAATTCAAAGACGAAAATTACCCCCAAAAAATAACAGAATATAACAAAAGAACAAAACTATGAAAGAACATACCTCAAGACACAAACAAATATGGATAACACTCTCGCATTTCATCCTCTCTCTCCCAGGTAGACTCCCCCAGAGAGTGATGCCTCTATACGATGCGTACCAAAGGAATAGTCTGGTTCCTCAGCACCTTCTCTCTCCGATCCAGAATCTCAAGTGGTTGCTCTGGATAGCTAAGAGTAGGGCCCACCTCTATCTCCGAGTGATCTAAAATATGACTCGGATCTACCACGTACTATCTCAACTGTGACACATAAAATACGTTGTGCACTCCCTCCAATGTAGGTAGCAAGTCTAGTCTATAAGCAACTACACCGACCCTTTCTAGAATAGTGAAAGGTCCGGTGAATCACGGACTAAGCTTCCCGCCTCCACCGAAGCGAATCGTGCCTCTTGTCGGAGAAATCCTCAGAAATACCAAACCACCCACCTAGAACAAAATACTACCTTAAGAAATTAATCTATAACAAACAACCAATAACAAGCATAAAATAAAATCTAAAACTATACCTCAAACTCCAAAGGTCTCCGGTGGCTATCGGTCCAATGTCGTTGTCTGTCATGCGCCACTCGAAGTCTGTCTCTGATCAACTGAACCTTCTCCGTTGTATCCACAACCATCTCTGGCCCAAGCAAAACTCTGTCTCCAATATCTTCCCATGACAAGGGAGTACAACATCTTCGACCGTACAGAGCTTCAAAATGTGACATCTCTATACTAGCTTGGTAGTTGTTGTTGTAAGCAAACTCTACTAAATGGAGATGATCTTCCCAAGAACCCCAAAAATCTAGTACACAAGTGTGCAATATATCCTCAAGTGTCTGAATTATCCTTTCTGACTGTCCATCTGTCTGGGGATGATATACAGTACTGAACTTGAGCTGAGTGCCCAAACTCGCCTATAAACTCCTCTAGAAATGAGAAATAAAACGACTATCCTGATTTGAGACTATGCTAACAGAAACTCCATGTATCCTGACGATCTGCCTCACATACATCTCTGCCAGCTTCTCCGCAGACAAACTATCCTTGAAAGGCAAAAAGTGGGCCGACTTGGTCAACCTATCAACGATGACCCAAATTACGACTTTTTCTCCTGGAGATCGTGGAAGTCCGACACAAAATCCATAGTAATGTGCTTCCACTTTCACTCTGGAATGGATAATGGCTTAAGTAAACCTCCTGGCCTCTGCCTTTCACTTTTACCTGCTGGCACACTAAGCATCTGGATACAAACTGTGCCACTTTCCTCTTCATGCCATAACATCACACACTCTCTCGCGTATCCCGATACATCTTCTTGGCACCTGGATGTATGGAATACTAAGAGCGATGCGCTTCCTGCAATACCTCCTCAAGAAGCTCCCCACTAGGCACATACAATCTAACTCCATGCCACAAATATCCATCCTCGGTAATGGTGAAATCATCCTCCAATTTTGCTCTCATCTAAGCTCTGATGCTCCTCAAAGATACATCCCCATACTGTGCTACCTTGATCCAGTCCATTAAATCTGAATGTATCTGCAATTCCTATATCTATATCGCAGAACCAGGAAGTATCATCTCAATGCCCAAGCTCTCCAAGTCCTCCAACAAATATCGATCCTGCGTCAAGAACATAGCTACCAGATACCTACTCAAAGCATCGGCAACTACATTAGCTTTTCCAGGATAATACTGCAAAGATATATCAAAAAATTTCATCAGTTTCAACCACCAGCACTGCCTTATGTTCAAATCCTTCTGCATAAAAATGTACTTTAAGCTCTTGTGGTCTGTGAAGATCTCCACACGCTCTCCGTACAAATAGTATTTTCACAACTTCAGGGTAAAGATGACTGCTGCCAACTCCAAATTATAGGTAGGATAGTTCTTCTCATGAGGATATATTTTCTCTCATGAGGATATATTTGCTTTGATTCATAGGCAATCACTTTCCCATTCTACTGAAGAACACAACCCAAATATTTCTTCGATGCATCACTATAAATAGTGAAACCTCCAGACCCTGATGGCAACGTCAAAATAGGAGCAGACGTCAACCTTTTATTAATTCTTTAAAAGCAACCTGGCAATCCTTCTTCCAAACAAACTCTACATCCTTCCGGGTGAGTCTGGTCATCGGCTCGGTAATCCTCGAAAAATACTGCACAAACTTTCTGTAGTATCCTGCCAATCCCAAGAAACTCCTGATCTCTGCTACCGAACTCGGGGTCTTCCAAGACTCCACTGCTGCAATCTTCTTTGGATCGACTAAAATACCATCATCAGTCACAACATATCCCAAGAACTCCACCTTTTCCAAGAAGAACTCATACTTGGACAGCTTTCCATACATCTTCTCCTTTCTCAGCACCTCCAACACAATCCGCAAATGCTTCTCGTATTCCTCTGGTGTCTTCGAGTATATGAGTATATCATCGATAAACACCACTACGAACTTGTCAAGGTATTGATGGAATACCTTGTTCATCAAGTTCATAAATACTGTCGGTGCATTAGTCAACCCAAACGATATTACCATAAACTCGTACTGACTATACCGAGTTCTAAAAGCAGTCTTCATTATGTCCTCCGGCTTCACTTTCACCTGGTGGTAGCCTGATCTCAAATCTATCTTAGAAAATACCTTGGCACCACTCAACTGAAAGAACAAATCATCAATCTGTGGCAAAGGGTACTTATTCTTGATAGTGAGATTATTCAATACCCTGTAATCAATGCACATGCGTACTGATCTATCCTTTTTCGGTATAAACAATACCGGAGCTCCCCATGGTGAAGAACTCGATATGATAAACCCCTTATCCTGTAATTCGTCCACCTGCTTCTTTAGCTCGACCAGCTCGCTGTTGTTTACTTTATATACATATTGTAAAATTAGTTTTGCACCTGGTACCAAGTCTATGGAGAATTCAATATCTAGATCTGGCGGCAATTCTGGCAATTCCTCAGGAAACACATCCAAGAACTCTGCTATCAACGGATGCGGCAACTCCTTGTCTTCTACTATAGCTCCACAAATAATGCTTCTCCTTGCTCTGTAGCTCCTTTAGCAAACTCGAACTCTGGCTCTTCCGACGGACCAAACAAAACTCTACCTCCTCTACAATCTATACTAGCATGGTGCCTACTCAACCAATCCATCTCGAGTACAATATCGTAGCTCAAAATTAGCATTACAAGTAGACACACACTCAACTCCTGGCCTCCCAGAGTAACTCTCTAATCCTTTCAAATATCATTAACCAGGATAATATCTTCCCCGGTCATGATCTTGCAAGTCCTAAGCAAAGACTCAGCTTCCAAACCATGCTTCAGAGCAAAAAAAAAAAAATAGATACAAAACTATGAGGAGCACCACTATCAAACAAAGCTAAAGCTAGAATGGAATCAAGAAGAATAGTTGAATGAATCAAAAGAATTTTTTTCTAGATGTGATTGATTAGTCTCAGCCTATGGGCTATATCCTATATCCTTAAACAGGCTCATAATAGCACTCAAATATGGGCACCACTACGAATCGCACTATTTACGACCTCGAAGAGAGAGCCTCAGAGACCTGCATGGGCTACCACTAAAAATATGTCACGACTCGCACCCGATGTAGGGATGCAAGTAGGGAACAATACCCAGCCTACACTGCAGAATCGACTGTAGAACGCTGTCTGGGTAATCTATCTAGCAATATATGAACCACCAACAATAGCAATATACTCAATCACAGATCTAAGATGAAAACGAGCACAAATATGATAAAGAATAGAATAGAATAGTCACATACAACTCATGAGTCTAAAATAATAACATTAATGAGTCTGAAAAAATACTAACAAAATAAGCTAGAGACAAATCCAGTACAAAAGAATACTAAGAAGCTACTAGTCACGGGTCATCTGTCTCAGTCGGGATAAGTCCCTCCTGAGCCAGGGTCTCTGACTCTAATTCCACAACATCCTGAGGTCCATAATGTGTAGGGTACCACTCCTCAGTATCATTTGGGAAAAATATATCCAGTCAGAAAGGGAGCAGAGTACATCTCTAACAGCGGTTCTAGTCAATAATAAAAACTATGTAATAGTAAATAGATGTGAATATATAAGATGCACAATAGATACAAGAGATATACAATAAGAAAATACTGGAATAAATACAAAAATGAACAAAATAAGAATGAACAAGAATACTAATGACTAAGTGTGTAAGTACTAGCTTTAACATGTGATCGGCTTGGAAACATGATACAAGATTTATGGCCTGGCTAATCCGTGCGGTGTATGATTAATACTATACAGGAATAAGATATAAGATGGGTATGATCACATATCTACACTAAAATATTCTCCACCCTCGACTGGTATAGTAGATCCAACCATGGTACGCTATGGCAAGAGATTCTCCAAGAAGATAGCTAGTCTTCCCGAGTCTTAATGTTTGTACATGTACAAGATAATCAATAAAACAAGGCTTGTACAAGATACACCATATACCAAAGAATAACATCTCATGACGAGACCCGGATATACCAATCCTTGTAACCATCGTGTCAAGAGAGCAAGGATATCTACACTAGATATAATGAACATAGAGGATATCATAAATGAGAAACTATCAGAGAATGTACTCGACTGAAGTCCGGTGAATAGTCTCACAGATGTCTGATACGGTACCTCAAAGACCTAGATATGGAATATAACATCAATACATGATTTCGAAATAAAAATATGTTAAACTAGTCAACATCTAGGTCAATAAGCCATTTCTAAGTCAAAAAGTCAAACTATGTCAACTCTAAGTCAAATCGATCAAACTTGGTCAAACTACCTATTTTTAGGTTGCATGAGTCTATTTCAATGATGTTGGGTTCATATACTCTGAATCTAGGTCATACAAGCTAAAACATAGGATACTAGGATACCGTATCTCAGGATATGCAAATAATAGGTAAAGTATAATACATATGTATATCAAATACTATAAATATATAAATACTAATTATAAATACTAAATGGATACCTTGGTTTTGAACCAACTCGGTATCGCACAACTAAACCTCAATCTTGATACCAAAATTCAATACCTTGGGTATCCCCAAATACCTTGATACTTACATTGGTATCTCAAGGTAATTTCCAAAACTTCATATTAACTATCCATCAATAACTATAAGCTAACAACTAACTATTACAAATATAGTATACTAAAGCATAAATAACAATTAGGAATATATATACACATATACTAATACCATATATATATATTCTTATAATAATACATAATCATATATAGCTGCAGAATTGTCCCCAAAACCATGTTGCCATCGCAGAAGCTGTTGTCGCTGAAGCCGCTGTTGTTTTTGTTGCGGTCACTGTTGCTGCTGTTGCTGAAGCTGCTGTATGCTGCTGCCGTTGCTATTGTTGCTGCTGTCGCTAATGCTGCCCTTGCTGTTGTTGCTATATGCTACTGATGCTGTCACAAAATTTGCTGCTGCTGCTGTCACTAAATCTCACTATTCTAACACTTAATATATATATATATATATATATATATATATATATATAATCATGCAAGTATATATATATACATAACATACAATTATATAGATAACATATAGATAAACATAACATATAAATATATACAGTACTATATATATATATATATATATATATATATATATATATATATATATATATATATATATATATACTACTATAATTAATAGATATTACATATATAGAAGAATAGCTACATATGTATATATATACACACATAGGTAAAATTGATACATGACACACTAACATATATATATATATATATATATATATATATATATATATATATATATATATATATATATATCAAAATGACTAAAACAAAAGAAAAGTAGATCTAGAAATAAATTGCACAAACACATGGAATGTATCACATCCGTATCCCACTAGATCTAGGATATGCTTACGACACGAGTCCACCACACATCTAAACGTACCCTAAAGGACACAAGCAAGTCTAATATATTATTAATGAATAATTTAAAGAGTCAAACACAAATCTACGTGTACGTGTTAAAATATGACATTCACAAAGTCCCGTGTCGGAGGGAAAACTTCCAAATCAACACGTATCACCAAATTATCGGGATACGACCTACACATACCCAATTGTGGACACAACACTAGAACAAAACACACAAGTATATGCCAAATTGATCTATATGACTAATTGACACACATAACAAGTGTTAATCTCTAAATTCCCCCAAAATTGACACAAAAAGTACCATAACTTTCTCAATATGCCTCCAATGAACACAAAACCAAATCATATGGGTAGCCTATACATATGGGTTGAATTCTCATGGTTAAATATAATATTTAGAATCTAAATTAAGGAGAAAACTGAATTATATCTATTGGAAGATGGATTCCCAATGCAACCTCCAAATATGATAAAATTGGCCTCAAACTTGTAGATCCTTGCTCCTCTTTGTAGATGCTTGCTTCCTCCTTATAGATTATTGCTCCACTAGTCTACAATGGTGATTTGGGAAAGAATTAACATAAAATTTGGTAGGAAAAATGATGTGGAATAAAGGAATTTGGTTGAGAAAAATTTTAGATCTAGTTTTCAAATAAAAAGAGAGAGAGAAACTTTTCCCCTCTTCTTTAATAGGCCGGCCCCTCTTACCCCTTCCTCAAGTTACTATGTAATGTCTATTATACCCCTTGGGGCCTCTCATGAAGAAATAATTAAGGAGGGAAGCTTTTAGTCTAAGGGTTTAATTAAATTAATTATCCTCCTAATCAATGAGCTTTCTAAATGGGCTCAATTCTAACAATTAATACATGTTGGTCCATGAGTCTAAACTAAACTAGTTGGGTCCACTAATACAAGTCCAAAATAATAAATTAATATCTAACAATAATTAAATAATATAATAAATAATTATTTAATATGCACAATATTTAATTAATTATGCAATTACTAAAATAATCTTTCCTAAAAAATGTGGTAGTGACAAGTTCCTTGTCCACATGTCTACTAGGTTTGAAAATCAATATCAAACTTATCTATTTACTTATATGAGTCACAATTGGATACTCACGCATCACAACTCGAATACTAACGATATAACTTGATGAACATCTGGATAATATACTTGAACGATGTCTATTCATCTTTGCAGAAGTATCTAGAAATTAATCTGAATTACTACCTATGTCATCATTCGTGGATGTACAACTGTCATCCTGATGACATGTGGGGTGTGCGGGATAAATATATAAAGGAAGTAGATAGTTCATGTAGTTCGCTATGGCGTTCCCTGATTACATGGATGACACAAAAATTAAGTGTCTGTGTGTGAAATATCGTAACTTAAAATATTATCCAGAAGTGGATATGACATATCATTTGTATTCGAGTGGTTTTACTCCGAATTACTATCAGTGGACCTCACATGGAGAGTTTGTACCTTTAGCATCGGAGTAGGAGCCTTATGTGGAACCATATATGAATGTCCATGAGCATGCCAATTTTGACGACGGGTATGCGGACATGGTTTTCGATGCTGTAGGGCCTACTTTCGATATGGACAATCATGAAGCAGCTGAGGAGGCCCCGAATGCCGATGCTACAAAGTTTATGGATTTGTTGGAGAATGCAAGGACTCTATTGTATCCGGGTTGTGAGGATCATTCATCATTAGAGGTAGTCACCAGGCTGTTGAGTATAAAGTCTAATTTTAACATGTCACAAGAATGCTACAACCGACTAATCGAGTTGATTATAGAGATCTTCCCGAGGGTGCCAAGTTACCTACAGACTTCTATCGATCTAAGAGAATGGTTAGATCTCTATGGATAGGATATGAGAAAAATTGATTCGTGTCACAATGGGTGCATGTTGTACTATAAAGAAGACAAAGATGAAGCAGTGTGCAGATTCTTTGGTGCTGATCGCTATAAGGGAACTAGTATTAGAAAGACTCCCGGTGAAAGAAAGTCGACCGATTCGATGCACTACCTCTCTTTGACGCCTTAGTTGCAGAGGTTATTTATGGTGAAGGAGACTGCCGAAAACATGAGTTGGCACTTGCAAAAATAGATCGAATGAGTGTTGGATCATCCATCCGATAGAGAAGCATGGAAGCACTTTGATCGAGAGTATCCCAATTTTTCTTTGGATCTGCGTAAAGTCAAATTGGGTCTCTCCTCCGACGGTTTTACCCCATTTGGACTTTTGGGATCCCAGTATTTGTGTTGTCCTGTGATTGTCACCCCATACAACTTACCGCCTTGGATGTGCATAAAGACTCCGTATATGTTTCTAATCGTTATTATTCCAGGTCCGAACAATCCCAAAAGAAATATTGATGTATACTTACAGCTGTTGATAGATGAGTTGAATCAGCTATGGAAAGTAGGCGCCATCACGTATGATGTTTCCAGAAAGCAGAATTTTCAGGAGGGCAGCACTTATGTAGACTATCAACGAATTTTTGGCCTATATAATGTTATCGGGATGGAGCCCTCATGGTCTTCTCTCATGTCCGTATTTCGTAGACCATACTAAGGCTTTCTATTTAAAATACAGAGGAAAACCTTGCTTCTTTGACTGTCATCAACAGTTCCTACCAAAAGATCATCCATTCAGGAGGAACATGAATGCGTTCCGTGCCAGTGTTATGGAGAGGGCCGATCCACTACCAAGGTGGTCCAATGATATGATATGAGAGGAGGTCAGAAATTTTTCTAGTGCTATTGAAGATCCTACAAGGAGGTACAAGTGTGATAGATTTGGTCGAACTCATAACTGGACGAAGAGGAGCATATTCTGGGACCTGCCATATTGGAGCACCAATATAATCAGACATAACCTTGATGTCATACATATCGAGAAGAATTTGTTTGACAACATAATTAATAATATGATGGATGTAAAGGAAAAGATGAAAGACAATCCTAAGGCCAGGTTGGACTTAAAAAAATATGCAGACGACCTGCGTTGCATTTGATAGAGGAAGGGAATGTGAGGGTGATATAGCCTAAGTCAATTTTCTTATTAGACAAGGAGGACAAAGGAAGACTTTGTAGGTAGATCTAGGGCCTCAAATTTCTAGACAGGTACGTGTCAAAGCTGAAATGATGCATCGACCCGAAGGAGAACAAACGGACGGTATGAAGAGCCATGATTGTCACGTATTTATGGAGAGGTTAATTTTGGTTGCATTCCAAAAATTCTTACCGCAGGTAGTTTGGGATCTATTGACAGATCTTAGCATATTTTTCAGAGATATCTTTTTTCTACTAAGTTTTTCGTCGATCGTCTAGAAAAGAAGGAGAAGGACATTGCGGTGACACTATGCAAGCTTGAGAGAGTGTTTCCTCCTGGAT
This sequence comes from Iris macrosiphon, assembly GCA_036927795.1. NCBI lineage: Eukaryota > Viridiplantae > Streptophyta > Magnoliopsida > Asparagales > Iridaceae > Iris > Iris macrosiphon. The sequence goes on along the minus strand of JAYESA010000009.1, from coordinate 73,832,274 downwards.
TCTTCGACTCCATGGAGCATTTGCCAATTCATCTTTCCTATGAGGCACGCATTAGTGGACCTGTCGATTATCGGTGGATGTACCCATTCGAGCGATATTTGAACCACCTCAAGAGTAAGGTAAAAAATAAGGCACGGGGGGAGGGTTTTATTTGTGAAGCCTATGTTCTCGAGGAGATTACAAAATTTGTTCGATATATTTTAAGCCTTATATTGCTACAAATAGAACGAGAGCTCCCAGAAATGACGATGGGTATCATAAATCTAATAAGGCAATACTGAAAGTATTCAATACTTTCGGAAAGCCTCGGATAAAATGAAGAAGAGATATATGAATGACAACGATCTTAGGGCCGCTCAGTTGTATGCATTACTCAACTGCGACGAGGATGAGGTTGAGAAACTAAAGGGGTAAGTAATTAATACGTTGACATTTACGTCATCTCAATACAACTGTTACACTAATCAACCTATGCTTTGTTGTGTTTCAGCACATATAATGATGCAGTAAGGTCGAGTAGACCAACATAACAGATAAAGAAGTAGAACAGGAAATAAGATTTTATTTTCCTTCATGGTTGACAACATATGTAAGGACCTCGATAATTATTTTTTTATGTATTTATACTTGCCCAATAATTAACGTTAAACTTAAAATCCCTTATTTGATATTTAGTTCGATCATCCAGAGGCAACACTTGAGAATAAATATATTATAACCCTAGCGAAGGGACCAATTTATGTCGTCAAGATCTAGCCAACTTACTGTGTGAATGGATTTAGGTTCAAGTCAACAAATATCCCAATAAGTGACAACTTTCTGGATCTCGATTCTACGAAAAATAGTTGTTTGTGTATCAAATCTTTAAACTACAAAGACGTCGATCCAAGCACGAATTTCTTTGGCGTCTTACGAGAGATTATGGATTTGACATATAATTATGCTACAAAGCCTGCTAAGATCGTGTTATTTAAGTGTGAGTAGTTCGATCCCATCCAAGATCAATGTTGGAAAATTGACAAGCATGATCTTGTGGATATAAACTACCGGCGTCGATATCAAGGATATAAACCATTTGTTCTATCAAGTCAGGCTCAACTAGTGTACTTCACAACTTATCCTAAACGAGTAACTTGGAGGTCGGATTGGTCGACAGTCTGTAAGACTAAAGCTAAAAATATCTTTAATGTCAACCAAATAGCTTATCAGGAAGATGACCTACCTCTTGTAAATATTATAGATGTGGACTCAACGAAAGTTACTCATGACATATTTCTTCAAGTAGAAGAGGTAAAATTATCAGAAGACGGTGATGAAGTAGATGAAAGTGAAGATGAAGAGGAAGAGAAGAGGAGGAGGAGGAGGAGGAGGAACAAAATGAATTTTCAGATGATGATTAAAAATTAAATAAAATTCATTTACACTTTTTTTGTGGCCTAGTTGTGTGATACTTATGTTTGTGACAGTGATACATATATTTCTCTGTGTAATTGTGGCATAGTACTGTGATACTTATGTTTGTGACGGTGAGACATACTTATATTTTGTGATGGTGACACTTTTATTATTTAGACTTTTATTGTGGCCTAATTCATAAATTTTGTATATTTCTTTCTGTCATGTAATATAAATATCTTTGTATATTTATTTTATTATTATATATTGTTCTCAGATATGTATGGACGATGTAAATCCTATTTCCTGGTAGATTCTCTAGACGTCCTCTTCAGGACACGGATACTCCTTCCCGATCCTCGTCCCTGAGTACTCCATACTATTGACCAACAGTACCTCAGATTGCGACTGCAACGACTGCACGCGGTAGTACCCCTAGGACCAGCAGTACTCTTGGGACCATCAGTTCCAAGCTCGAGAGTATCCCGTCTAGTATTCCAGCTTCGTCCAGTATTTTTCTACTGACGGTACCACGGAGACAAAGGAGGAGATGGCGGTCGAGATGACTTTGTCTCCATATCAGAGCAATCCTCCGTGTGCTCCACCGGATGAGATAAAAATGGACATTTGGATCGATGTCCCTATAAAGTAAGTTAATTAGTTATTTGTTTCTTATGAATATATATATATATATATATATATATATATATATATATATATATATTCACTTTTTGATGAGTTTAATCATCAATATATATATAGATATCATCCCCCGGCGGTACATAAAGCACTAAGATATTTTTTGAGGCAATACTATGGTGGGCCATGGATAAACTACTCGAATGCCTGGGAAGAGAGAAAGACATTCTGGTTTGGGCAATTTAACATAAAAGTATATTTGATTTTAACATCTTTAATATTTTTATGTTAATATTTTATAACTAACTATTATACTTCTTGTAGAGAACATATTTTTATCTACCACACCGGGCATCACAGATCGAGCAGCAGTTTCTTTCCATCATCGCCAAGCTTATCCGTGATGCTATGAATGATGAGAAGGCTCATGATCGCGAAGGAAAACTGATCCAAGGCTGGATCTTGCCTGAATAGTGGATTGCGATGGGGGATACATTCAACGAGGATAGGTATAGGGAAAAGTCGGAGAAAGCCAAGGCAGCTCGGCAAAGGGCAAAAAAGTGGTGTAGTGGGTTGATTCCGATGACGTAATATTTTCATCGCTTGGTACGTCTTTCATTGTATACATATAATTTTTAATCATCGTGGCCTAATTTTTTACTTTAATAACAAATATTTTTTTTAACAGGTCTAGAGGGGTGAGAACGCGAACATGGTGACAGTGTTCCTCGCTACTTATAGGAAGGGGGGACAACTTATTAATGATAGGGCGACGTAGAGCTACGTAAGTATTACTCTTATATTTTGTTAATTTTGATATAACTTAGAAAATATACATGTAATTAGTAATAAGTACCTAAGATATATACTAAGTAGTACGCTTATCGATAGATACATATTTTTCTAGGTTGTGTATAGGAGGCTCCACGAAGAGTCGACCCAACCCACACTAGAGAGGGGGTAGTTCCTCTGAACCCCCGGCCCACCCAGCTCTGTCGGAAGACGAGCTGTGGATGAGAGTCATTGGTGGTCTACATAGGGATACGTACTACGGTACAGGATCCTACGGCGCCTATATTGTATCACAGTCCTTTAGGACACCCTATGTCGTTGTGCATACCCCACAGCTCTCCCATGATTCACAGCCAGCCCAGGAGAGAGTTGACCTTCAGATCTCATCTCTACATGACGAGTTAATGCAGAGGATTATGATGCAGTAGCAGCTGCAGACGGATGATGCGACTCTTATAGCATATTTTGAATCGCTAGAGTGTAGTATTATAGAGCCGAGGAATCTGACCATATTGATACAGCGCAGGGTGACGTTGCTGCAGGAGTCGCAGTTGACCATGGGCGCTACACTATAAAGGATGCAGGTGTCACATATTGAGATGAGCGAGAGAGTGGAGACCGTGGGCGCTTCAGTATCAAGGATGCAAGCATCACATCTTCAGATGGGCGAGCGAGTGGAGCATAGTACTAGTTGGTTATTATCTGTCATGGATACTTGCGACGCTCAACTGATAGAGTTGGAGAAACGACATCCTCCTGGTCTTCCTGCATCGTCATCTATATTGACTCCTGCATCGGGTTCCATGACGCTTAAACATGAGCAGTTTGACGTGTTATTATCTCTGATTCAACGCGACACCTCCTCCTGATCAGTAGTAGTTTTTTTTCGATATGTGTGTATTTGCCTATTCATGGAAGTTTATACTTATTATTTGTACACTTTTATTGTGTGACTTATTTGTACATTTTTTTTGTGATTATATATTGTGTGACTACATTTGGATCTTCAACGGAGGGTTGTTGTGTGATTGTACTTATTATTTGTATACTACACTTTTATTATGTGACTTATTTATACTTTTTATTGATTTATTTTATTATTGTTGTTGTGTGATTGTACCGGTGTTGAGTGTTCCACCGAAGGGGACGACAAACCCAAGAAATTCAACTGGGGGTTGCTCCGGGTCTGTCTATTTATGTGAAATGTGATCATACTGCATGAATGCTATACTGTGATATTGCAAGCAAGCATTCATTTATTTTTATTTTTTATTTTTTATTTTTTATTTTTTATTTTTTATACTTATTATTTGTACACTTTTATTGTGTGACTTATTTGTACATTTTTTTTGTGATTATATATTGTGTGACTACATTTGGATCTTCAACGGAGGGTTGTTGTGTGATTGTACTTATTATTTGTATACTACACTTTTATTATGTGACTTATTTATACTTTTTATTGATTTATTTTATTATTGTTGTTGTGTGATTGTACCGGTGTTGAGTGTTCCACCGAAGGGGACGACAAATCCAAGAAATTCAACTGGGGGTTGCTCCGGGTCTGTCTATTTATGTGAAATGTGATCATACTGCATGAATGCTATACTGTGATATTGCAAGCATTCATTTATTTTTTATTTTTTATTTTTTATTTTTTATTTTTTATTTTTTATTTTTTATTTTTTATTTTTTATTTTTTATTTTTTATTTTTTATTTTTTATTTTTTATTTTTTATTTTTTATTTTTTATTTTTTATTTTTTATTTTTTAACCTTAGCGATGTTCAGCGACGTTTCATGACTTTCAGTGACATCCATAGGAGTTGCTAATGACGTTGCTAAACTTTCAAATAATTTATTTTACGTCGCTGATCGTCACTAAACATCGCTAAATATTGCTAACATGGTAATTTTGGCCATGTCAGCTTTTTGTCGCTGATTATATTGCAAGTTGTCGCTAAATTTAACGATAATTATCGACTAAAAAATATGACAAATTTGGCGACCTGAGATGCTAAGAGTCGTCATTCTTGCGACTTTTAAACGTCACTAAATTACGTCGCTACAACGACATTTTTTGACATTTTTTTGATTAGTAACTAGCTTTTTGGTGATTAATTCAAAATGTCGCTACATACGTCGCTACTTAGTATTAGCGACATAATTTAGCGATTTGGCGACTCTTTCCTACGTCGCTAATTTTTCTTATTCTGGTAGTATATTCTGATTTGGGGAGTGCTAAAAAACATGATCCCAACAAATGGTGTTCCAAAACTTTCTAGCTTCTCAATCTTCTCTGTCATGCCCCAGTACTAGAATACAAAGACGGATACGACCAACTACCTCATACAAGGTACTATATATCGTGCGGCGATCACGACTGTAACTAGACAAAGGGGTGCATGCTATAGTCAGGTCACTTAGGGTCACACAAACATCTATATCTTAATCAATCAAACATAAAACAGTAATCATAGAGCATATATGATAAAACAATAAGGCATCCAAAATGCTTTCATCAAAATATTCTGGAGACCAGCTATACAAAATAAGAAGCAGGTAGAGTAATAAAAGTACATGACAATGATCAGCTGCAGTCTAATTTATATACAATAATGTTAAGAAATTAAATATACAGACGTGCCGGCTAACAGGTGTCGGTGGCTAAACGCCCAAAAGAAGAGATGTATAATGACGAGCAGGGAAGAAGAAAACCCACTCGTTATCCTCGGCGACTATATTCCTGGTATGCGCCATGAGTCGGGAAAAAGTATACTGAATTCTCGGATGCTGACTCAAAACCTGGCCATGCAAAACTAGTAGGATTAGACCCCAAATATCAAGTACTACAAAGAAGTACGAAATAGAGAAACAAAAACTCAAGCAATAAATATGTAATAATATAGGTTCTGTGTCGTAACTTAGGTCCTTAACATATCCTAGCACAAAGAACCAACCCTACAACCAAATAAAGACAAGGGTTGAATCCATCACACTATGATAGTCCATTTTCCTAGTCTACTAACAAAATAATATAATCACAACCAAGTCCAATTGATAATATTGGTCAATCACTTGTACGGCTTGCTAATTGTGGAGTGTGAGATTACCTCAGAATAATGCATAATAGGTATCCTCAGATCATGCCATTGCCGAACATGAGCTAACTGATCCAAATAAAATAATTATACATGGACTTCACGAATTATACCAATTTTCCATAGGACCACTGCGCTACATCACGATATTAGTGGTTCTAATATTCCTATAGTAAAAAAGTGGCATAACATTATTTATAATAGATCAGATACTACACTCCAATAAGAAGGATGATATACAATATCTGTAGTGGCCAGATGACAGTGCACTTAGAAAGAATCTTGGTGGAAAGGTTCGTTGGCATGATCTCGGGATACCGTTTTCTCTCAATATTACTACCATATTTAGTTGCTTAATTAACCCTATATTGTTTTGAAATCTATAGGCGCAGCCACATGAGAATTTCTCTTAAGATGTCATACAAAGTATGGGCACGCTAGATACGAATCCATGGAAGTTCAATCTGAATTTATCCGAGCGTGTATGCAATATTCAACAATTAAAATTCTAGCCACGCTTTGGTACTTGACTCGCATATCATGTCCGTGCTGAAAGAAAAGTATATATATATAGTATCACACATTCAGGAATTTGGAGGTATTCTCGATGCACAACCCAAATAAAGTCACTTAACAAGTAACACGGTATATCGCACGTCGGTGCACAGGTCATAAAAAATATCAGGCAATAATTATATCAGCACGGATATAATATTCGAGTCCAATTATCAATATCATAAGCATGAGTTCTAGCACATGGTCGGGTTACTGAGTCCATTCTACCCTAGAATTATAATACAAGCAATAACCAGGATCAACCATGTAGAGGATGATAAGAAATTTCCAAATAAAATATATTATCCCAACAAGTAAGTACTAAGAGTACACATGAATTCACTAAGGATAATACATGTCTAAGTCGTGCACAAGAAGGTCAGGCCATATGAAATAACTTGGGCGCATGTTCTATCCTGGCCGCATGCTTCTCCAGGCCGCATGCTCGGGCAAAATTCTAATACTTGGGACAAGTGCCGAAGTGATAAAAAATAAATAAAGTGCCTTAGAAGTGACATAAAGGTGTTTGATATGACAATACATAAGTGTCAGAAAGAAAATATAAAAGCACATAAAGTCGTACAAAACCACAAAAGTCGTGTAGAGACATGCGCCTAAAAGAAGGACGCATAGCTCATGGCCGCATAATCTCCTGGACGCATGGAATCGGGCCTTAGTAAATTTTTATATGTTCAAGGAACTATGCGTCGAACTTTTGAAAGCATGAACAAAGTAGACATACGTCCAACAAGATGGGTGCATGTTGGAGGGGGCGTATGTTACTTGGTCGCATGGTACTCCATCGTCCCAGAATAGCAAGTTCGATCAATAAAAAACTCCATGAATTCAAAAAATTAGTTTTGCCATAAAATTATCATCTCAAGTCCAAATTAAGTGGTTCAAAAGCCAAATTTCTCGAAATAAAGTGCTCCATCACATAGAACAATAAGTTTTTAAAAACAAAAAGCTTTTGAAGATCAAAACTAAGAAAAACTTAAGAACACCCACACTCATAAAAAATTAAGATCTACACCATTCCATCAACAAAAATCCAAAATTATCAAGTTCTAAACATACTTAAAATCACACAATAAATATAATAGACCAATAATATGGAGAATTTCTCTATTTATCAAGCAAGGTGTACTTGCCTATGGAGGGAGGGAAAAACCTAAGAGGGAGAAGAAAAAGAATGAAGAGGAAGAGAGAACGAAGTTGAGTTATATAGCTAGGGTTTGATCGAGGATATGACTCAGATCCGGGATATACCTATGCAACTAAGATATATAAAATACATCGTACCTCAATAGCAAAGATGAAAGGGCAAGACGATAAGCCACATTGCCTACCTGATCGATAATGTCAAATGACCCAACGTATCATGGACTAAGCTTTCCGTGGACCCCAAATCTAATAACTCTATGGGTTGACAAAATTCGTAAGAACACATGGTCGCCGACATGAAACTCTAAAGGCCTACGATGCTAGTCTTCCCAGTGATGATATCGATCTTGCAACCCGAAGTCGCTCTCTGATCTTCCTGAAAACTTCTACTGTCTCCGTGATCATTTTGGGACCTAACATCTTTCGTTCACCAATATTGTCCTATGCCAACGATGATCTACACCTTCTGCCGTATAGTGCCTTGAAAAGTGCCATCTGAATATTGGTCTGATAACTGTTGTTATGCGAGAATTCCACTAAGTGAAGGTAATTCTCCAAAGATCCACCAAAGTTTAGGGTACAGGCTCGTAACATATCATTTATGGTCTGGATAGTCCTCTTTGATTGCCCGTATGTCTGGGGTGGTACAATACTGAATCTTAACCTGGTACCCAATCTCTCGTGCAAGCTTCTCCAAAAATAAGAAGTGAACCTTGTATCTCGGTCGGACACTATGCTTACCGGCATGCTATGTTGCCTCACAATCTGTCGCATATACAAATCTATCAATAGCTCTGTAGATTGTCCTACTCTAAAGAGGAAAAATATGCTACTTTTGTGAGTCGATCCACTATCACCCAAACTGTATCTCGGCCAGTCGGGGATCTAGGTAAACCGGTCACAAAGTCCATGGTGATGTCTTTCCACTTCCACTCTAAAATAGGAAGCGACGACAATAATCCTGTCGGTCTCTGTTATTCTGCCTTTACTTGTTGACATATCAGACATCGTGATACAAAGTATGCTATTTCCCTCTTTATTTCATTCTACCAAAAGTGTTACCTGGTATCTTGGCACATCTTCGTGCCTTCCAGATGAATGGAGTATCAGGAACTATGTGCTTCAGTCATAACTTCTTTCCAAAAATCCTTGCTTGGTACATATATATATATATACGGTTCCCAAGCCTTAGTGTTCCATCCGCATGAATTGTCAACTCTTTTCGAAGATCAGACTCATATTCTGCTCGCAACTTCTGAATCTTTGGGTCCTCTGCCTGAGCTATCTTGATTATATCCACCAAAGTTGACTGGATCTGTAGACCAGCCAGAACTCCTGTATCATGTGAAAGTACTATCTCGATTCTTATCTTTATTAAGTCTTATAGAATGTTCTTCTGAGTGGTCAACATGAATTCTCTAACTCTTCTACTAAGTGCATCAACTACTATATTTGTCTTACCTGGATGGTATTAAAGTTCCATGTTATAGTCTTTCAACAACTCTAGCCACCTTCTTTGTCTTATGTTTAAGTCCTTCTGTGTGAATATATATTTCAAACTTTTATGATCTATGAAGATCTTCACCCGATCGCCATATAAGTAGTGCCTTCATAGCTTAAGTGCAGAAACTACTGCTGTTAACTCCAAATCGTGAGTTGGATAGTTCTTCTCATAATCTCTGAGCTGCCGAGAATCATATGCTATCACTCTCATGTGCTGCATTAAAACACATCAAAGCACCTTGCCAGATGTATCACAATACACTGTGAACCCTCCGAAGCCTGCTGGAAGAGTAAGGATTGGTACAGAGATTAACTTCTTTTTCAACTATTCAAAGGCTATCTGGCATTCTGCTGACCACATAAATTTAACTTTCTTGCACATCAACCGAGTCAAAGGTGCCAAGATCTTAGCAAAGTCTGACACAAATCTTTTGTAGTATTCTGCCAAGCCCAAAAAACTATGCACCTCTACCAATGTCTTCGAAACTGGCCAGTTCTCTACTGCATCTACCTTCTTAGGATTAACTGACACTCCTGCTCCAAAAATAATAAGCCTAAGAAAGGATATATGATCCAGCCAAAACTCACAATTACTAAGCTTCACATATAACTTGTGCTCCCTCAAAGTCTGTAGTACTATACTGAGATATTCTTCAAGCTCCTACTTATTATGAGAATACACAAGGTTGTCATCGATAAATACCACCATAAATTAGTCTAAGTATGGCATCAAAATATGGTTTATCAAATCCATGAATACTGTTGGAGCCTTAGTCAGTCCGAATGGCATAACTAAGAATTCATAATGCCCATATCGTGACCTAAATATTGTCTTCGGTATATCCTACTCCCGAACTCGTACCTGATGATATCCTGTTCGCAGATCTATCTTGGAGAAGACTCTTGCTCCGCTTAATTGGTCAAATAAGTCACCAATCCTGGGCAGTGTATACTTGTTCTTTACTATCATCGTATTCAATCGCCTGTAATCTATGGAAAACTGCGTCGATCTATTTTTCTTCTTCACTAATATTGCTGGTGCTCCCTACAATGATCCACTAGTCCGAATAAACTTCTTTGCCTTCAGTTCTTCCATGTGTCGAAATACCTGATCAAGCTCTGATGGTGATATTGGATAAATCTTCTGGGATATTAGTTTTGCTCCTGGTATCAACTCTATAAAGATCTTTACTTCTCTGACTAGGTGTAATCCGAAAAGCTCATCGAAAAAGACATCTATGAATTATTTAACTATTTTGGGTATAGAGTCCTCTTCTGTTGCTACTGTTGCGATTCCTCCTTTATGATGGTCTTCTGTTATTCTGCTAAGAAGAAACTCTTCTAGACCAGGGACTCTAAATAACACTCTACCCTCATGATAATCTATCATTGCATGACTGTCTCTCAACCAGTCCATACCTAAGATAACGTCAAAGTTTCCCATAGGAAACTCTATCAACTTCACAAGTAATAAATGCCCATATAATATGACTGGACACGCTAGGCACACCCTACTAACTCCTACGATCCTATTACTGGTGAGTATATTCAGCCTCTCTGCCAATGCCTCAAACTTAATTCCAATACGTGTTGCATATTATGTAGATATAAATGAGTACGAAGCTCCAGAATCAAATAATGATATGGCAAAAAAGGTTGCAACAAAAATGTTACCTGCTACTACGTCGCCTGATGCCATAGCTTCTTTCTAGATAAGGTGAACAACTGACCTTGGCCTTGTTCTGCTCCCTGCTGATGTCTACCTTGGTGTCGTTGTTACGGTCTTTGTTATTCCTGTCGCTTTTGTTTTCGTTACAATTGAGCCTACATTGGCAATGGATGCTGAGCTATAGGCTGTATCGCTACTACTGGTCCTCCTTGCTGCGCTGTCCTTGGAGCCAGAAATGCAAAAAACTGTTGTACTGGCCCTCCTAGCCTCTGGATCATTGGACAAGTGGATATCCTATCATCGAGGATTCTACATATCAAGCATAGTCCATTAGCTGCCCAGCAAATATCCCGAGTATGACCTTCCTTGCCACAATACTTACAACCCATAGGCCCTCTCCGTCGTTATTGTTATTGTTGTTGCTGCTGCCTCGACTGCTGCTACCGAGTAGTTGCTATCATTATCGAGGTCACTAGCCTCCTCTGTGTCACATGATATTCGCGGTACTAGTCCTCCCATGCTGCTCAATCCATGAGGCCTCTTTTGGTCTACTCTTCTTAATGCCATCCTCTTAGAGGTAAGCTCACCCCTCTTGGCTGCTATTAATACTGCCTCGAAGGTCTGGTAGTCATGCACCTCTACCATATTTAAGATCTCCAAGTAAAGTCCATGTTGGAATCTCATCTTCCTCTCTCCAACTCTTTTGCCACCATGATTGGAGAAAACCTGCTCAGTCGGCAAAACTTTGCCGCGTAACCGTCTACTATCCTTCCAGCCTACTTGAGGTTGGTTAATCTCTACTGTAGCTCACACTTAAGCCATAATCTGAAAGTACTTTGTCCTAAACTGGGTCCTAAAATATTCCCACGAAATAGGAATCCTCTATCCTACCTCCATCATGGCCCACCAATCTCTTGTAAGATCTTGAAGCTGCAATCGAACCAGGTCAACCTGTTCCTCAGCCAAAAGTTTAGTTGTTGCCAGAATGGTATGAATATCCTGGACCCAATTATCTGTCGTAATGGCGTTCTTCGTACCATCGAAATATTTGTGATTCAGTTTACAAAACCTAACAGATGCCCCAGAATATATTCTTCCGCCTCCTTCCAGGGCCGTCTGCAACCCTTGGTTCAATAAGACATTATGTTCTTGCTGTTGAAGCTGTTGATGTTGATGTTCCTGATGTTGTTGCTACTGAACCACCATCTGATATTGTTAGGTATCCAATATTCCCCAGATAATCTCTATAAAGGCCAAGGTATCTAGTGTTGTCGAAACTGCGAGAGGTACGTGAATATCTCGAGCCTGCTGCTTTGCCGTATTTATCGTGGGCTCAACTTGGATCCCTGGCTGGGGTTCTATAGGATCTCGTTCTATTGGCAACTCAGTCTTCCTTTTTTCTACAATATTTGGAGGAGGGGAAACCCTAAACAAGAGCATATGAAACATCAAGTACATAACGAGAAAAAACATGGAAGCAACCAATCTGAGAAATTTTAAGCTGAGTATCGAAGATGACAAATTAAAAATTTCAAGAATGATCATGTTTGATTGAGATTCCTATGATCGTAACACCCTATAAGTTTATAGAATAGACCTGTATGGGCCACCATTAATATTTTGTCACGCCCCAGTACCAGAATACGGAGACGAACATGGCCAGCTATCCCGTAAAAGATAATATACGTCGTACGACAATCATGACTGTAATTAGACAAGGGGGTATATGCTATAGTCAGGTCATTTATGGTCACACAAATATCTCTCTCAATCAATCAAAAGAAAAATATTAATCATAGAGCATATATGATAAAGCAATAAGGTGTCCCAAATGCTTTTATTAAAATATTCTAGAAACCAACTGTACAAAATAAGAAGCTGGTAGAGTAAAAAAAAGTACATGACAGTGATCTGCTGTAGTATGATTTATATACAATCATGTAAGAAAACTAAATGTCCAGTCGTACCGTCTAAAATGTGTCGGTGGCTAAACATCCAAAAGAATAGATGTACAATGACGAGCAGGAAAGAAAAAACTCACTCATTATCCTAGGCAGCCATGTTCCAAGTACGCGCCATGAGACGGGGAAAAGTATGCTGGATCCTCGGGTGTTGGCTCAAAATATGGCCATACGAAACCAGTGGGGTTAGACCCCAAATAGCAAGTACTACAAATGTCATGCCCCGCTCCTAGAATGCTGGATAAATAAGAGGACTGATATGGCCATCCATACCTTACAGAATATCGAAGTAAGCTGCAATATGCTAAGGTTGTCTAGAAGACAAATGTGAGGACTCGAGCATGCTATGACTTCAGTCTTAAGACTGATAATTCCTAGCCATGTACTGGACTATTCAGAGCTTAAGGGTTATACCATGTCTCCATTATCCGGTACAGCCTGTGGAGATCCTAGATCACAGAAAGAATGTGCATCGTAATCAGATGATTCCATTGGGTCGCATTGATTGGCGGCATTACTCCCCCAAGGAATCCACTTGGGAGAGGGAGGATGAGATGCTGAGCGTTACCTCTATCTTTTTGCACCATGAGATATTTTTTCATTCTTGTACTTGTTCTACCATAAAATTTGAGGACAAATCTTTTTTAAGGAGGGTAGGTTTGTAGCACCCACTTTTTGAATATACTAATAATAATATGTTAAATAATAATATGTACATCGTTAGAATTTATACACCAATAGGGGAAATTAGATCATTATTGCTCACTAAAGCTCATTTTATGGTTTGGAACCATAGGTAGGCCATTAGAAATTTTATGGAAATTTTCTGTAATTATTAATAAATAAAATCTATTTTTCTAGGACTTCTAAGAATTTTTGTGGGAAACATAGAGAAAAAATTTGACCCCAAATATTTTTAGGGTTCAATATTCAATTTTATATTTTCTACAATTTCCCAAAATTTTATGAACAATGATGGATAAAGAACTAAAGAAGATAACTGATAGCATAACACAACATACATAGGCATAGACTAGTTTTTGAAAATATAAATAAATTTTGTAATTAATATTGGTTTTTGAAAACATGAAGCGGTTTTATAAATGAAACTGGTTTTGTAAACATAAACTGGTTTTGTAAACATAAATTAGTTTTGTAAACATAATTTATCTGTAAATTATCTTATAACATAAATTGAAACTGAAACATTACAGGAACATATACTGGAATGCATATACTGAGTATCAGGATGAGAGTCTACGAAGCATTAGAGCTCAGGTACAGGCATGATTATTTGAGGACTTCGCTATTGCAGGGGATGGTTCACTAAGGCACGGGACTAGGCTATGTTTGCCTAGTGGGGACCTGCAAAAAGAGTTCATATAGGAGGCTCATCGTTCCTAATATTCTATACATCCGGGAGCTAACAAGGTATACAAGGACCTGAGGGAACACGTGTGGTGGTATAGGATAAAGAGAGAGGTGGCACGCTTTGTCTCCAGATGTCTAGTGTGCCAGTAGGTTAAAGCCGAAAGACAGAGACTGGGAGGGTTGCTTCAACCGCTGCAACAAGGGAAACAAAAGCACTTATCGTTTCAATCGGTCAGGCACCAGCCTTCCCTCACTACCGATTCTTGAGTAGAAATAGGAACATATCATGATGGATTTTTTTTCGGACTTTCATGCAATCAAGGAGAAAAGGACACTATTTGGGTCATCGTTGACAAATTGACCAAATCAGCCTAATTTTTACCTTTTAAACTGGGATTGTCCAAGGAGAAGCTCGCCAATTTATATGTGAGACAGATTGTCAGGCTACATGGAGTTCCAGTGAGCATCGTCTCTGATCAGGATAGAAAATGTATATCCCGCTTTTGGAGGAGTTTGTAGGATATCTTGGGTACCCAACTTAAAATGTAGTACTGCTTACCACCCTCAGATAGATGGATAGTCATAGAGGACTATTTAAATGCTCGAGGATATGCTTTGGACATGTGTACTAGATTTTGGTGGCTCATAGGAGGACCATCTTCACCTGGTAGAGTTTGCATAAAACAATATCTATCAGGCCAGTATCGAGATGTCTCCTTTCAAGGCTCTGTATGGTAGGAGATGTCAGACTCCATTATCTTGGGATGATATGGGAGAGACAACAATTTTGGGACCAAAGATGGTATTTGATACTGCAGAAAAGGTGAAGTTGATTATAGAGAGACTTCGCGTGGCCCAGGACAGACAGAAGCAGTGGACCGATAGCCACCAGAGACTGTTAGAGTTTGAGGTTGATAATTTGGTGTTCTTAAGTTATTTTTGAAATATGGTATGATTCATTTTGGTGCAGGTGGGAAGCTTAGTCCAAGGTTCATTGGACCCTTCGGTATTCTAGAGAAGGCCGGTACCGTAGCCTATTGACTGGACTTACTGCCTATATTGGAAGGACTACACAATGTGTTTCATGTATCACAGCTGAGGCTTTATGTGGCGGATCCTATCCATGTACTGGACTATTCAGAGCTCGAGGTTGGACCACGTCTCCGTTATCCGGAGCAGCCGGTGGAGATCCAAGATCGCAGGGAGAATATGCTTCGTAACCAGACGATTTTGTGGGTTCGCATCGCTTGGCGGTATCACTCTCCCAGGGAGTCCACTTAGGAGTGGGAAGATGAGATGCGTGAGCGACACCCTTAATTTTTTGCATCATGATGTATTTTTCCTTCTTGTACTTTTTCTACCTTAAATTTTGGGGTAGAATTTTTTTTATGGAGGGTAGGTTTGTAGCACCCACTTCCCAAATATACTAATAATAATATATTAAATAATAATATATATATCTTTAGGATTTATATACCAATAGGGGAAAATTAGATCCTTATTTCTCAATAAAGCTCATTCTATGGTTTGGAACCATAGTTAGGCCATTAGAATTTTTTTTTGAAATTTTCTGTAATTATTAATAAATAAAATCTTTTTTTCTAGGACTTCTAAGAATTTTTATGGGAAACATAGAGAAAAAATTTGAACCTAAATATTTTCTAGGGTTCAATATTCAATTTTATATTTTCTATAATTTTTCCATAAGTTTTTGAACAATGATGGATAAAGAACTAAAGTAGATAACTAATAGCATAACATAACATAAAGTAGGCATAAACTGGTTTTTGAAAATATAAATAAATTTTGTAAATAAGATTGGTTTTGAAAACATGAAGAGGTTTTATAAATGAAACTAGTTTTGTAAATATAAACTGGTTTTGTAAATATAAATTGGTTTTGTAAATATAACTTATCTGTAAATTGTCTTGTAACATAAACTGAAACTGAAACATTACTGGAACATATACTGGAATCATATACTGAAAATGATGGGCATACAGATTCATTCTGGGTTGATGGACAAGATCCGAGAGACGCGATATCAGGATGAGAGTCTGAGAACCATTAGAGCTCAGGTGCAGGCAGGATTATTGGAGGACTTTGCTATTGCAGAGGATGGTTCACTGAGGCACAAGACTAGGCTATGTTTGCCTAGTAGGGACATGTAGGAAGAGATCATGCATGAGGTTCATCGTTTCTAGTATTATATACATCCAGGGGCTAATAAGATATACAAGGACCTGAGGGAATATGTGTGGTGGTATAGGATGAAGAGAGAGGTGGCACGCTTTATCTTCAGATGTCTAGTGTGCCTAAAAATGATTTAAGTGCAATAACCATACCAAGTGCCAGTAAGTCAAAACTGAAAGACAAAGACAAGGAGGGTTGCTCCAACCACTACCGATTTTTGAGTAAAAATGGGAACATATCACGATGGATTTCTTTTCCAGACTTCCATGCAATCCAGGAGGGAAGGACGCTATTTAGGTCATCGTTGACAAGTTGACCAAATCAGCCCAATTTTTACCTTTCAAAGTGAGATTATCCACGGAGAAGCTCGCCAATTTATATGTGAGACATATTGTCAAGCTACATGGAGTTATAGTGAGCATCGTCTCCGATCGGGATAGCAAATTTATATCCCACTTTTGGACGAGTTTGCAGTATATCTTGGGTACCCAACTTAAATTTAGCACTGCTTACCACCCTCAAACGGATGGACAGCAATAGAGGACTATTTAGATACTCGGGGATATGGTTCAGACATGTTTACTAGATTTTGGTGGCTCATAGGAGGACCATCTTCACCTAATAGAGTTTGCATACAATAATGGCTATCAGGCCAGTATCGAGATAACTTCTTTCAAGGTATTATATTATTGGAGATGTCAGACTCTATTATCTTGGGATGATGTGGCCGAGAGAGCACTTTTAGGACCAGAGATGGTAGTTGATGCTGCAAAAATAGTAAAGCTGATTAGAGAGAGACTTCGCATGGCCCAGGACATACAGAAGCAGTGGGCCGATATCCACCGGAGACAGTTAGAGTTTGAAGTTGGTAATTTGGTGTTCTTGAGGATTTTTTTGACACCTGGTATGATTCGTCGGGAGTCCACTTGGGAGCGGAAAGATGAGATGCGTGAGCGTTACCCCTATCTTTTTGTACCATGAGGTATTTTTTCCTTCTTGTACTTGTTCTATCTTAAATTTCGAGGACAAAATTTTTGTAAGGAGGATAGATTTGTAGCACCCAAGGTTTGTAGCACCCACTTCCCGAATATACTAATAATAATATGTTAAATAATAATATGTACATCTTTATGATTTATACACCAATAGGAGAAATTTTGATCCTTATTGTTCACTAAATCTTATTCTATGGTTTGGAACCATAGTTAGGCCATTAGAAATTTTTTGGAAATTTTCTGTAATTATTAATAAATAAAATCTATTTTCTAGGACTTCTAAGAATTTCTGTAGGAAACATAGAGGGAAAATTTGACCCCAAATATTTTTCTAGGGTTCAATATAAAATTTTATATTTTCTACAAATTTTCCATAATTTTCTGAATATTTTAAATATTTATTAGGAGTTATTAAATTAAAAACTGATTAAATAACTCTTTTCTGTAAATAAAAAATCCTAATCTAAATCCTAGTTAGCCACTAACTACCCCGGACCCGCATGTCACCTACCTGCTTCTCAGACCCGAGCCCAGCAATTAGTGAGAGTGGGGTGGGGGGGTGCGGGTCAAAGCTCGGGTGAGGAGCCAACCCGTAGTCGAGCCGAGCTCGATTAGGAGTCGGCTTAGAGACGGGCTAAACCGTGGCCATTTGATCTTGGCGGGATTAACCTAGATCATGCCACATGGCACTACCCAAGTCACAGATACTCAGTTTTCCTATATATATTGATACATTGGATTTTTCCTGCCGACTTATTTTTATCGAGGAGAGAGAGAGAGAGAGAGAGAGAGAGAGAGAGAGTTTGATGGAGTTATCATCTAGGGTTAGTTCGACTTCGCATAACCATTACTTCTAGCTACGAACTCAAAACGTGTCTCTATTTCTTGTGTTAGAACCATATCGAGGTATAGTTTCTGAATATATAATTTTTTTTAAAATCCTAAACCTAGATTTCTTAAAAACTCATAGAGTGCCAGTTGTCCAAAATCTGACACGTTATGGTATTTTCGAGATTTTGGGAGATTTTGAACTCGGAATCATGAAGTATTTGAAATTTCAAAAATTTGACACGATTAAGAATGATTTATATTTTTCTTAGAATTAAATATAATATTTTACTATTCTGTAAAATTTGTGCAACCTAGATGCAGTCAGGGAACAAACAAAACTGTTATCTGAGCGCCATATTGGCCATAACTTTTTACCAACTTACGATTTTGTGAATTCGTCGATTCTAGCATTCAAGTAGCATAGAATTCTATATGAATTTATATGAAAGTCTAGATTTTATGTCAGTTGATTTATTTGGTCAATAGGACGTCTCGATTTGCGTGCCACAAGTCTCAAGTTGGCAAATTCAGTTTCTTTGGACAAAAATTATGATTTAATCTAATAATTAGAATAATAGAATTAAAATAAAATATTAGACCAATTAATTTAGAATTAAATAAATTATTTTTTGACATAGTAATTCGTACTACATAGGCGATTTGGACTCTGATTTGGGACATGATCCGTACCACAGCTAAGGACCACAAGCGAGTATATTTTTATGATTACTTTTAGTACTTGATAGTCTCTATAATGCTTACTTAGTATTGATTATTTTATTCCTGACACACGTTACACGGTTTAGTAAATGGTGAATTCTTGTATGAGATTTAAGACTTTCTGGACTATTGTTATTTCATCGTGTTTGGTTCGGAATCCTTGTTTTACTAGTCGGGGGGGGGGAGGAATTCTTAGTGGATGTGTGAACTAACTTTTCCATCCCATGGTCTTACTGTTATAATAGCAACCATGCATGACACGTGTGATTTTTTGGATTTTACCCTTAGTCGTTCACATGTCGACAAAGTATTTTGAATCACGTAGTTTAGTTTATTCCTATAAAATACTTGCAGTTATTTTCTTTGATCGCCTGTGATTATTATACCTCATTTCCATGACAGGAGTTCAACAGTTAGTTATTCTGGTTGCCTTATTATAATTTCAGTATTATTTTCATCATATATTCTTTGCTATCTATTGCTGTATAGCTTCTACCATGTATTGGAACTATTTTTACTATGATGTACTCGTTCCAATCCTGACTGGATAACAATATTTTAGGTGACTACGATGAGGATGAGATACCTACACATTATGGACTACATGTTGGCGACGTAGCAGAGCCTGATCTTGCCCCTCAAGAGGATCATGGAGAGTTAGCAGCTCAGACCCCGCCTGCGATTGAGTAGTTTAGTAAAGTAGTATTTTAGTTAGTTATTTTGGACCGAATTGTTCTCTAGGACTTCTAGTTATATTTATAGATATTATCATTTGGATCTTTAATATTATTTGGAAGACTATTTTGGAGCCATAATTTTGAGACTATTATATGATTATCTCCTTATGATTTTATTATCTCAGTGTCGGTGATTGAGTATAGTGTGGATAAATATATATGTCGTGAGTTGTAGATTATACTTGTGGCTTATTATATAGCGTTCTACCATCGATAATGCGGCGTAGGCTAGGCGTGCCCATGACTCATGCCCAATTTTAGGGTGCGGGTCATGACACATTTTTATGGTGGCCCATGTAGGTCAAATTTCGTATAAGGTTGCGAACTCGTGGTGTTACTTAAGTTAGTTATATTATTGTGAGCCTACTATAGGATATAAGATATTAGGAATAGAAAATTACTCAATCACAACTAGGATCCTGCTATGTTTAATTGTTAACCCTTATTTCCCTCTGAGTTATCGGACGTACCTTATGATTGTTGTCCTTATTGAATACTGCTTTATTTGATTCTGGTGCATCGTATAACTTTATATCTTTATTCTTTATGCTTAAGAATACTTTAGTAACAGAACCCTTGGGTAGGAATTACAAAATCACGACTGGTGGAGGTATTATCCTAGTTAGTGATACTTGCATGGGGCGTCGTGTTACCTTAGGAGACCATAATTTGGATGCTAGTTTACTCGTAATGCCACTACCGAGTTTTGACGTTGTCCTCGGAATAGATTGGTTGAGTAGGCACCATGCTAGCATAGACTGTCATTGAGAATGTATGTTGTTCTGCCCTACAGGAAAGCCAGAATTTGAGTTTGTTAGAGGAGAAGTAGAACATGGTGATGGGATTATTTGTTGATCCATGATAGAAAAGAAGGGCTTGCCACATCCCATTATTGCGGAGTTCCTAGATGTGTTTTTCGATGAGTTTCCAAGATTGCTACCAGATAGAGATCTAGAATTCTTTATTGACTTAGTACCGAGGGCAGAGCTGGTGTCACAGCAGGTCTACCGGATCAACAATAGCGAGCTAGCAGAGTTGAAGAAGTAGGTTGATGAATTTATAAACAAGGGCTTCATTATATCAAGTTTCTCACCTTGGGGAGTCCCGGTCTTATTTTTACCAAAGAAGGATAGGTCGGTGCGAATGTGCATCGACTACAGGGTGCTGAAGAACCTTACCATCATGAACAAATACCAACTACCAAGGATAGATGATTTTTTGATCAGTTGAGCTGTGCGAGAGTATTTTCGAAGATCGACTTGATGTCTGGCTATTATCAGTTGAAGGTAAAGAAGGAAGATATTCCAAAAACTATATTTCGGACAAGATACGTCCATTATAATTTTATGGTGATGCCGTTTGGGTTGACTAATGCCCCGACAGTCTTCATGAACTTGATGAACAAGGTGTTCCATCAATACCTTGACAAATTTATGGTGGTGTTCATAGATGAAACTCTCGTCTATTCAAAGACGCCAGAGGAGAACAAGGAGCATATGAGGATTTTGCTGGAGACCCTAAAAAAGAAAAAGCTCTATGGGAAGCTCTTAAAATGTGAGTTTTTCCTGGATAAGGTAGAGTTCCTTGGGCATGTGGTAACTGGAGACCTCTTCTAGGGTTAGGGTACGGTCTAGGGGGGAGGAAGAAGAAAGAAAAATGATGCAGAAAGAGTAAAATAAAGAATAAAAGGGATGAGAGAGAAAACACTCATATATATAAGGGGATAGGGAGATGGTTTAGCCAAAATAAACTGAACCAAGTGTCCATTCTACATGCGTGTCATAAACCGGATCTATGGCAATGCCAATGGGTATTCTACTGGTATCGGGTAGTCTCTCCAGACAATAGGAAAAATATAAATGAAAGGAACCATCATGCAAATACAGCAAAAATATAATATCAAAAAATAAATTTAAATATAAAAAATTCAAGAAATATCAAATCTGGAAACGAATGTGACATCTCTACCCACTTTAGAAAAAATTTGTCGTCAGAATTTTACTAAGGCTAGTCGGGCTAAAAAACACACTAGAAGGCTCAGAAAATCACAAATTACTTATCAGAAAATAAATTACATCAAGAAAATAACTAGAATAGAAGAAAAAGCTACAGAAAGTAAATAATTGTACACAATCATATACAGAAAAATGGAGGCATATGAAAACATATACCCCTAAGTCAGTTAAATAGGAATTTATCCTCGCTTGCCTATGCTGACTCACATAAATGGACAAGAGCCAAGCCTTGAAGTAAGCCGATACCAACGACTATATCGAGGACATGACTCTAATCCAGAACATACCTTCGTAGTCGGGACAAACGATGGATATCACGTACCACGAGATACGGAGGCAGAAGAGTGGGACGAGAAACTCGTCTTCACTCGCTGAATAAGTAGAGCCAACCATTGCACTCCTGACATAGTGGAATACAAGGCCATCGACAAGAACCCAAGATGTACTGCTACTACCCGATCTGTTACTGAAGGACAAAACTAGAGCAACTCAGGAAGATGGTGCCTGCGATCGTCGAAGTACTGCCCTTCAGCTGACTAGGATGCTAAAAATGCATCTGGGACTGCGCATATAACTGTGCTCTACGCTGCCTGACACTTTGAGCTCGAGATTGGGGAGGATGTTGTACTAAGGTCTGTACTATTAGTATTGTCTTATCTTGGTCTACCACTACAGGATTTGATAATTGAGGTGACTGAAATGTCTGAGATGATATGCTGTGAGTAGCTGGTCGTTCTTGACGCGACAATTGCGGGCAATTTTTAACTGTATGACCTATAGCTAAATAGTGAGAACATTGTCCATTAGCCTTCCAACAACCTGATCTAAAATGCCCCATCTTCCTATAGTAGGCACATCCTTCTGGTTCTGTCGGGTAATGTTGCGGGTGATATTCTGGTATAAAGCTCTGGGGAAATACTCGTTGTCCGGGTGATAGTCATGGGCAGGAAACAATCATATGGTCGGGTGCTCCACGTAGAAGTCATAGATGATTAGCCCTTCGATATGTTATATTGGTGTGTCATGCCTTCCAGCATAAGGAATATACGATTGGAACCTCCGCGAACTGATATGAATGATTGTAAGCTGATACTGGTGAGGGATGATAAAATAAAGAGCCTAACATGGGTGTTTGATTCCTCTTACGACCCTCAGTTGTTGATGTGGTCCCCCTGACTATATACTCATGTCCTTGCAAAGTTTCTACGGTAGACCGGGATGGATAGTCCAACTTATTGAATGGCTGGTACTGTCCTTCTTCAATCCCTACTCCATCTGGACCCAAGTCATTGGTTTGGAATTTCTCTGAAAGACTATGCATATTGAGTTCTAACAACATCTGAAGACTCTATTGCATGGTACGATATGCTTTAGCTAAGACTCTTGGTAAAGCTGGAATACTTGTTGCTAAAGCTGAAGTTAAAGTTGTTGTTGTTGTTGATGCCGTGTGTCACCATCATGGTCCTGATCATCTCTAGCATAACCTGCGAGCTTAACTACTCAAATTATGGTAAAAAAATTTATGGAACTAGCTGTCCTGGTATGACTGACGGAGCTGACTGATGTTGAGAGGTTGTTGGCTCTTAATTATGACTCGACAACAAAGTCTGGTTCTAGCTTACTACTGGAACTGCTGGAACTACTGGAGTGATGGAACCCTCAGAAGGAGGAGCATGTGAGGTATCCCTGAAGAATAAGGACACAAGGCAATCAACAAGGGTTGGGAATGAAACAATCATGTCAAGCAAGTTTTTAGTTCAAGGGAAACGGGAAAGTGCAGGTTTAAGTGGAGTTCAATCGAAGATAAGTAAAGGATTAAGATTATAACAAGATAAGTCCCCCCACAAGTCTGAAAAATATACCTGCATGGGCCACCACTAAAATCTTGTCACGTCCTGCTCCTAGAATATTAGATAAATACGAGGACTGACATGGCCAACCATACCTTGCAGAATACCGAAGTAAGCCGCAATGTGCTAAAGTTGTCTAGAAGATAAATGGGTAGACTCTAGCATGCTATGACGTCAGTTCTAAGGCCGAGAATTTCTATTATCCCAATCCATCAACAATAATTTCAAGAGTATATCATACATGTAAGTAAAGAGGCGTCCCAAATTATATGTCACATATGATAATGAAGCTAGTGAATACAAAATACTGAACTAGCAGAGTATAATTATACATGATCAAATATACCATCCATGGTCTAATATATACATCATGTTGACCGAAGTCAGAGGTGTAATCTCTGAACAAAAGGGCTAATATTGGCCCGTGCTAAACACCACATAACGAAATAATACTATGAGGGGGTGGAAGAAGAAAACCCACTCATAAGCTTTAGCTGCTGTCATACGAGTGCGAGCCATCTTGCTGGAAGTATGATAAATCCTGGTTCTTTTCGGGTAAATATGTCCAAGAAAAACTAGTGGGGTTAGAACCCCAAGCAACAAGTACCACAAAAGAGCTCAAGGTGTTAACCAAAACCATAATCAACAGAAATAAGAGACAAACGAATAACCAAATAAATTTGGGTCAAGCTTTGTACGGTACCAATGTACTTGTCTCAATAAAATAACCATAAGGACTGGTGTACTGATAACAAACTAACTATAAAGAAGGATAAGGCGACGAGCCACAAAAGGGCATACAAACTACTCTGGATAAGGACCACAACCCTTAAACCTAACAAGGATCGGGATTGCAAACCTTCACCTGAGTAGATCTTTGTACTCTAACCAAGCGCCGAAAGAAAATAGAATATAACAAAACGAGTTAGATGAATAGAAAAAACATTCATATCACGACCAAACATGCCTACGGCTTGCTATAATTATCTAACTAGGGTTATCACAAACATAGTTAATAAAAAATTTATGTTTTGAAGAATATCGCTACCACCGACATTGCAATCAATCTGGATGGCCAAGGGTACGCTTGTCTAATACTTATAATGCATATCACAAACAATGATGGATAATGAACTAAAGCAGAAAACTGATAGCATAACACAACATAATGTAGACATAAACTAATTTTTAAAAATATAAATAAATTTTGTAAATAAGATTGGTTTTGAAAACATGAAGAGATTTTATAAGTGAAAATGGTTTTGTAAACATAAATTGGTTTTGTAAACATAAATTGATTTTTTAAACATAAAGAGGTTTTATAAGCATAAACTGGTTTTATAAACATAACTTATCTGTTAATTGTCTTGTAACATAAACTAAAACTGAATCTGAAACATACCTGAAATATATACTGAAATGCATATACTGAAATACATAATGCTATGAATCGTGGCTCAATAACCACAACTTGTAGTATCGCAGCACATCACATATCTTGTAACTACATTATGCAATAAATTATATAACTACCACGGTACATCACAAAGTCTTGTATGTACCATGGCATGCATAAACTTGGTAGGTCATGGGGTCCTTTCCTAACAGGATTGGTCCATGCTCATGGGGCCCTTGGAGATCGGGGTAGCCGGTAGCGCAATATTCTTTCCTTCCAATGATCTAGTCAAATTTTATCTCGTTTTATCTTTATTTTCAAGTTCTTGAGTCATGGACACTCGAGAATTTTCTAGAATGATAAGTTACAAGTATGAGGTATTCATGAGTTATCACAGGCGAACTTATCGTATCCGCAACATGCGATACATTGGGCAATACTCACACTCGATCTTTCGATGCCAAATGTAATAGGTTTATCATAGACAAAAATTTTCACAATGTCTTGAGGATCAGAACATATGCTAAATTATAAGAACACAATATCCAACTATATAATACACAAAAAATATCCAAAGCAAACATGTAAGGAACGCATGATAAAACCAGAAACACAAACTCACGTAAACAAGATTGGCACACAAACTGACAGAAAGTGCGCAAGCTACAAAGAGGTGGCACACTTTGTCAAGTTAACCAACATGGCACACTTGACAAAAGTGCATGGGCAAGAATAAGGCATGCTTTCAATGAAAGTGCGCGAGCAAGCTAGCTAAAAAACAAAACACCCAATCCGAGGTCAAATCTCGACAGTCGAGAAACTCGTTAGTCGAGGAGCACAAAAATTAATAACACAGAAATTGAGAAACCAACCAAAGCTTCGTCCCTAAGGAAACAAAGAGGGAAGAAAGTGCGCGAGCAGATCAAACGTAAGAAAAGTGCACCGGCTGAAGAAACATAAAAAAAGTGTGCCAGATTGCCAAACGCGAAGAAAGTGAACCAGATTGGCAAACGCAAAGAAAGTGCGCTGACTGACTGTGGCACACTTTCTCTTGGTTTCCCAGAGAGAACTTTGATTGAATACGCACCAACTGGTTTTCCTCTCGAAAGTGAGCCACTGACTCATGGAGTGTGACTAGCGTACTTTTGCTAGAAGACTGAGTATAGTATAATTAGTACATACGAAGAGTTGGGATAGCACACCAATGAGCCCAAAGTGAAACATATATATTTCTAAGCCAACGGGGTTCTCTTTCATAATCTTCACAGAGCACTATTTTTTTCTCCAGTCAGCCATTTTGGTGTACGTATTGTATCAAGTTTCAGCACTGAACTTAGCTTGACTCGAAATTAAGCACGACTAAAAACAAAGTTACATAAAATATGGTGTCCTACACTATGAACTAATTAGTTTTGTAAAATATAAAGTTTTGAGAGATCAAACCACAAGATAACAAAAGTGAACATATAGACCCAAATTCAGGTCCATGCGTAGAAAAATTATTTCACTATGGTGTCTCTCTACACCCTTTACCTGCCATCAGTCTTTTCTGCTTTCACATCATACGAATTAAATTCTACTTCAATGAAAACAACCATTCATTCCACATTCCAAGCCAAACCCAAAGTCTCCGACATTACGTAATGCTTCCTTTCCCAATCTGTGGCTCGCACTTAAGAAGAAGTGAAGGGACATTAGTAGGTCATATTTGGGTTGGTTGACTCTCTTTAGCTTACAATTTTCACTTTTTTGCTCCATACAGGTCAGGTTTTAAGGGCGAAGTATGCTTTCTCATCCACCGGGCAAGCGGGTTCTAAACAACAAGTATTAAAGATGAAGGGGTGTACGGTTCCAATAATATGAGCTAGAAATAAACAGAAAATATTAAGAACTAAAAGCATGTTTAATTCCATGGTTTTCTCTTGTACAAGATGTACTTCCCTGGAGTGACTTCGTAGCCTCTACCTCTCACGGTCCAATTGATCACAACCGCTTCTAGGGTTAGAGTTCGGTCTTGGAAGAGAGTAAGAAGAAAAAAATGAAGTAGAAAGAGTGAAATAAATAATAAAAGGGAGGAGAGAGAAAATACGCATTTATATATAAGGGGAAAGGGGGATGGTTTAGCCATGGGTTTAGCTAAAATAAACTGAACCAAGTGTCCATTCTAGATGCGGGTCCTAAATCGGGTATATGGCAATGCCAAGTATTCTACTGGTCTCGGGTAATCTCTCCAAACAACATAAAAATATAAATGAAAGAAACCTTATTGCAAATACAGCAGAAATAAAATATCAGAAAATAAATTTGAATATCAGATATTCAAGAAATAACCAATCTGAAAAAAGGTACGACAAAAATGGAAGCACAAAATAGAGAAACAAAAATCCAAAAAATAAAAATATAATAATATAGTTTATGTGTCGTAACTTAGGTCCATGACATATCCTTACACAAAGGCACAACCCTACAACCAAACAAGGACAATGGTTGAATCCATCACACTATGATAGTATATTTTCTAGGCGACTAACATAATAATACAATCACAACCAAATCCAATTAATAAGATCAGACAAACACTTGTATGGGTTGCTAATTATGGAGTCTGAGCTTATCTCAGAATAATGCATAATAGGTATCCTCACATCACGCCATTGTCGAACATGAGCTAACCGATCTAAATAAAATAATTATACAGGCACTTCACGAATTATACCAGTTTCCTGTAGGGCCACTGCACTAGATCACGGTATTAGTTCAATGTTCCTATAGTAAAATAGTGGCTCGATATTATTTATAATAGGTTATATACTGTACTCTACTAAGGCGGATGATATACAGTATTTATGGTGGCCAGCCTACAACGTACTTAGAATGAATCTTGGTGGAAAGTTCGTTGGCTTAATCTCGGGATACCATTTTTTTCAATGTTACTACCAATTTTAGTTGCTTAATTAACCCTATATTATTTTCAAATCTCAAGGCGTGGCCACATGAGAATTTACCTTAAGATGTCATACAAAGTACGGACATGCTAGATACAAATCCATGTAAGTTCAATCTGGATTCACTCGAGCGTGTATGCAATATTCAATAATCAAAATCCTAGCCACGCTTTAGTACTAGACTCGCATATCATGCATGTGCTGGAGGAAAAGTATATATATATATATATATATATATATATATATATATAGTATTACTCATTCAGGAATTTGGAGGCATTCTTAATGCACAACCCAAATATAACTCACTTAACACGTAACACGGTATATTGCACCTTGGTGCATAGGTCATGAACAATATCAGGTAATAATTATATCAGTACGGATACAATATTCGAGTCCAATTAGCAAGATTATAATCATGAGTTCTAGCACAGGGTCGGATTACAGAGTCAATTATCCTCTCGAATCATAACACAAGCAATAACCAGGGTCAACCACATAGAGGAAGATAAGAAATATTCTAAATGAAATAAATAATCCCAACAAGAAAGTACTATGAGTATACATGGAGTCACTAAGGATAATATGTGTCTAAGTCATGCACAAGAAGGTCAAGCCGCATGAACCAACCCGACCGTATGTTTTAACCTGGCCGTTTGCTTCTCCAGCCTGCATGCTCCTCCAGACTGTATGCTCGGACAAAAGTCCACTACTTAGGACAAGTGTCGAAGTGATAGAAAATAAATGAAGTGTCAGGGAAGTAACATAAAGGTGTTTCATGTGACAAGGCATAAGTGTCAGAGAGAAAAGAAAAAAGCACATAAAGTCGTGCAGAGATACCAAAGTCGTGTAGAGACAGGCGCCCAAAAGAAGAGACGCATGGATCGTATCCGTATAATCTCATGGACGCATAATCTCCTAGACAAAAGCACATATGTTTCTGATCTGAAACCTTTCACTAAATACGGCCCAGGGGACGGGCGTTGCCAAGAAAATTATCTGTGTTGTCCACCTGTTTCGGGCCAAACCTAGCAATTATAATAGAACCACTGACACTTACTCTCTATCCGGAACTCCAACTGCTTCTAGAATAGCCTCAGTGTCCTGAAGACAAGCGTCCGATGCAATCTCATCCTCGGTGTCATAGAAATACGAGGGTTGGAGGTTCTTGAAGTGGCTTGTTGAGTTGTTGGCACGATGTCTAGCTCTTTCCAAAGCCTCATACTGTCACACCCCAGTCCCGAAGGTCTCCCGACTACCGCCCCTGCCAGGCGCAAATCACCGCGCCTCGGTGCTCCCGCGGGACGTATAGCCATTTGCCACCAGAACGTGATGCCGTGCGAGCCTGGGGTTGCGCCCGCACAAGGCAACATCGTTAAAGTTTGCCTATCATCGCATCTATCGAGTAAGCAGCAGAGGAATATTGTTGCAAGCATTTATCCATCTGAGTATTCGGGGCAAATCAAGGCACAGGGTTCTCTTTAATACAATGGTATCATTCCATCAATTATGCCCCTTTATACGAAAGCAGCTCAAGGCAATCGAAACCAAATTTTTGGGTCTTGGGGATAAGGCACGCCTATTGCTTCCTCGGACGATCCAATACCTGCAAGCAAGTAAACTATTGGTGGGTCAGCACTTTTATAAGTACTGGTGAGTATAAACAACTGAACAGAAGCAACATTCACTAAAACCAACACTAAGTAATCATGTTATAAAATATTATATTACTAGTGATCTTTCTAGTTTTACCTATATTCGTTACATGCAGCACAAGAACAGAGTCATATTACTTTCTTTTGGAAATATCTTTGAAAGCAGAGTTCATGTTTAATATAAGCAAGCAGACAAGACAACCCGATTGTTCTACTATCAGGGTGTGCGTAGCGTGTCTTGTAAGCTATACTCAAAGACTCTAGGGACAAATGCACATGTAGGGACTATCCTCTATCAAGCCAATACAATAAACTGGCTATATGCAGTTCGGTCCCCAAGAAACTTAGGATCGGTAGCCACAATCCAGCTAATCAATGACTCTTTTATCTGATGCTATTAGCAGCTGTGACTCATGGTTGCTTTCCACATGGTTGCCTTAGTTTTTGCCGTCGCCTTGTGTCTTCGTGGCAGGGAAGGACATGGTAAGTATTCTACAGGTGGTTCAGACGGACAGGTAAAAGTCACCGAACGGTGGCAAGTTTATTTCAGTAGTTTTATATATACTGCTTGCTTTTAAAATGAATTAAGGCAAGATAGAAAGACCATAAATAATATGCGGGTTTCATATAAAAAATGTGTTGATTGGTATAGTTGGGTTAGCTTGCCTTCACCAATATGTTTTGATGTACTGACACTCGTTGAAACAGGTTTCCCGTACTAAGAAGATCCTGCGACAAGATGAAGTCACTGCCAAATCCAGTCCAGTTGTCGGCGTATCCTGATCATGCCTTATTTTAAAGCATTTTTGAAGATCCAGGAGCAAGCAACTTAACTCATGCAGCTCAAAGGAAAAGCCATCGTCTCCCTAGTAGGTCTTAATATTTTGAAGTTTTAGTAAATGATATAATGTACAGGACAACTATCTTATTTTGTGTCAACTTTTGTAAGCCCGTGAGGCAACCTTATGACTTGTTCAAGAGTTTTTAACTATATGTTCATTATTAATAAAGAGAACTTTTCCATGTTTTAATTTTGTGTTTTAATTTATCTGCGTACTTTGAATATGTTCTCACTATACAAAAATTCCTTAGCCTTGCGTGGTGTGCAACCTAGGCCCGCACGGTATCACGCCCGGGGGACAACTATCGATTCCACAGAATTATGGTGTGACATATTGGTATCATAGCACATCTTCAAGTCCTTTGACTCTCGTATTAGAAAAGTTCCTTTAACGATCAAATTTCTGAACGAACTCTTAAACTTGTTAGGCCAAAATAAGATACGTTCATACAATGAGTCCATAATACATTATGATCCTGATATAAATTATCTTCTTTTGAAGGAATGGCATAAACACAATCTTCAGCGCTAGCACCGGGCGAGACACAAGCCCAAGAAAGTAGTTCTGGCACATCAAGAAGTTCTCAGAGCCAGCAAGCCATGTCTAGTGTCGATCCTATTCAGAAGATGATGCAGATATTAGAGGCTAACCAACAAAGGGACGAGGCTCATTATGAACGAGCTGAGAAGCGAGCAAAAGAGAGGCAAAGAAAGTTCCAAGACAATCTAGAAGCTCGGTTTACAGTCCAATAAAGGCAGGTAGATATCCTGCAACAGATTATGTAGACCTTGGCCTCCAACCAGTCCGCGGCAACAGCAGGGACATCGGTGGAGCAACCTGCGCTTGAAGTCGAAATACCGTAAACTCCAAAGAAAAAGGATGTGACTGCCTTCGACTTTGCCGACTTCAAAAAAATCTTCAACACGCCATTTAAAAGGACTGAGGATCCAATCGTGGCTCTAGATTGGTTGGCCGAACATGAGGATCATTTCAAAGTTTTGGAGGTACCCGAAGAGAAGCGTGTTGTGTGTGCCCAACTCCAGCTCTGTTTGAACGTGCACCATTGGTGGGATGTGCATCGAAGACCTCTTTCAGTTGACTATAATGAAGAGACGATTGCATGGGCTACCTTCTGTGGCACGTTTGAAGAGGAATTTATACCCCCTCCCGTACGTCGTCAGAAAGAGAACGAGTTCATGCAACTACGGTAAGGCAACATGATAGTCAAGCAGTATTCCGTCGAATTCAACCAACTCGCCAATTTTGCAAGCTCCTATTTACCTGATGCCGTTAGTCGTGCTAGAAGATTTAAAGGCGATCTACGTCCTACCATCCATGTGCACGTGGTCATTCCCTAGTAACAGATGATACGAGAAGTCCTCAACCATGCCCTTTTCCTTGAACCGTAGTATCCTTTAGTTGCTGCCGGCACTGTGCATACTTCCAATCACAAGTGCCATAGCAACAAGAAAGTAAACAATGCTGCAAAGCGTCCAAATAATGACGGCCAGCAAAAAGAAAATCCAGGACAACTATGTTTCTTCTGTAAGAGGCCGGGGCACACCATTAATGAATGTCACCTTAAGAAAGGGTTATACTTCAACTGTGGTGAAAAAGGTCACATGTTTAGGGACTGTCTGCTTCCATCCAATTGCCGTCCTCAACATCCAAATCCTGCCCCTGTACCCCAGGCCAACCGTGCTGCGCCTCAGCAAGAGCGTCACCAAGCTCAAGGTCGGGTCTACACTATGATACGAGAAAAAGCCTTGGCCTCGGACACCGTTGTGTCAGGTACTTTGTTTTTTAATAACATACCTGCATGTGTGCTATTTGATTCTGGTATAATGCATAGTTTTATATTCACAAATTTTGCTATGGAAAATAATATAGAAATAACACAATTGTATCTAGATCTAAGTGTTAGCACCCCCTCGGGCACGAAAATATCTGTCCGTTCAGTATACCAAGGTGGTTACGTTTGTATTGGAGGAAGGAAGCAATCGTTAGATGTTTTAGTCCTAGATGTTCGGAATTATGACATCATTTTGGGGATGGATCGGCTCGACGCCTGCTCGACAACTATCGAATGTACAGAGAAATGAGTCATCTTCTGCTTTCCTGGAGAAGCCGGATTCTGCTACACGGGTAGTCTAGCAACTGATGCGTCCAAGACTTGCATGGTAATTTTAGCGATATCTGCTCGACCGATGCTACACTTTGGCTGCGAGGGATACCTACCATCGGTTCGGGACACACAGCTGGATTACGCAAACATTGAGTCTTCTTCCATTGAGGCGGAGTTCCCTGATGTGTTTTCAAGCGAACTACCCGTCATACCACCTGACCGAGAGATCGAGTTTACTATTGACACATTCCTAAATACTCAGTCGATTTCTAAGCCTTCGTACAGAATGGCCCTCGCTGAACTGAAGGAGTTAAAGTGCCAACTGCAAAAGCTGCTAGATCATGGGTTCATCCGTCTGTGTGTGTCTCCTTGGGGCATGTATGTGCTCTAATTAAAAAAAAATATAGAATATTGCGACTCTGCATCGATTATCGTAAGCTAAATAGGGTCACCATCAGAAATAAGTATCCTCTGTCCAGGATAGATAACATCTTTGATCAATTGAAAGGGGCAACGGTTTTCTTAAAAATTAATCTTTGCTCGGGCTACCACCAGTTGAAGATTAAGCCTGAGGACATGCCCAAGTCTGCATTTCAAACCCGCTATGGACAATACGAGTTTTTTGTCATATCGTTTGGTCTTATGAACGCCCCTGCTGCTTTTATGGATTTGATGAATCGAGTGTTCTGACCATTCCTCAATAAATTTGTCCTATATGTTCATCCATATTCTTCCAGTACACCAAGATATCGTCGGTCCGTTTAAAATATTAAAGTGAGTTATCTCAGTTGCAAATCAGATTTCCCTGCCACCGTCGCTATCCAAAGTGCATGGTGTCTTCCATGTTTTACAGCTTAGGAAGTATGTGTACAACCCGAGTCGTATGGTGGATCATGATCAAGTGTATCTTAAGGCAAACTTAACTTATGTTGAACAATCTATACAAATCTTGGATCGTAAGGAGAAGTTACTTCGAAGTCATTCGGTTCCTCTTGTGTGCTTGCTTTGGCAAAATCATTCGGTCGAAGAATCCACTTGGGAGCTTGAATCTAAGATGAGGGAAAGGTTCCCTTCATTGTTTCCTAGTGGTAGGTTCTATTCCTAAGTTTTGTGGACGAAACTTTTAATTAATTGATTAGGATATTGTGCCTCGTTCCCCCTATTCGGGGAGCGCGACTAAGAAATACAAGACGGTATTGTTCGATCAGGATAGATTGAATCAATAACTCATCCTCGTTATGGATTTTCTTCTTCAGAATTGATTCCCATATTCAGTGGACCGTGTCCCGATGATGGACTTAGCGGCAGAGTCAAGTGGGACCTTTCTGCTACAAGTTTTCTTGTCTCAGTTTTTGCTATCGCTTCGTTGCTTTCGTTCTTTGAGTTGGTTTTCGGATTTGCTTGCATTTTCTTGAACAATTTTAATAAATTTTATTATTTTCGTTCGTTGAACTACACTTCAATTTGGAGATTAGAAAGAGTGGAAAAGGTATTGATCAGTTATTCGTGGTAATGCAGGTGAACGAACAGTAGGCGACGTGCGAGCGGAGCCCCAAAGCACCTTTTTTCTTTCCTTCCAACCAACTTCTGAGTGGCTTATATTTGGTTTAGTTGACCCTCCTTCCAAGTCTTTACATCTAAAAATCTTGCATTATTGTTTGCCCCGATCAAACGATACCAAGTAATAACTAAAAGATATCAAGATAAAAAGGAATAGACTTGGATTATTATTGCTTGTCAATCATCTTGTGAACGGTTACCTTATTGCATGCTAGTTCATTCAGAATATTTATCATATGCTTCAATTTTAGTTAGAATGTATACTTCTTCTACAAATTATGTTATGCATATAGAACACACTTTGCTATGCGATATATTGATCAATAAGACTATGCAAAACCGTTTATGCTATGGAACTTGTATCATGCTCGTATTATCTTAAACTGCATGAACTGATTGAAACTTAATAGACGTCGTTGATCACGGATAATTTGTGCACAAGGTTTTTGATTTTGCGGATGGCCGTCGGGCACTGGGACTGATCCGATCCGGACGGAACATATGGATTAGTCGAATGTTGGAGGAAGAAATGGCATGCAGCGGGGCTCGCCAACTGTTGCATATCATTTCCATCCCGTGACTATAACTCGTCCTTGTGGCATTATGCCAGTGATCCCTCATATATTTAAACCTGTGCAAGCTAACTTGTGTCTTCGTGGCAGGGAATGACATGGTAAGTATTGTGTAGGTGGTTCAGACGAGCAGGTATAAGTCACCGAACGGTGGCAAGTTTATTTTAGTAGTTTTATATTTATTGCTTGCTTGTAAAATAAATTAAGTCAAGATAGAAAGACCACAAATAATATGCATGCTTCATATAAATAACGTGTTGATTGGTATAGTTGGGTTAGCTCGCCTTCACCAGTACGTTTTGATGTAATGACCCTCGTTGAAATAGGTTTCCCACACTCAGGAGATCTTGCGAGGAGCTGAAGTCACTGCCCAATCCAGTCCAGCTGTCGGCGCGTCCTAATTGTGCCTTATTTTGAAGCATTTTTGAAGATCCAAGAGGTAGCAACTTAACTCATGCAGCTCAGAGGAAAAGCCATTGTCCCGCCAAGAGGTCTTAATATTTTAAAGTTTTAGTAAAGGATGTAGTGTACAGGACAACTATCTCATTTTATTCTAACTTGTGTAAGCTCGTGAGGCAACCTTATGACTCGTTCAAGAGGTTGTAACTATATGTTCATTATCAATAAAGAGAACTTTTTTATGTTTCAACTTTGTGTTTTAATTTATCTGTGTACTCTGAATATGTATTCGCTATGCAAAAATATCTTAGCCTTGTGCGGTACGCAACCTAGGCCCGTACGGCATCATTCCCGGGGAATGACTATCGATTCCACAGAATTGGGGCATGACACCTACACTGACCGAATGAGGGTGTCATCCCGACGTCCTTGAGATGCTAACAACTCTCTGAGGATACCAAGTAGTATATTGTTGTTCCCTCTTTTATTATGTACTGGTTGTATGGGTGGAATTGTTACAACGAAAGGTACTGCCTGGATCAAGGGTTCCTCATTTTGAGCTGTTCTGGAGTCGGCTTCTGAATGCTGAGGATGAACCTCAAGAGTCTGTTGGACTACCAAGGTTTGTCCTGCCATTGGAAGAACTCGGGCTGGATGATCGGAAGGACCAGAAATAGTGTCCCTGAAAGATAGAGAACACAAGGATCAAATCGGAAGGACAAGAGTGATCGAGGATGAAGGCAAGTATCAAGTCAAAATTCTGAGATATAGAGTCGATATTGGAGGATATCAAGGAGTATTATGATTAAGATATCTAAACACTGGTAAACCCCCACACTTCTAAATTTTTAGACCTGCAATTGCCACCACTAAAACTGTGTCACGCTCCAGAACCAGAATACTAGAGAGCGAGGGAAGACAAAGACAGCTACGTATACCAGAGTATCTATACTCTGAGATACGGCCTCAACTTTCTAAGATATGTGAGGGTTTACTCTATAATCCAACAGTCATTCCTTGGTCAAGCAATTCCTAGTTGTCTCAATCTCAAGCAATCAATAATTTACAAGATGTATAATCACCAAATATATAATAGTAAGGCATCAGTAACTTGATGAAGCAAGACAAGTCTAGATTAGAAAATCAAGCAATAACGGCCAATCATGTCGTACGGCGTGCTACCATTAGCTAACTAGGATTATTACAACCCTAATTACTAGCACATGCAAGTTGAGATTCCTTACAGCCAAATGCCCTGCAGACTATCCGGGTTATCCAAACAAAAGGATACATGATATAGATTTATATGTTATAGTTATTTTCTGGTGATGCAATAATCGACGGTGTGCTGGAAGTGTGCCCCTTACGACGGAGAGCTCAAAATCCATCAGAATGTCACTGGGATACCAGAATTGCATGTAGCCAGAAAATCTCTCTAAATATTTTCTAGATTAATATTCTAGTTATTAGTCTGGATATGTTATCAACAATTCATAACCATGGTGCTCAAAAATTTTCTTTAGACATGATGCGAGACATGAGCTTGACAAGTACATTTAGGACAGGGACAAGAAGTCAACTACGGAAAGTTATCTTAACGGTTCAGGTATTACATTCCAAGAATCTATCATCTTAGGAAAGCACTTCATCGAGACACTATCAGGTATATCAGTGCTTGTCAGGTATCCGGAATCAGGAGTTTATGATTAACAATGTAACTATAATCCATGTACATGAATTCCGTGTTCAGGTTAATGCCACAGTTAGTTTAAAATATTTCTAAGAAAATTCCACAATAATATGCCAAACAAAGGGACAAACAAATAAACAACAAAAAATACTATAAAAGTAATTTCTACTAACAAGTGTCACATGTACATGAGAAAAGTTGTATAACAAGATACTAAAGAAAAATACTAGATAACCAGTCCTAGTGCCTGGTATAGACAGGCGCATGAAAGCTGGTTACATGGGGTATATGGCATATGAAATATATGACACATGTGATCTATGGCACATGGGATCTGTGGCACATGGGTTGCATGGCGTATAGGAAGCATGGTGCATGGGATGCATAGAGCATGGGTTGCATGGCGTATGGGTTGCATGGCATATGGGTTTCATGGCACATGGGTTGCATGGCGTATGGGTTGCATGACGCATGGTCTAGGGGATACGCCAAGGAGCTTCAGTCGAATGACCTCCTTGCGCATGAACTCCTTCTTCTCCAAAACATCAAAGCTCTATGGCCGAAAAGCTTAAAACCCAATTTTGTTTTCTTTGTAAAAACCTTATTTTAAACCCAAATATAGTGAAATAAAGTTCTAAACCACATAGAATCAAATTTTTTTAGAACAACAAGTTTTTGAAAATAATAAGGTTTTAGAGATCAAAACCATAAAAATATCAAGAACACCCAAAAACTCAAGAACACACAATATAAGCAAATAAGATGCAAGAAAGCTATGAAGTTAACGAGTTCTTCATCCTTAGCAAGTTGTACTTGCCTAAAACTACACCACTACTACCACTACCGAAGGGGAGGGTCTATGGCTGGCCTCGGGCTCACGGTCAAGAGAGAGGAAGGAATGGAGAGGGAGAGAAAAGAAAATAAAAGGAAAGAAAATGAGAAAAGTGAAGAAGAGAGAGAAAGATAGGGTTATATATAATAAGGGGATGGGTGAGTCGCCACACAAACTGGAAATTACATAAAAGCAGTCTACAAAAACCCAAAAAAAATACACATGAAGAAATATACAACAATTGCACAACTAAACCAGATACAAATACAAAAATAGTGAGGCGAGTCTCACAACTCTCACCTCCTTAGAAAAATTTTGTCCTCAAAATTTCAGTAAGGCACAGGGTCTAGCAAGATAACTCCAGGAAAGCAGGCAATAAAATAAGCAAGAACATACGAGTATCAATCATAAGCTATGAACTAACTAGAACAAGACAAACACACAAAAGACAAGATCAGGGCACAAGATATATGAATAAGTATACCTCATGAGTCAAACAAATACGGGTATCAAGCTCGGGTATCACCCTCGTGCTCCCAAGTCGACTCACCTGGTGAGTGATGCCCCCAGCAACTCAGACTAAATGAATGGTCCAATTCTTGAGAATCTTCTCTCTCTATTCCCAAATAGATACATGTCTTTCCTTATTCGAAAAGTCAGTACCAACGACCAATTCTAAATGATCTTGGATATGGCTTGCATCCGGAATATACTGTCATAATTGGGATACATGAAAAATATTATGTATCTAACGAAGCAACGACGGAAGAGTGAGACGATATAAAATATCTTCTACTCGCTCGAGAATATCGAACGGCCCAATATACCGCGGACTAAGATTTCTCTACACACCTAATCTGATGTCTCCTCAGGTAGGCAAAATTTGAAGGAATATATGATCGCCGACAGAAAACTCAAGAGGTCGCCGATGCGAATAGGCCCAATGACGCTGACGAAATTAAGCAATCTTAAGATGCTTCCAGACTTGCTTGACTATCTCAACTGTTGGACTATCATCTCGAGACCAAGTAATTGCCTCTCACCAATGTCATCCCAAGCTAACGGTGATCTGTACTTCCTACCATACAGTGCCTCGAAGGTCGCCATCTGGATACTGGCCGGGAAAATATTGTTGTAAGAGAATTCCACCAAGTGTAAATGATCTTTCCATGAACCTCCAAAATCAAGGGTGCAAGATCAAAGCATATCTTCTAGAGGCTAGATGGTACGATCTGATTGTCCATCTGTCTGGAGATGATAAGCTGTATTGAACTTCTTACGGGTATCCATACTATATTGAAGACTCTGCCAAAAGTGAGAAGTAAATTTGGAATCTCTATCTAATACGATGCTGATCGATATTCTGTATAATATGATAATTATTCGCAAGTACATCTGTGCTAACTGTTCTGTTGTCTGGCCCACTCTGAAAGTAAAAAAAGTGAGCAACCTTCATGAGACGATCCACTATTACCCAAAGAGCATCTCTACCAGCTAGGGATCTAGGAAGACCCGTCACGAAGTCCATAGTAATGTGCTCTAACTTCTCCAGAGTTTGTAAAGTTTGAAGAAGTCATGCTGGTCTCTGATGCTCAGCTTTAACTTGTTGGCAAACTAAACATCGAGAGACAAACTGGGCTATCTTCCTCTTTATACCATTCCACCAAAAATGTTACCGAATATCACGATACATCTTGGTTCCTCCGGGATGCACTGAATGCTGCGAACTATGGGCCTCTGACATAATCTCGCAACGAATGTCTCCGTTAGGTACACATAGGAAATTTTCCAAATAGAGAGTTCCATCACTGTGAATGCTCAGTTCTGCTCTATGCCCTTCCTCACAATCTACTCTGAGGCACTAAAGCTTGACATCCATTGACTGTGCTACTATAATTCATTCCAAAATGCTTGACAGAACTTATAGGCCTGCCATCATTATTGTGTCACTGGGAAGTATTACTTCGATGCCCATCACTCTAAGATCTTCTAATATTTCTCACTGTATTGTAAGGAAATAAGATCATGCTCTCATACTCAAGGCATCTGCTACGACGTTAGCCTTTCCTGGATGATATAGGAGGTCAAGATCGTAGTTTATCATCAAATCTAGCCACCTTCTCTACCTCATGTTGAGGTCCTTCTGAGTAAACACATACTTCAGGCTCTTGTGATCGATAAAAATCTCTACTCGATCTCCATACAAGTAATGTCTCCAAAGCTTGAGGGAAAACACTACTGTTGCTAACTCCAAATCATGCGTCAAATAATTCTTCTCATGGTCTCGAAGCTAACGAGACGCATAAGCTATAACTATACCATGCTGCATGAGAACACATTCTAATCCTTTGCCTGGCATATCATAATATACGATGAATCCACCTGACCCATCTGGAAGAGTCAAAATTTGTGTCGTGATAAACTTCTATTTGAGTCTCTCGAAAGAGGTTTGACATTCATCTGTCCAGTCAAAGCGTACATCCTTTCGAGTTAACTGTGTCCAGGGTTCAGAAATCTTAACAAAGTCTACCATAAATTACCGGTAATATCACACTAACCCTAGGAAACTACGGACTTCTACAATTGTTCTAGGTACTGGCAAGGTCTCTACGGCTTCTATCTTCTTGGGATCCACTTCTACACCACTTATAGCAATGATGTGTCCCAATTACGAAATGGTCTCAAGCCAAAATTTGCATTTGCTGAACTTAGCATATAGCTGATATTCTCTGAGAACTTGAAGAACTGCGCAAAGATGCTGCTCGTGCTCTGCTTTACTTTGACTGTATACCAAGATATCGTCGACGAACACTATCACGAACTTGTCTAACTAGGGTATAAATATACGATTCGTGAGATCCATAAATATTATGGGCGCATTGGTTGCTCCAAAAGGCAACACTAGAAACTCCCAATGGCCATATCTCGATCCATTACTAAAAATTACGGGATTAGCGACGTTAAATTTAAACGTCGCTAATATTAAATATATCAGCGACTCCGAAGAATAACGTCGCTAGACGTCGCTGTTTGGCGACAAATAGCGACGTCTAGCGACTATAATTCAGTTTTTTAAAAGAATAGTCGCTAAAAGTTTATTTAAGGTCGCTAAACATTATTGAGTTATATAATTTAGCGACGTTTAACGACGTATTTAGCGACGTTATTTCTGTATATATTTAGCGACGTATTTAGCGATGTCATAACGTCGCTAAATAATTTATTAGTGACGTAATAATTTTGTGTCACTAAATATCGCTAATTTATTTCATTTAGGTCAATAAATTTCTCTTCCCCCCATTTCCTTCGATCTCTCCCAAATTTTAAAAAAAAACCCTCCGTCAGCTTCTCCTTCCTCCATCTCTCCTCCTCCCTCCGGCATCCCCTCCTTCCTCCCGATGACCCCTGGTGACCGCCCTTAGGCCGCGTCCTCCCCCCTCCGCCGTCAGATCCTCCTTCCTCCGGCGTCCCTCCTCCCTCCGACGTCCCTCCTCCCTCCGACGTCCCTCCTTCCTCCGGCGTCCTCCTCTGTCTGGCAGATCCTCCTCCCTCCGACGTTCTCCTCGCAGTCCGCTCCCCTCCTCCTCACTCGGTGAGCTAGCTTCTCTCTCTGTCTCATTTCTTTGTCGCTTTCTCTCTCTTTAACACGACACAACGACACGACATGACATGACCCTAATACTAACATGGACACACTAACCCTAACCCTAACTCGAACACACACACACACACGCATCTTAGGCTTTGAGTAGGGACTGAAATCAGTAGACACGACACAACTGCAGAAGAAGTGTGAATGTGAGGGACTGCTCAGTTAGTGCTCGAGTTCTTCAACTATTTCATGAAAGGAGTATCAGATATGTCTGGGGCTGTATAAGTCCAGTGAGTGACTGATACCTAAAGGCAACATGCAGTATCAGACATACAACTGATATTGTGGTATTAAGCACTATTTGGGGTTAGTATGGTAGGGATGCAACTGTGTTCTGTCCATATTGAAAAAATTGGTATGCCGACAGTAGGGTGTTTTAGTGGACTGAATACAGTAAGAAAGAGATACAGATGTGTGCAGGTTTGAGGAGGGGGTAAGGTTAGTACAGTGCATTAAGCATTGAGTTCCGTTGCAGTTTGGATATGGGGTTACAACAGCATCGGAGCTAGGGTGCAAGGGGTTGGTTCAGATATGCTGTAGTCAAGGGTTGATGTGCAGTACTAGCTGCATTTATTGGAGCTCTAGCTTAGCAAGGTGGCACTGAAGTTA
Source organism: Iris macrosiphon (assembly GCA_036927795.1). Taxonomy (NCBI): domain Eukaryota; kingdom Viridiplantae; phylum Streptophyta; class Magnoliopsida; order Asparagales; family Iridaceae; genus Iris; species Iris macrosiphon. Next base: position 73,790,504 of record JAYESA010000009.1, on the reverse strand, counting down.
GCAAGGCTAGTAGGGACTAAAATAAGTAGATATCGGGGAGAAGTATTAGTATTAATTAGGTTTTGAGTGTGTTGGTATTTTTTGATACTTGGGTACCAGGTGTTCAATAGTTTCGTCCAAAAATATGGAAGCAATAAATTACTATTAACCTAATCTGCAGCTAGGAAAACTCAAAAGTCCGGAAAGAAAGACATCACTGTTTTGACTTTTCCTTCACTTTATTTATCATATTTAAGGGTACACTCCATTATTTTAGACACAAACACTAACCCTATCTCTCTTCTAGTTAGCTGTCTGAGTTTAGACATAACCTTGCATATCTGTAGCGCACAAAGCTACACACATCAGTTCTAAGTGGTTGCACAGAGCTGCACACTGCTCAGTTGTGCTCCTCCTAGCTGTGCTAGCACAAAGCTGCACACCGCTCTCCCTTTACTTGATCAATGCCAAATGATGCACACTGAAAACTGTGAACTACTCTCCCTAGTGACCCGAGCTCACTCAATCACTCAAACACAACCATACTTGAAGGTAGCAGTGAGTATCAGTGCATGTACTGTATTTAAAGATGAGTATATATGCTAGGACTGCGAGTATCAGTGCATGTACTGTATTTAAAAATGAGTATATATTTGAAGGTAATTGTATATTCATTTTTGCTGCAGAAGTATCTAAAAATGGATATGAATTACTATCTGCGTCATCGTTCGTGGATGTACAACCGTCATCCTGATGATATGAGTGGTGTGCGGGTTGAATTTATTGAGGGTGTACAGCAGTTCCTGCAGTTCGCCAAGGCGTTCCTTCAGTACATGGACGGTACCAAAATTAAGTGCCCGTGTGTGAGATGTTGTAACTTGAAATATCATCCAGAAGTGGAAGTCACATATCATTTGTACTCGAAGGGTTTCACACCGAATTACTATCAGTGGACCGCACACGGAGAACTTGTGTCTTTTAGCATCAAAGTCAGAGCTTATGCGGTACCGTATATAGATGTCCACGACCATGCTGCTTACGACGATGGGTGGGTGAACATGGTTTTTGATGCGGCGGGACCTAGTTTCGATCCGGACAATCATGATGTAGCTGAGGGGACACCGAATGCAGATGCTACAAAATTTATGGAGTTGTTGGAGAATGCAAGGACTCCATTATATCCTGGTTATGAGGATCATTCACCATTGGAGGTGGTTACAAGATTGTTGAGCATCAAGTTCAATTTTAACATGTCACAAGAATGCTATAACCGACTGATGGATTTGACTATAGAGATCTTGTCCGATGGTACAAAGTTGCTTAAAGACTTCTACCAATCTAAGAGGATGGTGAGATCGCTCTGGATGGGATACGAGAAAATTGATGCATGTCACAACGGGTGCTTGTTGTACTATAAAGACGACAAGGATGAAGATGCGTGTAGATTCTATGGTGTTGATCGCTACAAGGCCACTATTAGAGGAAAGTCTGTCGGTGCAAGGAAACCTACCGATTCGATGCACTACTTATCTTTGACGTTGCGGTTGCAGAGGTTGTTTATGGTTAAGGATACTGCAGAAAACATGAGTTGGCATAGGCAAAAATAGATCGAAGGAGTATTGGATCATCCATACGATGGAGAAATATGGAAGCACTTTCATGGAGAGTATCCAGATTTTGCTTCGGATCCGCATAATTTTAGATTGGGGCTCTCCTCTAACGATTTTATCCAATTCGGACTTTCGAGCTCCTATTATTCATGTTGGCTTGTGATCGTCACTCCGTACAATCTACCGCCATGGATGTGCATGAAGACTCCCTATATGTTCCTAACTATTATTATCTCGGGTCCGAACAATCTGAAGAGGAATATTGATGTGTATTTATAGCCTTTGATAGATGAGTTGAATCAGCTGTGGGAAGTTGGTGCCAACACGTAGGATGTTTCTAGAAAGCAGAATTTTCAGATGAGGGCAACACTTATGTGGACCATCAACGACTTTTCAGCCTATGGAATATTATCAGGATGGAGCACTCATGGTCATCTCTTATGTCCGTATTGCATGGACCATACTAAGGCTTTCCGTTTGAAACACGGAGGGAAACCATGCTTCTTCGATTGTCATCGATAATTTTTGTCGAAGGATCATCTGTACCGGAGGAACAAGAATGCTTTTCGTGCGGGCATTGTAGAGAAGGCCAATCCACCGCCAAGGTGGCCCGGATACACAATATGGAAAGAGGTAAAATATTTACCAAGTGCTATCAAAGAGCCTGCTAAGGGGTGCAAGTGTGACGGATTTGGTCGCACCCATAACTAGACGAAGAGGAGTATATTCTGGGATCTGGGATATGCCATATTGGAGCACCAATCTGATCAGACATAACCTTGATATCATGCATATCGAGAAGAATGTGTTTGATAACATAATTAATAATATAATGGAGGTAAAGGGGAAGACTAAAGATAATCCGAAGGCCATGTTGGACTTAGAAGAAATATGTAGACGTCCTGCGTTGCATTTGATAGAGGAGGAGAATGGAAAGTTAAAGCAACCTAAGTTAGTTTTTTCACTGAAGAAAGAGGATAAAGGGAGACTTTATAGGTGGATTCAGGGTCTAAAGTTTTCAGACGGGTACGTGTCAAACTTGAGAACATGCGTCAACCTCAAGAAGAATAAACTGGCGGGTATGAAGAGCCACGATTATCACGTATTCATGGAGAGATTAATTTTTATTGTATTTCAAAAATTCTTACCGCAGGTTATTTTGGATCCATTGGCAGAGCTCAGCATATTCTTCAGAGATATTTGTTCTACTAAGTTGCTCGTCGATCGTCTAGAAAAGCAAGAGAAGGACATTGCGGTAACATTATGTAAACTCGAGAAGGTGTTTTTCCCTGGATTCTTCGACTCTATGGATCATTTTCCAATTCATCTTTCCTATGAGGCACGTGGTTGGTGGTCCTGTCGATTATCGATGGATGTACCCCTTCGAGCGGCATCTGAATCACCTAAAGAGAAAGGTAAAAAATAAGGCATGAGTTGAGGACTCTATTTGTGAAGTTTATGTTCTCGAGGAGATTACAAACTTTTGCTCGACGTATTTCAAACCTCATGTTGCTACTAATAGAACGAGAGCTCTGAGAAACGATGACGGATATCAGGAATCTAATGATGCAATACTCAAAGTATTCAATTCGTCCGGAAAGCCTTCGGGGAAAATAAAGAAGAGATATTTGAATGACGACGAGCTAAGGGCTGCTCAGTTGTATTTATTACTCAATTGCGACGAGGATAAAGTTGAGAAGCTAGAGGGGTAAGTAATTAATACGTCCACGTTTACATCATCTCAATATAATATTATAAGCTACTATTATACTACTAATCAGCAGTTGCTTCATTATTTTTTAGCACATATAATGATGAGTTGAGGTCGGTTAGACTCTACATAACAGACGAAGAAGTAGAACAAGAAATGAGATGCCATTTTTCTTCTTGGTTGAGCGCATATATAAGAAGCTTGGTAATTACTTTTTATTTATGCACTTGCAAAATAAATAACTTACTATCGCTACTTTGGTATTTAGGTCGATCGTCTAATAACACCCGAGACCGAATCTATTAGAAATCTAGCCAAAGGACCAATTTAAAATATGACCAAGTTTCTGTGTGAATGGGTTTAGGTTCAAGTCAACAAATGCTCCTATTAGAGACAGCTTTATGGATCTTGATTCTACGAAAAATAGTTGTTTGTGTATCAAATCTTCGAACTACAAAGACGTCGATCCAGACAATAATTTCTTTGGCATCTTATGAGAGATTATGGAGTTGACATATAATTATGGCACAAAACCTGCTAATATCGTGCTATTCAAGTATGAATGGTTCGATCTGATTCAAGATCAAGGTTGGAAAATTGACAAGCATGGTCTTATGGATATAAACTACAAGCATAGATATCAAGGCTACGAACCATTTGTCCTATCAAGTCAGGCTCAGCTCGTGTACTTCACAACTTATCCTAGACGGGGGACAGCAAGGTCGTATTAGTGGACAGTATGCAAGACTAAATCTAGAAATACCTTTGACATTAACGAAATAGCTTGTCAGGAGGATGAGCTATCTCTTGTAACAAATATTGTAGATGTGGACTCAACGAAAGTTAGTCATTACATGAGTAATAATGTAGAAAATGTAGAATTATCTGAAGAGGAAGACGAAGACAAAGACGAAGTAGATGAAAGTGAAGACGAGGAGGAGGAAGAGGAAGAGGAAGACGAGGACGAGGAAGGCGAACAAGATAAATTTTTTGAAGATGATTGAAAATAAAATATTTTGCCTGTAGAATGTAACTATATTTTGACTATAGAATGTACTATTTTTATGAATATATGTATTATATTTTGACTGCATTATGTACTATCCATTTAGACTTGTGACACCACTAGTTATTTACTATACAATTCTATGAATGCTGTGAGATATGCATAACATTTTGCCAGTAGAATGTACTATATATTTGTATATTTTTTATTCATTATATGTTGTTATCAAGTATGACAAGAAGACACGGAGGGTTCGGCAGGTCCCGAGACAGACAAAGTGCTCCTCTGGTACTGCCTACTGTTGGTTCCGGATCCTCGTTGCCCAGTACTCTAGTATATCGATCAGTCACATCTTCGACTGCGATGACGTTACGTGGCATCACTCCTGAGACGAGTAGTTCTAGGCGTGATAGTACTCCCTCGTCCAGCGTTCCTCCTGCTGATCAAACCATGAAGACAGATGAGCATGTAGAGGAGGTCGTGCCGACATTGTCCCAGCATCAGCTAGATCCTCCATGTGCGCCTCCGGAGGAGACGAGGACAGAGATTTGGTCCGACGGTACAAAGTAAGTCAATTAGATGGTTTAGCATCATAAATATCGTGTATTTCTTTATTCATCATATATTGACTTTTTCGATCAAAATAATTATCTTTGTATAGATATCGTCTATCGTCGATCGGTTCAGAGACGCTTGGGCCTCTTTCTGAGGAACAACTATGGTGGCCCTTGGATCAACTACTCTAAAGCTCCGGAGGAGAGGAAGGCGTTCTGGTTTGCGCACTTCAAGGTAAAAGTATATTATATAAATCCTCTAATTTATGTATATTATATAACTTATTCGTGATGCTCACTTACTAAATTATTTATTGTAGCAAACGTATTTCTATCCTACGCAAAATTTGTTAATATTTAATTTTATTATTATTAACATTAATATTAATATTAATATTAATTTTTTGGATAATTAATTTTTTGGGTTAAAATTTGTCATGTTAGATGTCACTTAATGTTATTTAACATACCACAAACTCAGGCTAAAGCTCTTGTGTCAGATAATGGTAGTACCACTAGCTCTATTTTGGTAAATTTATATAGGAAAATAAAATGAAATGAAAAACTAACTAGCTATAGCATAGGACGTGTCATGGATAATTAGACTCCGCTGTAATTATATTAATCACACCTAACTCCCACAAACTCAAAGACTAAAGCTCTTGTGGTTAGCACTTGAGTATGGATTCTCATTCAATACCAACCTCATGATTACTATAACTAATAAAAAGTTTGTAGTCACATGGTAAGATAACATGATCTACAAATATATACGTTATATATATACTTTAGGGAGAGATTATGATATGAACTATAAATTTATGCAACACAAAGATACTTGCTACTAGAGACCTAATGGGAGCCTCCCTCCATCCTCGATTAGAATCCAAGCCAAATATTTGTATATCCTACTTTAGGGAGAGATTAAAGTTACAACACGTACTTAGCTATCATTATATAAATATGTATTATATTCTTCAATCATGGGAATCTCTCATATAAGGAAGGTTAAGCCAACAAAGTATATAGAAGTATTTGCATGAGATTTGACTCAAAGAACCAAGTTTAATTATACTTTGAACTACCCTATCTAAAGAAAGCATCCTAAACATCTAAGGCTCTCCAATTGCCAGGAAACGACCCTAAGAAGCTACAAAGAAGCCCTTCGCACTTTCTGTCCACCTTTTCTCAAAGCATGAGCAAACCCTAACCCTAGGCCACCTACCTACCCTTTAGAGAAAAAAAAATTGCCTAGTTTCTTGGAGTTTTCCGAAAGGCTTTCTCAAAGTCTAAGTTTGAACAACTTAATTTACTGTGTTCAGAAAAGAAAAAAAAAAAAACCGTTGATAAAGGCACTACCAAAATTACTCGAAACTGGCCCAAATATTTATCATTGATAATTATAAGTTTGCCACTCCCAAACATTACTCGGGACTGTCCATTCCTGATTTTTTTTATAACCAGAACTGTCAAAATTTTGACAGTCCTATCCATTTTTAGGACTGTTAAAATTTTGACAGTCCTTCCAATTGGTAGGACTGTCAAAATTTTGACAGTCTTGAAAATATATGTTGAATTTTTAGGACTGTCAAAATTTTGACAGTCCTTCCAATTGGTAGGACTGTCAAAAGTTTGACAGTCCTAAAAATATATATTGAATTTTTAGGACTGTTAAAATGTTGACCGTCCTTCCAATTGGTAGGACCGTCAAAATTTTGATGGTCCTAAAAAAATCAACATATATGTCAAATTTTGACAGTCCTTCCATTTTTTTTCTTCTTTTTTGGTTTCATATGTGCTGTTATTTTTCTTTGTCATTGTGTATTATTCATGTCATCTGACCAATGTCTATGTGACTATACAGTATTCAGTTAGTAAAATGATCAGATATGATTTGTTGAAATTAACTTATTTGTTAATGGTTTTAGGTTGTATTTAAATGTATTTTACTGACTGTCTAAAAAATTAGGACTGTCAAAATTTTGACAGTCCTCCACGACGCTGGAGTGGAGGATCTGGTGATAGTGGAGGAGGAAGGAGGGGAGGGAGGAGCGACGGACGCCGAGGTAGTCGAGGGGGAGGGGAAGGAGACGGCGGGAGGCGGGGGAGGAGGAGGAGGAGGAGGCGGCGACGGGAGGCGGCGGTGGAGGACGGGGGAGGAGGCAGAGCCCAAATCCTTGGCTAGTATGAGTAAACTGTTGGACTAGTAGAAGTTTACTTAATTCATTAATGGGCTAGTCTCAATCTTGGACTAGTTCTAAGTAAACTTTGTAGTGTCCTTATCAACAGCCAAAAAAAAAAAAAAAAGAAATAAAACTTCTCTTTTGGGAGTGCATGCTCACTAAAGGAATAACATAAAGAAGCATAAGAAAACAACTAAGAAAACGCGTAGTAGTAGTCCTAAGTAAGCTATGGAAGGATGGATGCTGCTAACAAAACCCATGCCGCCTTTGTTGTGTTGGCACATTGGATGTACTCGTTTGCCATGCCCTTAGGATATAGGTCCGCTTAGTTCCTATTCTCTCTATCCTTCTTTCTTTATGAAAAGAAGAGACTATAATAACAAAGAAAAGAAACCAAGTTCCATTTACATGCACATGCCTCGCCGCAATCACCACCCATGAGTGGGGTTCACTGCTACCAAACTAAAGAAACATACAAAACCCTAGTATATGCCATGATTGGCAATAGGCTAAAAGTGAGAGCTTTTGGCTTCAATAAGTACTTTCACTATACTGGCCACCATATGTTATTAAGGTAATTATTTCATGCACCGCCCGGATTAGCTTGTAGACAATAGTGGAACCGAAAATTTAAGGTCGGGTGGACCGTAGTGGACTAACATCGACTAGATATGACTGAGTGGAAAAGAAAAATAAATATGTACATGTTGGTAGAAATCTCACAACATATAGGTAGATAGAAATCTCATAATATTGAGGTGGATAGAAATCTCACCACACCAATTGCATAGATGTCCTTCTTATTTATAAAATACAATAGTAACAATAAAATAGAAATAAAACAAGCAAAATAACAAGAATATAATCAAAAAATATTATCCTTATCCATGATTATTGAATTGGATGCATGAGTTGGAGATTTGAATTTGAATTTGTAACTGACATGGTCTTCTAAAAACTAGTATAAAAAGATTTTTTTTTTTTTTTATTGGGATGTAGCCCGCCTCCCATATGGTTCATTCTATGGTTGTAGAATCCAACAATGGTGCTCAAAAATATCGTTCTCTCTCCGTGTTAAGTAGACGAATGGCAGAAACGTAAGAGAAAAAAAAGTGTTAGTTTGACACGTGGTGCTATTTTGAAGTTTCCGATAAAATATAAAATTTTAAGGGGGTGTATGGGATATAAGTTGATAGGATTATTCCAATGAATTTATAATAGAGGAGGATAAAATTACTAGAAATATAATTAGGAGAAAGTTCCATAGTGTATGACTTTCTTAGACAATATCATATTGGTTAATGATAGTTGAAAATATATATTATATTCTAAAACTTGTAAATGCATGCGCATTGCATGTAAATTATTTTTTTAATATTGTTAAATCTAGTATAAATATTTGTAAATTAAGATTATATATATATATATATATATATATATATATATATATATATATATATATATATATATATATATATATGTGTGTGTGTGTGTGTGTGTGTGTGTTTGTAAAACTGTAGATATATGTTTAGATATAAAAACTTAGTTTAAATATATTTTGAATATTGAATATATTTTTATTTGGATTTGTTATGTATATCGTTATATAAATTTGAATATATGTTTAGGTAATTAAAATAATTTTATGATGTTTCTACATAAGAGAAACACGTACATGGATAGTGAGAAATTTTTAAGATTATTTTAATTATTAATTACGTGAGGATTAATAATTATTAATTACGTGAAGAAAATAGTGTGTTACAAATGATGAGGAAAAGAGTGGGTTACGGATGATGAGAAGTAAGATGGTTTTAGAATTTTTTTTAATCTCCCGTTAGTTTTTTTTTTTAATAAAATTGGTTGAGTATTTATTAACGGTTTGGACGGATAATATAGAAGTTGGTTTAAGGTTTTATTTATCTCCCGCAAGTAATTTCTTTAAAATTTAATTGGTTGAGTATTTACTTACGGCTTAGACGGCTCACTTTTCAGCCGTCTAGAAAGTGAGTCGTCTAGAAACCGCTTTATATTATGGAAGATATAATTGTTGGAGGAAACTTTGGAATCTAAGAAATTTAAATTTAGAAGGATGATAACAAAATAAATGGAATGCAACTTCAAGTCAAAGAGAAGAGAGGGGAAGTCCATATAGATGAGCAAGGAACACCTAAAGGTAATAGTTTTGGGTGTTTATGATCGATCATTAATCATTATGGAGAAACTGAAAATGATGTCAATTATATAAATAAAATAAGATGGTTAAAATGGAGCAATGTTTATGGAGTACTTTGTTATTGCAATAGACATAACAAGTTTGAAAATAGAATTATATAAGACTGATATCACTCGTGATTTATGTATCATAGTATTGGACTTTTAAGAAGCATGCCTAGAAAGTTAATATTTCGAAAATGAAGATGCTAAGATGGATAAGTAACAACTATAAAAAAATATGAGTACATATATAGAAACTCAATATTGGTATTATTTGGGATTCTCAACCTATGTAGAGGACACCTGAAGTGCAACGAATGTCATCCGTGTATCAGAAATGTTCGGACAATCGAAGGAGACAAAAGTGGTTAGCACGTGTTACAAATTAAATTTTTTAAAAATAACAATCTTTTTAGCGGTATAATGTTGGTACACTGCGACCAGTGTACCGATGGTATACCGAATTTAGTGTTGTTCATTACAGAAAGGTTCTGACTCGAGATATCATTTTTTGGTATAACATCGGTATACCGATGTTGGTATACCACCAGTATACCGATGTCACGGATGAAGCCAAAATTTTTATATTTTATTAACATCGTTATCCAGATTGCTGCAGAATTTAGAGGGCTTTATATATGTTGCTTCTAACCCTAACCCTAACCCTAACCCTAATCCTAATCTAATCTATTATTGTGAAGATCAAGGAGATAGTTCTCATGTTTGCAACTTTTAAAGAGAAGCCAGTAGGGATTGGTGGCTACTTCGAAGAGAGATCAGTTCGGGTGATTATGGAGTGTCTCTACGAAACTGGTTGTGGGGTTCTTTCCAACAACTACTTGTAATCAATTTTATTACTTTGAGTAGTTATGGTGATCCGTTTGGATCGGTGAAAAAGTTTGTAGAAGTTATATTATTCTAATTTATTAGTGAAGATTTTTTCAGGGTTGGACTCATATTGTTTTGTAATTTTTCCCACAAAGGTTTTGCACATCAAAATATATTATATTTGTGTTTGGCTTGTTTCATGATTTTAGCAACGTAGTTTTGTGAATTTTTTGTTCTCTCATAGTATCTTGATTTTGGGGAACGGTTTTTGCGTTTTATTCAAAAAAATGGTATCAGAGCTAGTTGGCACACAGATTCTTACTTTACCAATCTACTATGATAACCAGACGACTACAATAATGACATCAAATGATCTCTTCAATGGAATAAGAGGACTGTATGACTTCGTCACCCAATACTGAATGAGACCATCAAGGATGACATTATTGCATTTGTTTAGAACACTACTGTCACGCCCCGATCTCCCGCAGGCTAAATTGGCCGTTCCCGCTAGGCGAGAATCACCGCGCCAGCGCTCCCGCGGAACGATCGCTTTATGACCCATCCGGGCGTGATGTCGCACGAGCGTAAGCCACGCCCGTGCAAGGCCGTGGTTCATTGGCTGGCGGTAAGAGTTCTAAGCCACAGAGTCGCACAAACTGTCCGAGTGCAGCAAAGTTATAAATGTATAGTGATTTGGTAACAGGTTCACTGAGTTGACAATATAGCGGAAGCATTGAATAACACAAGTTGAAGTAAAGCAACTCTTTATTGATATAAACAAGTGTTACAGGCGGCGTATAGCTGAGATTACAAGTCGCTCAAGCCTCTCTCTTTGAAACAGTAAAAGCATGCCAAGTGGCTACAATAGTGGAATGATTGTACAGGCGATGTTCACAACATTATGTCTTCTATATGTGCTTCTGTTCCGGACGCAATGCTGCTTCGGAGTGATCTCCATGCCTTAGCACGCGCGAAGGAGGCATCCGCACCGAACGAGGTTCTCCCGCACCCTGCATTAAAACTAGTAGATTATCAGTATATTGAATGCACTGGTGGGGAAGCTACTCGCCTGCTCGACAAATCCAAACACGTAATACAGGTTTCGTGCAACAACTATTATGTTGTCTTTCTAGTTGCCTTAGGATCAGTTTCATGCAAGATTTGAATAGCCTAACTCGTATGGCAGTGCGCCGTACGACATAAGAGAAACACGGCGAGACATACCAACTTACCATTAGTCCTTCCCTGTCCAAGGCAAACATTGTTAATTCAAGCACGGGCAGGTATAACATTCAAATGCATAGCATATGCAAATGCAAACACGAGAGTCGTTGTATCATGATCGTTTAGATGTTCAGTTATTCATTGATGCGATGCAATACCTCGCACGTTGATAGCCGCTAAACGAAGATGACTTATCTATATGAACAGTTGTCGCTGGCATAGCCATAAAGGACCGGAATAGCACATGAAAGAAATAAAATGCAACGCACGGATCAGGAGAGCTACAGGTCATTCCTTCCGAGGCAGGCGGCTACTTAGTCTGGGAGCAAGAATGGCGTGAAGGATAAGTTCACAGGCGCTATACGTCATTCTGCCTGATGCAGGCAGACTAACAGCGTTTCTGTCCGAATCGGATTGGCCCGGTGCCCCGGAGATCGTTCGTAGGAATGAAGATCAGGGGATCTCACTTGTTGACAAGTTATCCGCGACATGCAGGTCTCAGGTCAGGTGCACGAACAAGTTTAAGGCAGGATATATATATATGAAACAAGTTATATGGAACAAGTTTGAGTCAGGATATATATATATATGGAACTTGTTGAGGCAGGATTGTTCACAATAGTGTATTTATTGATTCTTGGTGCAAATTCCCTAATTCAGGAATTGCCTTAGCGACCTAACGGTCCCGGATACTTGCAGGTTCATTCAGGCACGGAAAGACTACTTAGTAGTCTTCCGGGGTTTGGATGAAAACAAGGCAGCATACAAACAGACAAGCATGCATTTGTATAAACACAAACATTCACGTTAGCTCGGGCCCGAAGGTAAGCCGAGGAGTGATATCGTAAGGAACTTCCCGAGCGACACGTTCTAGGGTAGCATGCGAGGGTCTGAATATATATATAAGCAATATTTCATTTTCATGTTCTAGCATAAACAATACAAGTAGGGATTATTCCCTTATCTAGGTGCATTGGATTCTTATAAGCATGCAGGGGGTGATTCACCTAAAAACTAGCATGTAGCATTCCAAATTTTATGTGTGTTGGCTAAGCAAAGACAAGTTCACCATAGCCACCCACCTTAGCGATGATTTGCCTCGATAGAGCGATACGTCAAGCGAGCCTCTGAAAGCCTAAGCTGAATTCCTGTAGGGACAAGTCTGGATATCCTTTGCCTCAAACAAGTATTCTCGCCTGAGCAAAGCTGGTCGGGACATGCACTTTTGCCATTTGAATCGGCAGTCCGCTTGAGCGGAACGGGGTGTTACATCCTACCCAACTCAGAAAAAGTCTCGTCCTCGAGACTTACTGAGGACAAGCAGTATGTTTCAATCAATTTTTAATTTAACAATACAAGGCTGAGGCAAACATATACAAGTTGTTATACTTGTTTTATTTGGATATTCACTTGCACAAGCGTTCGAGATCAGCATATCGCTAGTCTGGATCGTGCGCACATTCGAAGTGCACCTCTAGCGTGAGCACGCCAACCAACTTAGCGATAGCGAAGTCTCAGCACTCGAGTTTCATATTTTCTTAAGTCTTGGATCGTGCACAAGTTCAAGGCGTCCCTCGGATAGATGCATTCAACTAAACTTAGAGTTGGTAAAATCGGATAAGCTACTGCGATACTCTCAAGGGTTCACACAGGTTGGCACAAAGGCCACTCGCGACACAATATCATACAAGCAATCATATCATTCAAAACGTATTTTGAAAGTATTTAGACTTATTGATGGAATATTCTGTTTGGGACAATAAGAGAGAGAGCATACACAAAACCTACGAATGAACTTTTAAAACAGAGATATCGAAATGAAGTCCAAGGGCGTAGAAGCCAGGGTCTGATACCAATATATCACGCCCCGATCTCCCGCAGGCTAAATCTGCCGTTCCCGCTAGGCGAGAATCACCGTGCCAGCGCTCCCGCAGAACGATCGCTTTATGATCCATCCAGGCTTAATGCTGCACGAGCGTGAGCAACGCCCGTGCAAAGCCGTGGTTCATTGGCTGGCGGTAAGAGTTCTAAGCCACAGAGTCGCACAGACTGTCCGAGCGCAGCGGAGTTATAAACGCATAGCGATTTGGTAACAGGTTCACTGAGTTGACAATATAGCGGAAGCATTGAATAACACAAGTTGAAGTAAAGCAACTCTTTATTGATATAAAAAAGTGTTATAGGCGGCATATAGCCGAGATTACAAGTCGCTCAAGCTTCTCTCTTTGAAACAGTAAAAGCGTGCCAAATGGCTACAATAGTGAAATAATTGTACAGGCGATGTTCACAACATTATGTCTTCTCTATGTGCTTCTGTTCCGGACGCAACGCTGCTTTGGAGTGATCTCCACGCCTTAGCATGCGTGAAGGAGGCATCCGCACCGAACGAGGTTCTCCCGCACCCTGCATACAAACTGGTGGATTATCAGTACATTGAATACACTGGTGGGGAAGCTACTCGCCCGCTCGACAAATCTAAACACGTAATACAGGTTTCGTGCACCAACTATTATGTTGTCTTTCTAGTTGCCTTAGGATCAGTTTTATGCAAGATTTGAATAGCCTAACTTGTGTGGCAGTGCGCCGAACGACATAAGAGGAAACATGACGAGACTTACCAACTTACCATTGGTCCTTCCCTGTCCAAGGCAAATATTGTTAATTCAGGCATGGGCAGGTATAATATTCAGGGGCATAGCATATGCAAATGCAAACACGAGAGTCGTTGTATCATGATCGTTCAGGTATTCAGTTATTCATTGATGCGATGCAATGCCTTGCATGCGGATAGCCGCTAAGCGAGGATGACTTATCTATATGAATAGTTGTCGCAGGCATAGCCATAAAGGACAGGTGTAGCACATGAAAGAAATAAAATGCAACGCACGGATCAGGAGTGCTACAGGTCATTCCTTCTGAGGCAGGCGGCTACTTAATCTGGGAGCAAGAATGGCGTGAAGGATAAGTTCACAGGCGCTACATGCCATTCTGCCCGATGCAGGCAGACTAACAGGGTTCCTGTCCGGATCGGATCAGCCCGATGCCCCGTAGACCGTCCGCAAGAACGAAGATCAGGGGATCTCACTTGTTGACAAGTTGTCCATGACATGCAGGTCTCAGGTCAGGTGCAGGAACAAGTTTGAGGCAGGATATATATATATGGAACAAGTTATATGGAACAAGTTCGAGTCAGGATATATATATATGGAACTTGTTGAGGCAGGATTGTTCACAATAGTGTATTTATTGATTCTTGGTGCAAATTTCCTGGTTTGGAAATTGCCTTAGCGACCTAACGGTCCCGGATACTTGCAGGTTCATTCAGGCACGGAAAGACTACTTAGTAGTCTCCCAGGGTTTGGATGAAAACAAGGCAGCATACAAGCAGACAAGTATGCATTTGTATAAACACAAACATTCACGTTAGCTCGGGCCCGAAGGTAAGACGAGGAGTGATATCGTAAGGAACTTCCCGAGCGACACGTTCTAGGGTAGCATGCGAGGGTCTGAACATAAATATAAGCAATGTTTCATTTCCATGAATACAAGTTGGGATTATTCCCTTAGCTAGGTGCGTTGGATTCTTATTAGCATGTAGGGGGTGATTCACCTAGCAACTAGCATATAGCATTCCATATTTTATGTGTGCGTCTAAGCAATGACAAGTTCACCATAGCCATCCACCTTAGCGATGATTCGCCTCGGTAGAGCGATACGTCAAGCGAGCCTCTGAAAGCCTAAGCTGAATTCCTGTAGGGACAAGTCTGGATATCCTTTGCCTCAAACGAGTATTCTCACCTGAGCAAAGCGGGTCGGGACATGCACTTTTGTCGTTTGAATCGGCAGTCCGCTTGAGCGAAACGGGTGTTACAACTACCAAGAAAATGATCTTGAAAGAATTCTGATATTATGTCTTTGTAATTCTACTATAAAGCATTATGCTATTACTTCATAGAGAAATCTACTAGACATCTTACTTTTGGTTCAAAGAAGGATCATTGACTAAAAAAATATTAGATATAGAGTTTAGTCCTTTGAGACACTGTTGGGGTCATATCTCGAAACCTCTGTGGTCTACTGTTTGCTTTTGTTATAAAGCAAGTCTTGTGGGGGATGACTTTAAGACTTAATGAGTTCTTGGATGTTTGGATTGCCCGATGTGCTTTGTAGGAAGCACATGTAGCTCAGCACTATAAAGTGGCTAGTACCCCATGCTATAGTGGTATGATACTACATGAGATGAGATCTCAGGTTTGGGCCATGTCCCATTGGCGTAGCACCGCATAGAGGCAATTAGCCTAATGCTTAAATATAGAGTGGTAGCACAGCACTACAAAGAAGATGGAACTTCATGCGATAGTTTAATGACACCACCAAGAGGTTGGACCTCAGTTTTGGGCTATTCACATCGACGTTGCACGACAAGGAAGCAAAATGTTGTATGCTGGGAAAATTTAAACTCTCAAAAAAAATCCACCTATGTATATGAACAGAGATGTAGGCCATCTCTTGAGTGTAAATTCTAGACATCAAAGATACATACATAGACACCAGGTCAACATAGGCCCTTTAATGTACGACCAGATGCACAATTAATGTCATTATGTACGTGAAAAGAATATTAGCTATGATACTAAATTCAAGACATAATCCATTCTGTATCGTATTGTTGTTTGTACCACGTGGAAAGATTCAAGTCATAAGTGACATCTATCATAATACATGATGTACAATCATTGTAGGGAGCGCTTAGTCCATATATTAAAATATGTTAGGGATTGTTGGGGTTCTTGATATTTAGCTCTAGAAAATAGTCCCACATCCATGTGGCAACCCCAAGTGTGAATTTCAATATAAGATTCTTCTCTTCCATGTGAGTTTTTGTGCCATTTGTGCTCGTTTTCGTGCGAGTTTCCACGTGGATGGCGTGCGGAACATTGTGATAGCGTGACCAACGGTTCAGCAGAAGAACACGGGCTACGCGGGTGCAGTATTTTCATGTGTATTGGGCTTCCGCAATATTACATATAATGGATTTTATGTTCTAACCACTCTTATCTTTTGGGATTTGGGGATAATGGATAGTAACCGTCCCTTATTTATGGGCATTATCTCCGAATTAGGGGGGTTGCGGCTGTTAAGGTTTTGGGTGTGCCTTCCCTGTATATATTCTCTTTTAATGACATACGAGAGAGAGAAGAAATATTGATGCATGAGAAGAGGTAGCAGCAGCCGCAACAAATCCACGAAGTGTTATCCGTGAGTCTAGTTCGTCGGATTCGTGATCCACGACAAGTGTGACATGGGCATTCCAGAAATTCTGTTTGGGTTTTGCTGGTTCTTGGGAACAGATTGACAGAAATGGTCGAATATTGGTTTGAGCGACGGTAATCTTCATCATCCACCAAAGATTTGATCTCAGTTTTTTCTATTATGTTCTTCAGAGTTTTTCTTCTTCTTCTTATGTTCTATTTTTTGTAGCTAACGTGTTTGCTAGAGGTATTTTGCAAGGTTTTTTTTTTTTTTTCCCATCTTTGTCTGTTTGTAATCTGATTAAGACCGATAAGTGTAGTAAACGATTGTGATCTTTGGTTTTCACATACCTTGTACGTTCTCTGTAACCCGGCTCTAACACTAATCACTCAAACATTATTCACTCAATTACGGGAAGTTTGAATCCATATACCATTTCTCTCTTAAGACAACAGTGAATGGTTCAGGAAATGGTAATGTTTCTACGTGAAAGGCATTAGTTGGATTTCATGCGTATGAAGGATTGTAACCCATTCTTTGATCTTGGTTTGTTGTTGTTTTGATGAGTCTCGCATACATGACGTGGTGGAAGGTGCTATTTTTTGGCTGAGTTGACCAAGCAGGCAACGAAGGATAGGGAGGATTTCATATGTGCTGATAGTAAGGGTTAGCTCTATACAGAAATGCATGCATGCGATGTTCCCACCCTAGTTCCACGGGAGCAGACGAACTGAATGGTTTCGGCGTCCTGATCGAGCACAATTGGTGCGACTACGATCGACACTGGTGCATGAGGTGACTATATGTGTGTCTATGTGCTGGGACAATCTCCAATATTAATCCGGCTTATGCATGACAATTCTTTTCGAATCTGACAGAATTTATTTTTTTGTTTTATTTTATTTTTGTCCGACGTAAACGGGTTTGAAAATTTAAAAAAGGAAACAAGACCGAAAATAGAATTACAAACTTTTTTTGGTTCGAATCGGAGACGGATATGAATATAGTACTTTCCATTTCGATAAATTTTCGACCCAAATTACTTGTACCAATATGTTTTTATTATATAAAAATGTAGATATCTGTTTAGAAATTGTTTATGTGGGGGTTAACATTCCCTCTTTTTTCTCTTCTGATGTAGACTTCTATTTAGTACTTGTATATTTTCTGTTGGATTAATATTTTTTTATATTGTATCTTTTTTTCTATTTAGTAGTATATATTTTATGGATGGAAACCAGATTTATTAACCTCTTGTGTATATTATTTTGGAAAGAAAACTGTTTTTTTAACCAGAAAAAATTCTTAGGGGACGGGTAATATGGATCGGAATACTCGGCTCCAAAAGTGTTAATGGTGCGGGGGTGAGGACGGAAATCTAGAGTGCACTGTTTAACGAGTACGATGATGAGGGTAAAAATTTGAATCCGAACGATAATGAAAATGGGACCGAAACTCCGAAAATGAAAACGAAGGTATGTTTTCCGACCGGTCCCTACCCGTACCGTTGCCATCCCTAATCCAGTTACCAAGACAAGTGGCACTGAAGGGCCATTTGCGGATAATTACTTGGCCTGCTAACCTAGAATGGGGTCATTGCTTGAGACTTTAGGGGTGCCTAATTCTGTGTCCCTTTTGCCGCTGGTTTGACTACAGCAGTGTACGTGTGACTGTTAGCTGTGCTTGAGCAAAAGCTCAACTTCCCTTTTTTCCTTTAGTCCCACATCGGTTGGGCCAACCCCTCCTTGTATGTATATATTTGTTCTTCTTCATTGCCTTCTTAAAGATGTTGTGTGGGGAACCCCTTGGGCCACACGCGCGCGCCGTCGCCGCAGCCCAGCTCGGCTCGGTTCGGTTTGGTTCGATTCGGTTTGGAGCGCGCAACGGGTGCGGGTACGTGCCAACACCTGCGGGCGCCAAATGCCGATCCAATTTACTCTTCGGGTTCGGGCTGGGATCCAAAAATATTTTTGCTCCTCTTTATTTTTTGAACCATTTGACTCATTCAAATTTTAAATGTTGAGGCTCTATGTCCATGTTCATTGAACCTTGTGACAGCTTCTATAACAGCTCATTTAACAACTTTCCTTCATGTTTCTTTTCTTTTTAATAGCTCCTTAATTAATGGCCTGTTTATGAGCCATTTACTGTTATGTCCAGTGGCTGTGCCTAGGGACTGCATATATATATTGTGGTCTCCTTCATTTTTTACAGAAAATTATCCTACGTGAAACCTCTATCTCATTCCTCTCTCGAACCACATTCCGTTCTCTAAATTCTTGCTCTGGGCAGAGCTAAGTTCGGTCTCTCTCCGAGTTATGTGCAACGAAGAGAACCCGGTAGTCAGGAGGTTTTACCGCTAGGAACTTCCGAGAAACGTCTGCACATAGACCTCGGATCAACTCTTAGGGCAGTGCTTCGTGCACGACTTTTCCGGAGGTCGATAACAATTCTTTACTTTCTTTGTCCTCATATCAATATCTAAAAAATAATATATATATATATATATATATATATATATATATATATATATATATATATATATATATATATATATATATATATTATAAATATTAACAACAATCTAAAAGTTGAACCCGATTTCCTGTTAGATAAAATAATTGTTAATCGTAGAATAACAAGTTCATAGTTATTTAATTTGATTATTTGCAATTAAATTATTTCTAGCAATAATATTATTTCTACTGTAGCAATAGAATAATAACAAGTTCATAGTTGTTTAATATGATTGTTTGCAACTATATTGTTCATAGTTGTTTAATATGATTGTTTGCAACTATATTGTTCATAGTTGTTTAAAGACACTATAGCAATTTTGTGACTAACAAATAATTAAATAACTTTAGTAGTTTTTCATTTCAATAAGATTCTGTAACAACTTGTATCAATTTTAAATTTTAATTATAATTGAATAATTTATTACATATCAAGTTGTTTAAATATATTGCCTTGTGAAAATAGTGTTTGAGCATATTTCTACTGCATCTTAGAACAATAGAAATTATTTTCTAGAAGTAAATAAATAGTTAAAGTGAAACTGCAAATTCCTTTGAGTCTTAATTCTAAAAGTAGAGATAAATTTGGCAATAAGCCGAAAGGGTCCTTTTGTCAACCGGGTGTAAATAGACCTAAGCGACACGGTATTTAAGTATCTTTGGACCACCGCTAGTTAGGAACCGACCCCTACAGCTAACCCAAGTTAATCAACACTTGTTAGAATAAAGATTTCGTAAGATTGATTAACAAAATTACTTGAACTATTATTCTAAATCATTGGACATTGTTATTGAGTAATTATATATCTTTCAGTTTCAGATTTTTTTTTCATTAGCAATCATGACTGGTAAGGATGAGACTTTCACTGCTAAACCTATAAAGTTCAACGAGACATTCTTTAAGAGATGGCAAAGTCAAATAAAATTTTGGCTCACTACCTTAGGATTGATCTCAGCCATTGATGGTTCCACACCAATCAAAAATGACTCTGATGACACTGAGTCTGACATAGGTGTTTCCAAGTCCTCTGGCCCCACTAGACCCAAGACCCCTAAGAAAATAAACTACCATTGCTTTCATAGAATTCTAAGCGCTTTGTCTGAATCTCTATATGACATATTCTTTGAATACAAAAGTGCTAAAGAACTATGGGATGCCCTAGAAGATGAATATAGCTGTGATGATACTGTAATTGAAAGATTCAATTTTTTCTCATTCAACAGATACTTTATGGTAGACAATAAACCTATAAATGACCAAATACATGAATTTCAAGAATACCTTAGGCATATTCAAGCCAAAGGCACTTTCTTCTCTACTGAATATAAAATAGCCTGCTTAATAGACAAGCTTCCTCCTTCTTGGTCTGATGTCAAGAAAGACCTTATTCATTCTTAAGGTGACCTTACCTTTGCTCAAGTCCTAAAAAAAATTAGAACAGAAGAACAAATTAGGCTAAGGTCAAACTTAAGTCTGAGTCTAAAGCTAAGGTAAACCTAGTAGAATCCCAAGGCAAACACAAGCCTCATCATCACCACAAACCCAAAAGGAACCTCTTCAAGAAGAAGCAAAACCCTCAGCCTCACCACCAAAACCATCATCACCATAAACCAAGAAACTTCGGTCAAACTTAGGATCAGAAGAGATTTTATTTTGTGTGTGGTAAAACAAACCATATAGCCACCAAATATTTTTATAGGAAGAAGGAAGCTGTCCAGACTTCTTACAAAGGGAAACGACCAGCCAAACCAGAAGCAAACATGCTTCTCAACGGCTCTTCTAATTCCTTCAGGTCTGTAAGTTATCAACCCTTAGTCAACATTTCTTACCATTCTGACGATTGGTAGTTGGATTCTGGAGCTAATGTTCATATTTTCTTTAATCGCTTATATTTTTTTAACTATTAGAAATCAGGTGGAGGAGGTGTAACTCTAAGAGATGGCTCAGCGGCACAGATTATAGGAAGAGGAAGAATAGATCCAAATATGACATCAGAAAAAACTCTGACTCTTCATGATGTGTTACATGTGCCGTCTATCAGAAGAAATTTAGTTAGTGGGTCTCTTCTTGTAGCTTCAGGGTACAAGATTGTTCTGGAAGCAAATAAAATAGTATTTTCTCAGAATAATTCTTTTATTGGAAAATGATTTCTAAGAGATGGTCTTTTTATTTTGAGTACCGTGAATAAAATTTTAGATCCTTCTTTTATTGTTTTCAATGTAGAATCTTCAAATGCGTGGCATAGTAGATTAGGTTATGTCAATCTAGGTTCCCTAAGAAGGATGATGAACTTAGATCTTATTTCTAAGACTCTAATAGATGATAAACACAAGTATGAGATCTGTGTTCAAGCCAAACACACTAGGAAACCTTTCAAATCTGTAGAAAGAAACTCTGACCTTCTGGAGCTAGTTCATAGTGATGTGTGTGACTCAAATAGGGTTTTGACCCGAGGGGGTAGAAAATACTATGTTACCTTTATAGATGATCATTCAAAGTATTGTTATACATATCTTCTCAAAACCAAAGATGAAGTTCTAGACAGATTTAAGGTCTATAAATCTGAAGTTGAGAACCAGTTGGAGAAAAATATTAAGATTCTTAGATCAGATCGTGGTGGAGAGTTTACATCAAATGATATGACCAATTTCTGTGAAGAACATAGAATAATCCATGAGGTAACTGCTCCATATTCACCACAGTCCAACGGAGTTGCTGAAAGGAAGTTTCGTACTCTGTTAGACATGGTGAATGCCATGCTTCTCAGCTCAGGTGCACCCAATAATTTATGGAGAGAAGCATTATTATCGGCCTGTTACATCCTTAATAGGATTCTTAGTAAGTCTAATGATAAGACTCCCTATGAATTATGAAAATGTAGAGCTCCTAGGATCCATTATCTCAAAGTTTGGGGATGTCTGGCTAAAGTAGGAATTCCTGGACCTAAAAAGAGGAAGATTGGACCTAAGAATGTAGATGTTGTATTCATAGGATATGTCCTAGATAGCAATGCCAATAGATTTCTTGTTACTCACTCAGAAGTAAATAAAATCTCTAACAATACTATTATAGAAGCAAGTGATGCAGTTTACTTTGAGAATATATATCCTTTCAAAGATATAATTTTTTCCTCTCCCTCCAACTCCTCTCTTTCTCCGTCCACTAGCTCTCATGTTCGAATATCTAGTTCACAACCCGAACAAAATATAGAACCTAGAAGGAGTGAAAGAGAAAGAATTAAAAAGAACTTAGGAGAATGTTTCTTTACTTTTTTGATAGAGGGTGATTCCTCAACTTATGAAGAAGCAATATCTTCTCCTGATGCCCCTTTCTGGAAAGAAGCCATTAACAGTGAGTATAACTCCATCATGGAGAACAATACTTGGTTTCTAGCAGACCTACCTTTAGGTAGTAAACCCGTAGGTTGTAAGTGAATATTCTAAAAGAAACTTAGAACCGATGGTACCATAGAGAAATACAAGACTAGATTAGTAGCCAAAGATTTTACCCAGAAAAAGGGACTAGATTATTTTGATACATACTCTCCTGTAGCTAGGATCACCTCTATTAGAACCCTTCTAGCCTTAACATCCATTCATAATATGTTAATCCATCAAATGGATGTAAAGACAAAATTTCTTAATGGGGAGCTAGAGCAAAAAATTTACATGGAGCAACCTGAAGGTTTCATTTCTAAAGGCCAAGAAAAGAAAGTTTGCAGATTAGTTAAATCTCTTTATGGCCTAAAACAAGCTCCCAAGTAATGACATAACAAATTTGACATAGTCATCTCAAAATATGGTTTCGTGCCAAATGAGTGTGACAAATGTATATACTCTAAAATTTTAGATGAAAGTTGTGTCATCTTATGTTTGTATGTAGATGACATCCTTATTTTTGTATCATCACTAGAATTGATAACTAATACCAAGGATTATTTATCCAGCAAGTTTGATATGAACGATCTCGGTGAAGCCAACTTGATTCTAGGCATGCAACTGTCCAAATACAAGGAGGGCTATACTCTATCCTTAGTACACTCTATCGAAAAATGCTAAAAAAATTTGATTATTTTGATAAGAAATATGCCCTTACTCCTTATGACAATAGTATTGTTCTCAAGAAGAATGAGGGTTCTCCCATGGAGCAACAAAGATATTCTCAGATGATAGGTTCTCTCATGTATATATCAAACAAGACCAGACCTGATATTGCATTTGCTATTGGGAGACTAAGTAGATATAATAGTAACCCAAATCATTTACATTGGACAGCATTAGAAAGAGTATTTAGATATCTTAGGGGTACTCTAGATTATATGTTGCACTATACTAGATACCCTGATATTATAGAAGGTTATTCAGATACAAACTTGATAACTGACTTACATGATGTAAAATCTACTACTGGATATATTTTTACTCTAGGAGGAGCTGCAATCTCCTAGGGCTCATGTAAACAAACTATCATAGCTAGGAGTACAATGGACTCCGAAATGATAGCCTTGGACACTACATGCACAGAAGCCGAGCGGCTAAGAAACCTTATTATGCATATACATGTTTCTATTAGTCATGTTCCTACAATTTCTATAAACTGTGATAATAAATCTGTTATGAAACTACTAAAGCATGATTCTGTGAATGCTAAGATGAATAGGCACATGCAGCTGCGCTTCAAGTCTATAAAGAGTCTATTGGGCAAATATGTGATTCTTGACTATATAAAGTCAGAAAAGAACCTTACAGACCACTTGACGAATGGTCTGTCTAGGACTTTGATCCTAGAATCATCGAGAGGGATGGGGTTAAGCCCATAAGTAAAGTCACCAGCAGTGGCAATCCAACCGAGTCTGACTGGAGATCCCAAGAAGTCGGTTCAATGGGTAGGAACAAGCTGGACTTAGGTGACTTTTATGGTACACTGACCTGAGATTAAAATCTTATTTTATAATGCCCAAGTGACTGTACATGTGTACAATGATTCCCCATCCCTATGGTGACAGTGTTCTTGAGTGATATGGTTATGATGAGTTTTTAAAACTCTTAATAGGTCCAAGCTGTTATGCGGGGTTGAAACATATCACCAACCCTTAAGGACTTACCTATATGAGAGGTCGTGAAGGCCGCGACTATGGGACATGGCGATCCCAGACAACTCTCATGAATTTGGAATTAGTGCGCATGGCCAACCAAAAGAGCCATCCGTTAGACCCAGAACCTCTAGCATACTATGTGTGCTATTTTTCTGAATCTGGTAAAAGAAGTCTGATTCAAGGCACAGTCCATCAAGTACTTCTTCAGACAAAGATAATAGTCACTAAGTGAGATTCAAGGCTGTAGTCCATCTCATCTATGCACAGTATATACATGTCCAGAAACTCTTCCTATTTATTTCTTTGTCACTTCTATTTCGAAACTTGACCTTTTGGGGGGGATTGTTAGCTGTGCTTGAGCAAAAGCTCAACTTCCCTTTTTTTTTTAGTCCCACATCGGTTGGGCCAACCTCTCTTTTTATGTATATATTAGTTCTTCTTCATTGCCTTCTTAAAGATGTTGTGTGGGAAACCCCGTGGGCCACACGCACGCGCCGCCACCACCGCCCGGTTTGGTTTGGTTCAGTTCGGTTTGGCGCGCGTAACGGGTGCGGGTACGTGTCCACATCTGCGGGCGCCGAATGCCGATCCAATTTACTCTTCGGGTTCGGGCTGGGATCCAAATTTTTTTTTGCTTCTCTTTATTTTTTGAACCATTTGGCTCATTCAAATTTTAAATGTTGAGGCTCTATGTCCAGGTTCATTGAACCTTGTGACAGTTTCTGTAACAGCTCATTTGACAGTTTTCCTCCACGTTTCTTTCCTTTTGTAATAGCTCCTTAATGGCCTGTTTATGAGCCATTTACTGTCTTGTCCAGTGACTGTGCCTAGGGACTGCATATATATTGTGGTCTCCTCCTTCATTTTTTACAGAAAATTATCCTACGTGAAACCTATCTCATTCCTCTCTCGAACCACATTCCGTTCTCTAAATCCTTGCTATGGGTAGAGCTAAGTTCGGTCTCTCTCTCCGAGTTGTGTGCAACAAAGAGAACCCGGTAGTCAGGAGGTTTTACCACTAGGAGCTTCCGAGAAACGTCACCATATAGACCTCGGATCAACTCTTAGGATAGTGCTTCGTGCACGACTTCCCCGGAGGCCGGTAACAATTCTTTACTTTCTTTGTTCTTATATCAATATCTGAAAAATAATATATATATATATATATATATATATATATATATATATATATATATATATTATCAACAGTGACCCAGGGGCAAACCTAGGCTTGGGGATGCTCTGGTGATCAGGCCCTGGGGAGTACTGCTCCGTTAGTTCGGTTGAGTGATTCTCGCGGTGCTTGGGGATCATCCAATAACTGTGCTGCATCCTGAGTCACCGATGCAAAAGTCCGAATGGTCATGACTCTAGAGTGGGATTGTGGACGCCTCATGTACTCGGAGCTGGTGTGTAGGTTAATTATTGAGCATGGCCAACGATTGCAACCTAGGACACACCCATTCTAGTCCGCGTGCTCGTGAGAAACTTCTCGAGAAAGAAGCATTTGAGGAAAGGCATTCCACGTATAGTGCCAAATGTGCGAAAAGTCTCCACTTCTAGGCTTGATCCAGCAGTCTGATCCAATATGCTTCTAAGTCTGTATCTGAGGCTTTTCTTCGGCTTTCCTCCTCCTTCCTCTTCTTCTTCTCCACACATAGATCATCCGACGAGCAAATTAGTCATTGTAGAAGTATAATTTTCTTTTAAGTAACTCAAAGTAATATGACCAGCAGAAAAAATGAGATACTAAACGTACAAACACTCGAGCGGACAGGATGATCAAACAAGTTATAGTCTCTGTACTCAACACATGTCCCCAAGATACTGCATTTTCAGAGATTTACCTTGAGTAACGAAGCGACAATAAGTAACATAGTACCCAGTAATGAAACTCGAGAAGTGAAACAGTTATAAAGTTACTCTTAATTCGTTTCTGACGCGTTGGCTGAGAGAGACTACTTTTCTTCTGAACAAGAGATACATTTCTTCCATGGATAGAAAAACAGAGGAAATGACGGCCTTTGTTGAAGACACCATTAATGACTTGATTTGACAGTTTTGTCAACACAATTAATAGTGCCACTCTACAGGAACCGAAGAGGTATGACTCATAGTGACTGACAATCTTTAAAAAGTGTCATTCAAATCAATATTGAAGGATGATAAATCATTTTTTCGATGAAGAAGGAGCTTTTGGCAGATCGCTAAGCAACAGAGAAGTCGTGCTCCTTATCTTCCAGTGAAATAGTTCACATTCCCAGCAAATATAGTTTTCGTTCCATATTGTTGCTTACGTGGAAAGACATGTACAACATCAACCCACGATCTCCATGTTCCGCACTAAAAGCCCTAGCTTGATGCTCAAGTGTCCAGACATGTACAATTATTGACCCACAACTTTCTCCATGATCATTTCGTGGCTTATGCAGTTGCAACCGCACAAACCACATGGCATCCTCATCTTGTTTTGAGAGAATATACTTCTCTCCGTGTGCAAAAAGCAGGCCACGTTCGTACTTGGTTATTGTTCGGACGTAGGACACATAACTCCCACTCAGAAGACTGTTTCCTCTGGATGTTGTTCTCCATTAAATTCGAAAGTCTGTAAGAAAGAACTTGATTTAATAAACAAACTAAAGAGAGTACAGAGATGAGTCATAAACAGACAGTCTAAGTACAAATTTTATGTTCTGGGGGATGACGATGGAGGGTTAGGAGTGTAGCAACTCACTTTACGCCGCGGACGATCCGATGCGGAAGCTCTTCCCTCTTGCTCGAGTGTAGATTCGCCGATAGTATGCCCACCTTTTGTTCGGGTGTGGTACCCTACTATTTATAGTCATCCTAGGCTCGCATATGTTGGGCCGCATGAATGCTGGAGGGTATCACGTGCCCCTTCTTGACATGGTGCAGCTGTAACCGTTAGCAGGCCGAGCTTCCACGTGGGCACTTATTGGGATTTTCGGTTGCTGAAGATCTGGGTGGTTCTCGTCCATTGTGGGCGTGACTTGGTCAGCTTGACACATAGTCCGCACTTGGTTGGAAATAATCACTCTTGTCGTAACAGCAATATTTGGTCTTTATGGAGTCTGAAACCCAGTGGAGCCAGAGATGCATGGACCGCATGGAGTCTGGGATGCATGGAGCCGCATAAGGCCGGTTGTGCTGTACACGCGGCACTGCACATTCTTCGAGAGTGACGTTCTGTGCTGACGTGAGACTTTTATCATTTAGTGTGTACATATCTTTTGAGAAAATCAAAAAAAAAATTGTCAGGATTTTGTGTTAGAGACGATCCTGTTGCGGAATGCCACGTTAGGTCCTTCTGCGGCCAAGCTACTTTGGCTGATTGGGGACGCATGGATATCGCCTTTGTTTGGGTCGCAAGGTGATTCTGCGGCCAGATTTAAGCCTCCTTTTGGGGGCGTATGGCTGTTGGCTTGTTAGGCCGCAGGGAGACTCTGCGGCCTGTTCTCTGCTGATTTTTTATTTTTTGGATACAGGGTCGCATAGATGCATAATTTTTATGCTTCTACAGATGTGATCCACATGGCATTTACTTTCCGCTAGACATTATATTTCCCACGAAGAGGCAAATAACTACCTTTGGCCATTCTTCTACAAATAGCCAGCTCTTTACATATTTCAAGGACAGTCCCAGGACAACATACACCAGGATCTACAATAAGGTCGCTCTCATGGTTTTCTTGCACTTCTTATATTCCCGAAGCCATGTCAAATCGTCAACGGAGTAAAAAAAAATTACACACGCTTCGACTTCCATTTCCCTATCTCCGCAGAATCTCAATTGGTCTCAAATTTTTGCATTTCTATATTCTTGTAAATCAATTTTGAGCTATAACAAATTAAACAAAGTTTTTTCGAGAAGAGGCTTTCTTTTCTGTAAGAAAATAAATGATGATTATATTGGAGAATTCTTTCGCCTCCGACGAGAAAGCAGTGGCGTAATCTGACACTTTATTGATGGGAACCTTCAACCATAGTTCACTGGATGTTCTTTGAAGGATCCAAATCTTCAAGACATCCCCCCAGTGATATATTGGTCATTGAATTCAGCCAGCAAAAGTTTGAGAAGATGACCTTTAAGGAACCCACTAGCCTATCTGGTGTATGCCATCACAGGAGGATCTCCCACCGACCCGATATTATGAAGAACATTAATGCTTCTACCAACCAAATGGGTACCACATATCTTGGCGCCGAGTCTGAAGGCAAGGAGATTATGGGGCACATCGAGGCTATCAATATCCACAAGTCATTAGATCAAATCTTAAGCAAAGCCAAAGCCAAAGCCGAACCTCAAGCAATTACTGGGCTACAAAGGTGCAAAGATCAGGAGAGGCTTGTAGATTCAAAGAAGTCTTAAAATTTTATCGGCAATAGAAAACATTATGATGCCAAAAACTTCTACGACTATGAATTATAAGTATTATGCAAGTACCAACCATATGCTATTGCCAGTAGAAATAACATTTCTTGCTTGGCAAACAAATGTAATATTATCCAAGTTTCAACAAAAGGGAGTCAAAAAGTTGTTGTGGACGGCAAAGGCAGAATTATCCAAGTTCATTTAAGCTTTGACCTATGAGAATGCCTCAACCAAAAAGAGAGAATTCTCTACAATTCAGAAGCTGCATCATCCCCACCTGTGGATTACCACTCAACCTGCTGTCATCAAATAATAATCCAAGTTGTTATTCACAACCAAAATATGATAAAACAACAATATTTTTAGCAACGTCTTAAGAAAATATCGCTAATATTAAATACTTGAGTGACGTCTTAATAAAACATCGCTAATATTAAAGACTTGAGCGACTCAAAAAATAAACGTCGCTATACGTCGCTGTTGGCGACACATAGAGATGTTTAGCGACTGCACTTCAGTTTTTTAAAGAATAGTCGCTATAAGCTTATTTAACGTGGCTAAACGTCGCTGAGTTTTTTAATTAGCGATGTTTAGCGATGTTGCTTTTTTTTATTTTTAGCGACATTTTTAGCGACGTCACTAATGTCGCACACTTTTCAATTAGCGACATTTAGCGACGTCTATTGATGACGTCGCTAATTTTTTTAATTGGCGACGTTTAGCAACGTCTATTGAGACGTTGCTAAACTTTTTAATATAGTGTTCAAGATTTTATTTCCTCCCATTCTGTCGATCCCCAAAAATTTGAAACCCCCACCTCTCCCCCCTCCCTCCTGCGTCCTCCTACTCCGGCTCCCCACCCCCTGAGAGCCCCCTCCCGCACGGCTTCTCCCTTTCGGCGTGGCTCCTCTCCTCCGACGACCTCGGGCTTCTCCTCCTCCTCCTCCTCCTCTAGGTAAATCCTAACCCTATCTCTCTCTCTGTCTCTCTCTCTCTCTCACACAGATACATACATGATATGACACTGACATAGACACGACACACACACACACTGACACAGACACGACACACACACTGTTACAGACAAACCCTGACACAGATACGATATACACACACTGACACAAACACAACACACACATACATTGACACAGACACGAAACACTGTCACAAACATACACTGAGACAAACAAGACACACACACACACACGACACGATATATATCCATGTAATTAATTAATTTATCATATTAACACACATTTTTATTGTAAAATAGTATTGCATGTGTGTATTTAACTTAATTGATAAATGATAGGTGTGACCACCCTAAATAAGGTTTCTATATATGTATCGAAAAATTAAGTCAAAGATTTTACTTATGCATTAATGTAGTGTGCGGGATAAATTCATAGAGGGTGTAAACCCTAACCCTATCTCTCTCTCTCTCTTTCTCTCTTTCTCTCTCTCTCACAGATACGGACACGATATTTGATAGTGGACACGACACATACACAAACATAAACATGACACGGGATACGACACAGACACATACACTGATACGACATGTTACTGACACGATACGGGACATGACACAGGCCCTAACCCTAATACTATCTTTCTTCACTGACACGACACAGGATATGACACAGACCCTAACCTAAAGTCGAGAGATGACACAGAACCTAACCCTATCTGAGTTAATTAGACGCAGTCTTGGGTATCAAGTGAGGTATTGTGCAGTGCATACTTGTGCACAGTGCAGTGAGGGGGGGGTGTGTGTGTGTGTGGATATCTCGGTGCTGCGGCCACTAACCCTATCTTAATCCTAACTAGGACACACACACACACGGGCACTAACACTAACACAACCTCGGATACACGGACACACTAACACTCATACACTAACCCTAACACGAACACAAACACATATTTGTATCATGTCATCTCATGATACGTATGGTAAAATTATAGAATACATTGATATGAAAGGTTAGGACACGATATCGAGGATATGGTTGTAAGAATTTTATCGGACACGGACACATGCATAATCTCAAGTACAGAAATCTAGTAGTGTATCAGTGAGTGTCAACTATGTATCCTAAACCAAAAAAAATTGACACTGGATATCCATGACTTGACTTTTCAATTAGAAAGTTATGGCCTAAACAAATATAAAGTGTGGATATCCATGATACAGAGTTGACACTCCCTGATACACTGTAATATGAGTATCCAAGATACAGAGTTGAATGAAGAAGTATCAGTGCTAGGACTAGTTGTATCAGTGCATGTACTGTATTCCTGAGTAATCTTATGTGTGTGTAGACGAGTAAACTTGTGACATGTACTATAATTTAACTATTTTCTTGAATGATGTCAATTCGTCTTTTTATATCAGGAGTGATTGTCATTTGGATAATATACACTACCAAATATTCACATATGTATATACTTGAACGATGTCTATTCATCTTTGCAGAAGTATCTATAAATGGATATGAATTACTATCTGTTTCATCGTTCGTGGATGTACAACAATTATCCTGATGACATGTGCGATTTGCGAGATGAATTAATAAAGGGTGTACAACAGTTCCTGCAGTTCGTCAAGGCGTTCCCTCAGTATATGGACGATACCAAAATTAAGTGTCCGTGTGTGAGATGTCGCAACTTGAAATATCATCCATAAGTGAAAGTCACATATCATTTGTATTCGAAGGGTTTCACGCTAAATTACTATCAGTGGACCGCGCACGAAAAACTTGTGTATTTAACATCGAAGTCGAAGCCTTATGTGGAGCCGTATATGGATGTCCACGACCACGCTGCTTACGATGACGCGTGGATGGACATGTTTTTTGATGCGACAGGGCCTAGTTTTAATCCGGACAATCATGATGCAGCTAAGGAGGCACCGAATGCCAATGATGTGAAGTTTATGGAGTTTCTGGAGAATGCAAGGACTCTATTATATCCTGGTTGTGAGGATCATTCACCGTTGGAGGTGATTACAAGATTGTTGAGCATCAAGTCTGATTTTAATATGTCACAAGAATGTTATAACCGACTGATGGATTTGATTATAGAGATCTTTTCAGAGGGTACAAAGTTGCCTAAAGACTTCTACCGATCTAAGAGTATGGTGAGATCGCTCTAGATGGGATACGAAAAAATCGATACATGTCGCAATGGGTGCATGTTGTACTACAAAGATGATAAGGATGAATAATCGTGTAGATTCTGTGGTATTGATCGCTACAAGGCCACTGGTAGAGAAAAATCTGTTGGTGCAAGAAAGCCTACCGATTCGATGCACTACTTGCCTTTGACGTCGCAGTTGCAGATGTTGTTTCTGGTAAAGGAGACTACAAAAAACATGATTTGGCACATGCATGAACAGATCGAAGGAGTATTGGATCATCCATCCGATGGAGAAGCATGGAAGCAATTTGATCGAGAGTATACATATTTTACTTCGGATTCTCGTAATGTCAAATTGGGGCTCTCCTCCGATGGTTTTATCCCATTCGGACCTTCAGGCTCCCAATATTCATATTGGCCTTTGATCGTCACTCTGTATAATCTACCGCCATGGATGTGCATAAAGACTCTATATATGTTCCTAACTGTTATTATCCCTGGTCCGAATAATTCGAAGAGGAACATCAATGTGTATTTAAAGCCTTTTATAGATGAGTTGAATCAGCTGTGAGAAGTAGGTGCCAACACGTACGATATTTCTAGAAAGCAAAATTTTCAGATGAGTGCAGCACTCATGTGGACCATCAATGACTTTTCGGCCTTTGGAATGTTATCGGGATGGAGCACTCATGGTCGTCTCTCATGTCCATATTGCATGGACCGCACTAAGGCTTTTCGTTTGAAACACGGAGGCAAACCGTGCTTCTTCGATTGTCATCGATAATTTTTGTCGAAGGATTATCCGTACCGGAGGAACATAAATGCTTTTCGTGCGGGCGTTGTGGAGAAGGAGAATCCACCGCCAAGGTGGCCCGGATACATGATATGAAAAGTGGTAAAAGATTTACCAAGTGCTATCGAAGAGCCTACTATGGGGTACATGTATGACGGATTTGGTCGCACCCATAACTGAACGAAGAGAAGTATATTATGTGTTCTGCCATATTGGAGCATCAATCTGATCAGTCATAACATTGATGTCATGCATATCAAGAAGAATATTTTTGATAACATAATTAATACTGTAATGGAGGTAAAGGGAAAGACGAAAGACAATCCGAAGGCCAGGTTGGACTTAGAAGAAATATGTAGACGTCATACGTTGCATTTGATAGAGGAGGGGAATAAAAAATTAAAGCAACCTAAGTCAATTTTCTCACTAGAGAAGTAGGATAAAGGGAGACTTTGTAGGTGGATTTAGGGTCAAAAATTTTCATACGAGTACGTGTCGAACTTGAGAAGATGCGTCGAGCTCAAGGAGAATAAACTGGCGGGTATGAAGAGACATATTATCACGTATTCATTGATAGGTTAATTTCGATTGCGTTTTGGGAGTTCTTATCGCAGTTCATTTGGGACCCATTGAGAGCTCAGCATATTCTTCAGAGATCTTTGTTCTACTAAGTTTCTCGTCGATTGTCTATAAAAGCAAGAGAAGGACATTGTGGTAACACTGTGCAAGCTCGAGAAGGTATTTTCTCCTGGATTCTTTGACTCCATGGAGAATTTGCCAATTCATCTTTCCTATGAGGTGTCACGACCCGATTTCGTAGAATCGTTGGGGCGTCCCTCGAATCGTGATGTCGTGCGGGCCTGGGGTTGCGTCCGCACAAGGCTAAAGTATTTTGCATAACGAGCACATATTTAGAGTACGCAGATAAATTGAAACACAGATTTGAAACATGAAAAAGTTCTCTTTATTGATAATGAACATCTATTACAAACTCTTGAACGAGTCAGCTAATATGCCGCACGGACTTACAAAAGTGTTGACTCAAAATGAGATAGCAGTCCTGTACATTACATCCCTTTACTAAACTTTAAAATGTATAGACCTCCGGGCTGGAGGACAGCTTTGCCACGGAGCTGTATTTGTGTATGAAGAGTTGCAAGCTCCTTTCTTCAAGTACTTTAAAATGTGGCACGATCAGGATACGCCAACAGCTGGACTGGATCGGGAAGACGACTTTGGCTCCTCGCTCGGTTCGTCTTGGTGCGGAGAACCTGTTTCAACGAGGGTCAGTATGTCGAAACATACTGGTGAAGGCGAGCTAACCGAACTATACCAATCAACACGTTGTTTATATGAAGCATGTAATATTATTTATGGGTTTCTATCTTGCCTTAGTTCATTTACAAGTAAGCAGCATATAGAATTTACTGAAATGAACTTGCCACCATTCGGTGGATTTTACCTGTCCGTCTGAACCACCTGCACAATACTTACCATGTCTTCTCTGCCACGAAGGCACAAGTTAGTTTACAACAGGTTTAAATATACATAGGGATCACTGGCATGATGCCACAAAGGGACGGGTTATAGTCTCAAGACATAAATGATATACAACGCAGGTGGCGAGCCCCGCTGCATAACACTTTGCCCCATAACATACGACTATACATACATTCCGTCCGGATCGGATCGGTCCCAGCGCCCCGGCGACCGTCCGCGGAACTCATAACATACCTATTACACAAGTTGTCCGTGATCAAACAACATTCACAATAACAGTTCCATAGCATAACGGTTTACATAGTCTTCCTAACAGTTTATTTCATAACAAGCGTATTCCATACTTAGCACGGTTTATTGAACAATTGCAAATGAACTAGAATACAGTAAGATAATAGTTCACAAGTTTGATTGACAAGCATAATAATCCAAGCCTATTCCCTTTTTATCTTGGTATCTTTTATTATTACTTGGTATCGTCTGATTGGGGCAACAAGAATGCAAGAGTTTTTAGGTGTGAAGACTTGGAAGCAGGGCTAGCTAATCGGGATGGTAGCCACTGACTTAGTTGGAAGGAAAGGAGAAGGAAATAGGAGCTTCACGACTCCGCTCGTAAGCCGCCTACTACTCGTTCACCTGCATTGCACGAACAGCTCGATCAATACTCCTTCCACTCTTTCCAATCTCGGAATTGAAGTGCAATTCAATTAACGAAAACAATAAAATCATCGAAACCATTCAAGAAAACCCAAGCAAATCCAAAACCAAGTCAAAGCACGAAAGCAACAAGCGACATCGAAATACGAGGCAATAAAAGATAACAGTGGAGAGGTCCCTTCTGACTCTGCCGCTAAGTCGATCCCGGGGGCACGGTCCACTGAATATGGGAATCGATTCTGAATAAACAAATCCATAACGAGGACGAGTTCTTATTTTAATCTATCTCGATCGAACGATACCATCTGTGTTTCTTAGCCGCGCTCCTCGTATAGGAGGAACGGTTATCGGTAGATGTACCCGTTCGAGCGGCATCTGAATTACCTAAAGAGAAAGGTAAAAAATAAGGCACAGATTGAGGGCTCTATTTGTGAAGCTTATCTTCTCGAGGAGATTACAAACTTTTGCTCGACGTATTTCAAATCTCATATTTCTACTAATAGAACGAGAGCTCCGAGAAACGACGACGGATATCAGGAATCTAATAGAACGAGAGCTCCGAGAGCCTTTGGGGAAAATAAAGAAGAGATATTTGAATGACGACGTGCTAAGGGCTTCTCAGTTGTATATATTACTCAATTGCGACGAGGATAAAGTGGAGAAGCTAGAGGGGTAAGTAATTAATACGTCCACGTTTATGTTATCTCAATGTAATAGTATAAGCTAATATTATGCTACTAATCAGCGGTTGCTTTGTTATTTTTCAGCATATATAATAATGAGCTAAGGTCGATTAGACCCTACATAACAGACGGAGAAGCAAAACAAGAAATGGGACATCATTTTCCTTCTTCGTTGAGCGCATATGTAAGGAGCTCGGTAATTATTTTTTCTGTATGCACTTGCACAATAAATAACTTACTGTCGCTACTTTGATATTTAGCTCGATCGTCTAATAACACCCGAGACTGAATCTATTAGAACTCTAGCCAAGGGACCAATTACTGTTGTCAAAATATGGCTAAGTTACTGTGTGAATGGGTTTAGGTTCAAGTCAACAAATGCTCCGATCAGAGACAGCTTTCTAGATCTTGATTCCATGAAAAACAGTTGTTTGTGTATCAAATCTTCGAACTACAAAGACGTCAATCCAGGCAATATTTTCTTTGGCATCATACGAAAGATTATGGAGTTGACATATCATTATGGCACAGAACTTGCTAAGTTCATGCTATTCAAGTGTTTATGGTTCGATCCAATTCAAGATCAATGTTAGAAAATTGACAAGCATGGTCTTGTTGATATAAACTATAAGCGTAGGTATCATGACTATGAACCATTTTTCCTATCAAGTCAGGCTCAGCTCTTGTACTTCATAACTTATCCTAGATGAGGGACAGCGAGGTCGGATTGGTGGACAGTTTGCAAGTCTAAAGATAGAAATATCGTTAACGTTGAGAAAATAACTTACCAGGAGGACAAGCTACCTCTTGTAACAAGTATTGTAGATGTGGACTCAAAGGAAGTTACTCATTACACGACAAATAATGTAGAAGAGGTAGAATTATTCGAAGAGGAAGACAAAGATAAAGACGAAGTAGATGAAAGTGAAGATGAGGAGGAAGAGGAAGATGAGGACGAGGAAGGCGAACAAGATAAATTTTCTGAAGATGATTGAAAATAAAATAAATCAATTTGGACTTGTGACATGTATTATATTTCGACTGTAGAATGTACTATCAATTTAGACTTATGACACTAGTAGTTATTTACTGTACAATTCTATTAATACCGTGAGATATGCATAATATTTTGAATGTAGAATGTAATATATATTTGTTTATTTGTTCTATTATCATATATTGTTACCAGGTATGACAGAACGACGCAGAGAGTTCGGCAGGTCCCGAGGTAGACAGAGTGCTCCTCCGGTACTGCCTACTGTTGGTTCTGGATCCTCGGTGCCAAGTACTCCAGTATATCGACCAGTCACATCTTCGACTGTGATGACGTTACGTGGCAGCACTCCTGGGACGAGTAGTTCCAGGCCTGAGACTACTCCCTCGTCCTGCGTTCCTCCTGCTGACGTAACCATGGAGACAGATGAGCATATGGCGGAGGTTGAGCCAACGTCATCCCAGGCCACCTCCGGATGAGACAAGGACGGAGATTTGGGCCGACGGTACAAAGAAAGTCAATTAGTTGGTTTAACATCATATATATCGTGTATTTTATTATTTATCATATATTCACTTTTTCGATAAAAATAATTTTCTCTGTACAGATATCATCCCTCGTTGGTACAGAGACGCTTGGGCCACTTTCTGAGGTACAACTATGGTGGCCCTTGGATCAACTACATTAATGCTCCGGATGAGAGGAAGGCGTTCTATTTTGTGTACTTCAAGGTAAAAGTATATTATATCAATCACCTAATTTATGCATATTATATAACTTACTAAATTACTTCTTGTAGAAAATATATTTTTATCCACCGCACCAGACCGAGTTGATCGAGCAGATATTTTATGCCGTTGCCGCTAAGCCGATCCGTGATGCTCTGGATGACCAGAAGGCTCGTGATCGCGAAGGAAAACTGATCCAAGGTTGAATCACGCCTGAGCAGTGGACTGCGATAAGGGATAGATTCGACGATCCGAGGTACAAGAAAAGGTCTGAGAAGGCTAAAGCGGCTAGTAAGAAGGCAGAAAAGTGGTATGGTGGCTCGATTTCGATGACGGAATATTTGAGTCATTTGGTATATTTTTTATTTTAGATATATTATTTTAATGCAAGTACGATAAAATGGTAGTAGGATAAAATATTTAATTTTAGTACTAAATAATATATTTTTAACAGGCACTATCACGTCCCAGTACCAAAATACGTAGGACTAGGAATACGTAAGCATGTCAGTCGTATGTATATGGAGACTCCAATATATGGAAATCATAACACATACGTACGCTGTATTATGAACAATAATTCACAAGTGATATATATTTATCACAAGTCACAGGGCATAACTAAATCTATTCCACATAATCAAATATAAATGAATAACCAATCAACTATATAACTGAATCAAGTATAAGATGCTTAATAAGAACAATTAGTTGGGTGGAGATAAATCTACTACCAAACTAGAATATAAGAGAAACAAAATTAGTACATCTAATGAACAATGAGGCTCGAAGGAAGACCTCCTCGAAAGATAATAAAGTAGCAAGTCCTGATCCATGCTCCTGTAAATAGTCATGATCGTCTACACCTAGAAATGGACCAGGTCCTCAGAGGGATGTAACAAGATACATAGAAGCATACCAATAAAGTATTGAAAATAAACATCCAAA
This sequence comes from Iris macrosiphon, assembly GCA_036927795.1. Taxonomy (NCBI): domain Eukaryota; kingdom Viridiplantae; phylum Streptophyta; class Magnoliopsida; order Asparagales; family Iridaceae; genus Iris; species Iris macrosiphon. The sequence continues at coordinate 73,752,487 of JAYESA010000009.1, read as the reverse complement.
AAGGGTCGTCTAACCACCTATGTGAATGCACTTTGAGAACAACTTTCCAACACGTGGGCTATCTGGCTAAAATAGGATTGGCATGATTCTCTCGGAGAATCAGGAGCCTACAAAGCATGACGTCTTTTGAACGTCAGAGGCCGCCTGATAATAATAATATGAGGGTCATCATGATCGCGTATCTTCGGTGGAGCGTACGGGTTACACAAGGAAAGTGCAAAGGAGCCCAAACGCCTTACTCGTTGTCCTCCCTACCCCATGCTCTAAGCATGTCATATCCATGACACGATGAGACCTCTAATAACTGCCAAGGCTTCTAATTATGCAAATTCTATCAGCAGTTATCCCTATCGCACGTCCCATACGTACAGGTGGCCAACCCGTCACACAAGTCTGTGTCCTAAATGAGACTCACACTCGTGTAACAACTGTGTTTCGGCCAATAAAACATAAGAATGCCTCATAATCATGTGGTGGTCTCGTAAAACTAGGTCGACATGCATAATATATAATAAAGATAAAATACGACGTCATCGTTGTTGCACCCAAGTTATTCTTGGACGCGCAATTTATATATAACAGTTAAAATATATGAACTAAATGATAGAAATAAATTACATGCATCATATAAAATATAAATTATAGTACAATGGCAAGGTATACTTGTCTGGCAAGATGGCTGCATAGTGTAAACGTCCAGATGCCAAGCACAAAGGATCAGAAACTATGACCTCCGAATGAACGTCTCCGGATGCTGAAATAAACATCACTAACATTCCCAGAATAAGCAAGTTAGCTAGAAAATACTACCCTTTCGTCCAAATTGGACACAGGGGCAAAATAGTAATTTTGGGTCAAAGTGGAGTCCACATGTGGGCCACTTTGCACCGAAAAGCATGCCCGAGGTAAAGATCTCTAAATGGGACAAATTATTGGTCAAACAAATTCTAAACGTCGATACGAACTCAACGGTATGTCCAATTTTGGATTCCGATGAGCCGATTATAAATTCGTCCTTAAAATCAAACCGTGGGGCCCGCAAATAGGTGGCTTGGTCAACTGTCTCAAAATTGCGTAAAACTTGGGTCACAGGACCAGCGTGATACCACGAATCCAATGGCACAAGTTTTGTCGCATTCTGACGAGCGTATACAAAATGGGGTGGTGTTTTGCAAAAGTCACGATATAGTGACTTTTTACCGATACGGGTTGATTCCGACGCGCACACACGTCCGAATCCACTTTCGCGAAAGCCCACACGTCAGGATATACCATAAGCGCCTTTTGGTGTAATTGGTACACGATGAGGTGGTCCCGTTTAGCGGGGCGCACTCCGTATTACAAAATTCTAGTTTTAAATTATCAAGTTTTTGGTCATTTTGGAGGTTGAACAATTTACCACATAAAACGAATTAATAAAAACTAAAAGAACAGAATAATTGTCGGTTATATTGAGAAGAAAACCCTTCAACTAGTTTTTGAAATTATTAAACAGGTCGGTGGCAAATTGGGTGTGAACATGGAAGTTTGGGTTAAAGTTCTGGACTATTTTTGGTCAGCTTTTCGACCATTTTCGGTCGATTTTTCGACCAATCCGGGACACAAGGACTTGTCCCGCTTGAATGAAAATCCTAGAGGGTTAGGTTTTGAACGTACACAGACAAACTGTTCGAGAAAAGGAGAAGAGATGAAGGAGATACATTACCTCAAAGATGGGGATGCTGTTGCACAAGCGCGCGCGTGCGCACACGTAGACGGGGGCGGCGACGGCTGCGGCGGCGCGGAGGGCGGATGCGGCGGCCGGAGGTCGGAGCGTGGTCGCCGGCGTCGGGGCTAGGGTTAGGGTTTTGGTTAGGGTTTGGGTTTAAAGTTATATATATATATATATATATATATATATATATATATATATATAGGGAGAGGGGGAGAGAGAGAATCGGGATGGGATTAGGTTTGCTGCGTAGGGGGGAGTCTGGGGATTATGTTTAGGAATGTAAGTTTAGTGTTTTTTTTATTTAGTTTAGGTGGTGTTTAGTTTTAGGGTTTAAGTAGATTTTTGTTTTGTTTTCTTTTTCTTTTTCTTTTTCTTTTTCTTTTTCTTTCTTTTCTTTTCTTTTATTATTATTACTTCTATTACTATTATTATTTATTATTATAATTACTATTAATAACTATATATTTATTAATATATATTCACATATATAAATAAGAAAAAATCCAAAAATAATATTTGTACACCAAATAAATTCTAGAAAATTACTTTGTACAGCTTTAATAAAATACTACACCTAAAATATTTTATAAAATATTTTATAGTTAATAATTAGATATTTATCTAGTTATATAAATAAAATAATTATATTATCTAATTAAATAAGTAATTAATTAAATGGTTATCCATAAAATAGGTAATAGTAAATAATATACACATCTATAAAAGAAAAAAATGTCTAACTTGGCACGGGAGATTATGGGATGCTAATTGTAGAAGAGTTAAAATTAAAAAATAATCACAATTAAATTATATATATAAATACCTAAATATTTAACAATTAATCAATGGTCATTACACTAATGTCATACGAACACCAAAGGATTAAATATTTGTTTCACGAAAAGATCCTACAGGTTGTGTCTCCTGTGTAGGCTACTTCCTATAAAGGGAGATACAGATTTTGGAGCCTTCCTATATTATTAATGTCCAAACCATGGTGGAATGTCCTAATAAAATCATTGAATTTTAATTGTTTAAAAGAAAGTCTAAAACCAATACAGAAAATATAAAATACACACAAGATACCTATTTTTGGGTGAGGGGATTTACAATCTACCAAACTTAAAAGAATTTCGTCCTCAAAATTAAAAATAAGGCATGATTTGCTAAATCCTTCACATTTGTATGTATGGCAAGTCAATCGCAATCTCTTCCAAAAATTTAAAATAACCACTGTTTAATTCAAAATTCAACCAATCGTAATCACTTCTCAATTTTTAAATAATCAACATCCAAATCTAATTCAAATCTATATGGCATCCCACATCAAGATTTACATCACAGTTTTCAACTATCATAATCTCCTCTAGAAAATAATTCTAATCAAATATTATTTCTATTTTCAACTTATGAATTTTATACTCTTCAAATTTTAAATTCAATTTTTATCCTCAATATTTCAAATAGGTGTTCCAACAATCAAAATTCAACTTTTAATTTAAATCTATAAATTGTAGAATTTTGAATTTAATCCATCAATGTTCATGTTTAGAGTTCTATTTATTTTTCTCTAGATTTAAATCGTTGATTCAATTTTCAGTATTCAAAATTTAAATCATGTGCTCAAAGTATAAATATTTGGTCCACAATATCAAGATTTCAAAATTCATTAAATCCTCATCAACTTAATTATTCTTCTAAAAATTTCTCAAAATTAAAATGACTTATATCTCTTAATCTAATCTTACTTGATCACAATCTAAAAAATAAAAAATTTCTCAAGTTTGACAATGCAATTTCTACCCAACTTAGAATTTACCCATCTATCACACAAGACTATACTTTTAAGAAAAATATTTCTCAAATTATTTAATCGTGTTATTCAATCCTCAAAAGTTTTTAACACACAAAATATCTCACATGTGGTGTGCCCTTAATTACAAAACATAGTCACAAGGTAATGTGATTGGCCTATGGGGTATATCTAGGACTCTCCGTGTATCAAACTTATACTAAGCACGAACGTTCATCTTTCCGAAATAGGGGAAGACGGAGAACAATAATAAAGAATTCAAGAAGGAGGTGTTAGAATCCAAGTACGAGGTTCAAGGCGATTAAAGAATTCAAAAGAGAGTTGTCAAGGCAGTTGTGGATTGAAATTCTATTTGATAAATTCTTATTCGCATGTTCATATCAGAACAGTTATGTACCTGATATGATATTCTCTGACCTGTCTAGAGGGCAAGTATATTCGTCTACTAGTCAACTATATATCTCAATCCACGTAAAGTAGTTATGCGAAGAGCGAACCAAGCGCACTAAGGTTAGCTAGACCATAATACACTGATTCTGATTTTAGACAATGTATCATTGTGTGCACCCAATAATATATATGTCATGAACAAGCTCGATAAAAGAATAAGCTTGTAAAACTAGGCTATAATAGCAACACAAGTCGAGGTAGTCCAGAAAATATAAGTACGCTAGATTATGATGAAAGAAGGTACAAAATAATTCAAGTTCACGAGGAAGATAAGACTCGTCCGGTATTGTGCCTTTATAATTTCCATACTAATTCCTTGTCTAAGTCTTTAGTCTACCAAATGGATTATGTTTATCCAGACTATAGAACTTAGAGGCCTACTGCCCAACTTAAAAGAATTTAACTAATAGTATATATAGTTGGTCTCATTCAATTACACTTCATTAATGGGTCAAAAAAACTATGTGATACTATATTGTGAGGCATACTACCCAACTTAAAAGAATTTAACTAATAGTATAACTGCCTTAAGGGGAATGTACAAATTAACCTTGTACTTGTAAATAAGGTAGAAACTCTTATTAGGGTATAAGAGGGAAAGATCTTGGTACCTATTAGGGTATCCTATTGCATTATATAGGTAATTGTCATCTTAAGTCTTAATCATAGTGCTTATAGAACTAAAAGTGTTAATATTAAGAATGAAAAAGTTACTGGCCCTCAAGTAAAAGAGGATATAACCTGTATGGAGATATGTGGAATATATTACTTAATTTTCAACTAAAGGATAATCATAAAATCATAATCTAAATGAGCAACTCAACTGTCAAGTTCTAACTACTAAGCACATAATTTCAAAATTCAAGATTACGACTATAATCCTAGCAAACTATATATCCTAACATAAAATAAAATCGCTTGGCCTACAATAAGAAGGCTTAGGTGGCACGAATTGAAAGATAAAGAAAAATTTTAGTCGTCGCACAAATAGCGAGCGCTAAGATTTCAAAGGAACAAGATTTAAAATTAAATAAAAAGACTCTTGATAATATCATGGTTTCCTAAGGGGAAGGTGGTATGCTAATCTCTGTGTTCGCGTTATGATCAAGGAAAATATTTTATTTATTCCTCTTGGCTTCCTAATGTACTGTTATGCTAATATCAAGACAAGAAACTAAATTTATAATTCTCTAATATTATCTCACTATGAAAGTTAGGTTTAGTCCTAATATTCAACCTTGGATTTTTATTGGTTTCTCAATACTAGGGTCAAACAATACGGTCAAATTTCTAACTAACCCTAGTAGTGTATATACTACTCTCAAGTTATTCCTAATTATCAAGGGATGATGGTTAATCAATATATAGTTATTGGATGCTAGGGTTCACTAGGTATTCTAAACTTTGTGATGTGTCAATATTCTAGTTGTATTCTTAATAGGAATATTACCCTAATTATCATCCTAACAACAAGAATTCCTATATTCTAGCAGAAGGCTATACTCAAGAAACTATTAGGGAAGTATATGAATCAAGAAGGATGCAATTATTTAAATAGAACGGATTGGAAGGAAGATGAGTCATAGTCAATTATGGATGAGACCTAAAACTCTAATCCTAGGTGCAGGCTTGCTCGGTACATTAACGTAACCGAGACAATATACTCTTGACCTGCATGGGCCACCACTAAAAATATGTCACGCCCCAGTCCTAAAATATGTAGGACTAGAAATACGTAAGCATGCCAGCAGTATGTATATGGAGACTCCAATATATGAAAACCATAACACATACGTACGATTTATTATGAACCATAATTCATAAGTGGTATATATTTATCTCAAGTCAAAGGACATAACTAAATCTCATCCACAGAATCAAATATAAATAAATAACAAATCAACTAAATAACTGAATCAAGTATAAGATGCTTGATAAGAACAAGTAGTTGGGTCGAGCCAAATCCACTACCAAACTAGAATATAAGAGAAACAAAATAAGTACATCTAATGAACAATGAGGCTCGAAGAGAAAACCTCCTCGAAAGATAATAGTAGCAAGTCCTGATCCGTGCTCCTATAAATAGTCATGATCGTCTACACCTGGAAAGGGACCAGGTCCTCAGAGGAACGTAACAAGATACATAGAAGCATGCCAATAAAGTACTGAAAATAAACATCCAAAAAGGGTCGTCTAACCACCTATGTGAATGCACTTTGAGAACAACTTTCCAACACATGGGCTATCTGGCTAAAATAGGATTGGCATAATTCTCTTGGAGAATCAGGGGCCTACAAAGTATGATGTCTTTTGAACGTCAGAGGCCGCCTGATAATAATATAGGGGTCATCATGACCGCGCATCTCCGGCGGAGCGTACGGGTTACACAAAAAAAGTACAAAGGAGCCGAAACGTCTTACTCGTTGTCCTTCCTACCCCATGCTCTAAGCATGTCATATCCATGACACGATAAGACCTCTAATAACTGCCAAGACTTCTAATTATGCAAATTCTATCAGCAGTTATCCCTATCACACTCCCCATACGTACAGGTAGCCAACCCGTCACACAAGTCCGTGTCCTACATGGGATTCACACTCATGTAACAACTATGTCACGGCTAATTAAACATAAAAATATCTCATGATCATGTGGTGGTCTCATAAAACTAGGTCGACATGCATAATATATAATAAAGATAAAATACGACGTCACCGTCGTTGCACCCAAGTTATTTTTGGACGCCCAGTTTATATATAGCAGTTAAAATATATGAACTAAATGACAGAAATAAAATACATGCATTATATGGAATATAAATCACAGTACAATGGCAAGGTATACTTGCCTGACAAGAAGACTGTATAGTGTAAACGTCCAGATGTCAAGCACAAGGGATCAGAAACTATGGCCTTCGAATAAACGTCTCCGGATGCTGAAATAAACATCACCAATATTTCCAAAATAAGTGAGATAGTTAAAAATAACTACCCTATCGTCCAAATTGGACACAGGGTAAAACGATAATTTTGGGTCAAAGCAGGGTCCACATGTAGGCCACATTGTACCGAAAAGCGTGCCCAAGGTAAAGATCTCTAAATGGGACAAATTATAGGCCAAGAAAATTCTAAACGTCGATACAAACTCAACTGTATGTCCAATTTTGGATTCTGGTGAGCCGATCACAAATTCGTCCTTAAAGTCATACAATGGGGCCCACAAATATGTGGCTTGGTCAACTATCTCAGAATTGCGTGAAACTTGGATCACAGGACCAGCGTGATACCACGAATCCAATAACGCAAGTTTCGTCATATTCTGACGAGCGTACACAAAAAGGGGTAGTATTTTGCTATATGGGGACTTTTTACGGATACGGGTTGATTCTGACGCGCACATACGTCCGAATCCACTTTTGCGAAAGCCCACACATCAGGATATACCATACACGTCTTTTTGTGTAATTGGTATGCGATGAGACAGTCCTGTTTGGCGAGGCGCACTCCGTATCACAAAATTCCAGTTTTAAATTATTAAGTTTTTGGTCGTTTTGGAGGTTTAATAATTTACCACATAGAACGAATTAATAAAAACTAAAAAAACAAAAAAAAACTCTGTTATATTAAGAAGAAAACCCTTTAATTAGTTTTTGAAATTATTAAACAGGTTGGTGGCAAATTGGGTGTGAACATGGGGTTTGGGTTGAAGTTCTGAATTATTTTTGGTCAGCTTTCGGCTATTTTTCGGTCAATTTTTTGACCAATCCGGGATACGAAAACTCGTCCCGCTTAAATGAAAATCCTAGAGGGTTAGGCTATGAACGTACACGGACAAACCGCTCGAGAAAAGGACGAGAGATGAAGGAGATACATTACCTCAAAGATGGGGACGTTGCTGCATAGGCGCGCGCGTGCGCACACTCGGAGGGCGAAGGGCGGCTGCGGTGACCGGAGGTCGGAGCGTGGTCGTCGGCGTCGGGGCTAGGGTTTGGGTTTTAAGTTATGTAATATATATATATATATATATATATATATATATATATATATATATATATAGGGAGAGGGGGAGAGAGAGAATCGGGATCGGAATAGGTTTGCTGCGTGGGGGGAAGTCTAGGGATTAGGTTTAGGAATGTAAGTTAAGTGTTTTTGTATTTAGTTTAGGTGTTGTTTAGTTTTATGGTTTAAGTAGATTTTTGTTTTCTTTTCTTTTTTTTCTTTTTCTTTTCTTTTCGTTTGTTTTCTTTTGTTTTGTTTTCCTTTTTATTTCTTTTCTTTTCTTTTATTATTATTACTTATATTACTATTATTATTTACTAATATTATTACTATTAATAACTATATATTTATTAACATATATTCACATATATAATTGAGAAAAAATCCAAAAATAATATTTGCACACCAAATAAATTCTAGAGAATTACTTTGTACAGCTTTAATAAAATACTACACCCAAAATATTTTATAAAATATTTTATAATTAATATTATATATTTATTTAGTTATATAAATCAAATAATTGTATTATCTAATTAACTAAGTAATTAATTAAATGGTAATCCACAAAATAGGTAATAGTAAATAATATGCACATCTATAAAAATAAAAAATGCCTAACTTGGCACGGAGAATATGTGATGCTAATTGTAGAAGAGTTAAAATTGAAAAATAACCACAATTAAATTATATATATATATACCTAAATATTTAACAATTAATCTTTGGTCGTTACACTAATGTCATACTAACACCAAGGGATCGAATATTTGTGCCACGAAAAGATTATACAGGTAGTGTCTCATGTGTAGGCTACTTCCTATGAAGGGAGATACAGATTTTCGGGCCTTCCTATATTATCAATGTCCAAACCACGGTGGAGTGTCCTAATAAAATTATTGGATTTTAATTGTTTAAAAGAAAATCTAAAACAAATACAGGAAATACAAAATACCACTAGATACCTATTTTGGGTGAGGTAGTTTACAAGTACAGAGGGGTGAGGATGCAAATATGGTGACTGTCTTCCTAACCACCCATCGAAAGGACGGGAATTTCATTGATGAGAGGGCCTCGCAGACCTATGTAATTATTACTTTACTATGTGTTAATTTTAATATAACTTAGAAAATATGCAAATAAATATCCATGTAGTTAGTAATAAATACCTTAGACACATTAGCAATTATCGAGTATCCAAACTTTTCTAGGCCAAGTATCTTAGGCAGCGTGAGCGGGCGACTACTAGTGCACCTACAGCGGGAGAGGCTGGTACTTCCTCGCAGCTGTCTCCAGTTCCGTCGGAGGACGAGCTGTGGGTGACCGCCGTTGGTGGTCTCCAGAGGGGTATCTACTATGGTACAAGATCCTATGGCACCCTTGTTACAACGCAATCCTCTAGGGCCTCCACTACAAGTGTGTATTCCCCACAGCCCTCGCAAGCATCGGCCCGAGTCTAGGAGACCATTGACCGTCAGATTGCGTCTCTCCGTGACGAGTTGCTGCAAAGGATGGAGGAGCAGTCCATGTCCCAGCCGCAGGCGGACGATGCGATGCTTATCGCACGATTTGATACGCTCGAGCGCAGCTTCATGGGGCTTAGGGATATGACAGCTGATCTTAGAGCATCGATAGAGCGCAGCGTGACGGAGCTTCAGACATCACAGTTGTCCATGGGCGAGAGGCTGACGATGATGCAGGATTCAATGGTTTATAGCAATACGAGGCTGTTATCTACCATGGATTCATACAACCATCGATTAGCAGCGTTAGAGCAGATACGTCCTCCTAGTGCGTCTTCATCGACACAGACTCTACCGACGTTACTGCCTTCTCCATCGACATCGGTGTCAATTTTACGGGAGCAGAATGATTTGTTCTTATCCCTGATGCGCGATGGTAGTCATCCTCCTATAGATCGGCAGTAGTCCTAATTAGGATAGTTTACTGATTGTTTATGTTTTGACCTATGATATTTGGTCATTTATGAATATTCTTTATTTTTGAGGCTTTCAGACTTTATTTCTGGTATTGTATTCTTTACGATGAGATTTTTTCAAGACTCGATTTATAATCCCAATATTTTATTTTCTTTAAATTTTACTATATTATTCATATTAAATGTATGTTAATTTATCGGTGTTGAGTGTTCCACCGAAAGGGTCGACGAACCCAGCGAATTCAACGGAGGGTTGCTCCGGATCTATTTATATAAATTATGAATTAATAAACAGCAAGAAGATTGGTTTGGAAACTATTTTATATTCTATTTTTGATTATTTCACTGAAAATTTAGCGACGTTTAGCGACGTTTAAATTTGTTGCTAAATTCGTCGTTGAATAAGTCGCTAAATAAGTCGCTAAATAAGTCGCTAAATACGTTGCTGAATGTCGCTAAATTGCTGACATGGCAGTATTTGCCAGGTCAATAAAATGTCGCTAAAAGTGTTGCAAAAAGTCGCTAAACAGAAAAAATTTAGCGACGTATAGCGATACAAAACACGTCGCTAATTTAGCGACGTTGCGTCACTAAACGTCGCTAATATGAAAAATATTAGCGACGCAAATACATAGCTAAAAAATGTCGCTATAGCGACGTTTTGCAACATTTTTCTGTCAGCGACTAGCTTAAATGCGACTTCATCGAAACGTCGCTAATTACGTCGCTAAATTTTTTTAGCGACTTTTTTAGGCCATTTAGCGACATTTTTAGACGTCGCTAATTTGTCTTATTCTTGTAGTGATTCCAAGCATAATGAGTCATCTGCTAGGCCTTCGGTCTTCAGTAGATTTTAAGTTGTTGCACCAATGAGACCACCAACTCAAAAAGCAACAACAACAACAAATTGATGATAATGAACTTCAGTTTACCTTAGTCAATATGGTGGGGCCTCAATCCAATAGGAATACGTCAAAGAAGAAGGGATAAACTTGTCAACCTACGGTGTTGGTTGCTAACCTATTATATTCGGAGGACGAACAAGAAATGATCCCCCGATATGTTCCCATTGATGATATATAGTAGGGTACTAGATTGAAGAGCCACTCATCGTACTCCCACTATACTACACCATACCATCTGGGAGTAGTCAATCTCTGGATTCAGAATCTGAAGTTGAAAGCTCTGGTTCATTTTAATGCTCCTTTGATACTATTCCTATCCATCGAAAGGAAGGTTATGCAATTTTAGATGGAACATAGAATGGTGGATCGAAAGAAGATATAAACCTTCGCACAGAAAACATGGAGACAAAGTTTAAGGAACTTCAAACACTCTTGATTAAAGTAGTAATATAGTAGGGGTTCTGCTATTGTTGCTCCATAACCACCTGTACTGCCGACTCCTAATGATGCAATCATGATGTTGTTGTTACATCCATTAATCTTGAACCTGTCATGTCTTGGGGTAAAACTTCTCTAGAAGATGCTATCAAGAACTTAGAAGCCAAGTTCGAGTCCCTAATTAATAGTGATAATCTTTAGAAAGTGGGAATAAACACACTGTATCAAGTCGAATGGGATAAATTTGTTAGCTCTATCAATTACAAACCCCCAACATTTGTACCATATGAGGGGTTGACTTCTCTAAGTTAGCTTTATTACTTCAAGTCCCAGACATTGGGTATCTCAATAACTTATGCATTGAGAAGGATGTTTTTTCATTGGCACCCTATAAGGACCGGGTTTTGAGTGGTTCTGTTGTCTTCCACCAGTCTCCATAAAGTCTTAGAATGACTTGGAAACTGCCTTTTTTATCCCGTTTCTATAAAGAAGAGGATATCTTGAGCATGTCCTTTCTAATCAACACAAAACAAAAAGAAAGAAAATCAACAAGGAATACATTGAGTGATTCCCAAGGTTGGCCCTAAATTGCCCTCAAGGGATTCCAGCGCCCTTTGCTTATGGACACAATCAAATACAAATTTCTAATAGCGATAAAATTTTGCATCGGAGTAAGCCACTTCAAAACCTGGCCAGCTTTGATTGATGGTGCTAAAGCCAACGAAGAACAGACGACCAACCTTGATAAATTGGGTTTCCAAAGAGTCAATCGTGACGACAAGGGGTAGTTCCAATTGAATAACAATATGAAAGCTAAAGATAAAAAATCTATGGTTGTAGAACTCTGAGTCGATGATTATCCCAAATAGCGACAACAACAATAACAACCGATTCCAAGGCCATCATGTTTATATGCTTTTAATGAAGTTTTTACTGTACAATTTTTTTTATATTTTTCTGAAAAAGAATAAATTACAACTCTCGGAGGCGAAGCATCCTAATGAAGTGGGGCGTACCAATTATCCCAAGTATTATGAATACCCTCACTATGTACCCCATCAGATAATGCATTTTTATGCCCTTAAAGACAAAATCCAGCACTTGATAGATTCCAAGACCATCACGCTTCACAATGATCAAAAGAAAGTCGCCGCCAACATTGTATCACGCTTCAAGTACAAGTGCAAGATGGTGTAATCCATATTCCTGCGACAGAATTAAAAATCATCAACCTACCTCCCAGTAGTAAGATCGTGTTTTGGTGCCTCTGACCATGAAAAAATGGGAGATAATATTGGTTCATCCGGATCTCCTTCAAGATGAATAATGGGCTAGATTTCCAGCTAGATCCAAAAATTTTAGCAAGAAAAAGGGGTAGCCTTGCAATATTATCCTCCTAGGTCAAGAAGTTCACCTTTCTGTTAATACCTTAACGGATTCAGAGGATAAGATAAATGCGCACGCCGATGATGTAGACATTACCCAGCTTGGAGCCACAAGAATAGGCAAGCAATATTTAAAGGTATATGATCAAGTTCTTGTTGAAGATCCATAATCTTTACCTACCCCAATACTTCTAGCTATAAATCCACTGGCACAATCAATAGTGGATAAAACTAAGCAGATCAAATTTGATAAATCTCTCAGAAATAATATCTTATCAGCCCTCGGGGAGCCATAACACCTTCAATATTTTGGCACAACTGGAAAATATTTAGGCATGCCTTTGCGTTTATGAGATTTTGTATCTTTCAAAAGAGACCAAATATGCACTCTAGGAAGCTCTTTTGCAGGTCGACTTATTTGACAAAGATCATTCCGGATTTAGAATCAGCAATTGATTGTCCACATTGTCATAATATAACTCAACAAGTACCCAATATCACATTCTCTCAAAAGGATATGCTTTTAAAGAAAAATTGACATGATCAACCTTTATACTATACTAGGTATATTGATGCAATCAAGGTCGAACAGATGCACGTTGATCCAATATCTTCATTGAGCATTATCCCCAGGAGCCTGCTACAAACCCTAAGTATACCAATAAACCAGCTTTCAACAATAAAAACAATAATTCTCAGCTTTAATGTCGATCGCAGTAGCCCACTAAAAAAGATTCGCTTGAAATGCTGCATTAGAGATTTGCAAACAGAAGTAACATGCTATGTCATAGAAGTGAATGTATCCTATAACGTCTTGCTGGAACGCCCATGGATATGTGAGTATCTCATCATATCATCCACTCTCCATCAATATTTTAAGTATGTTGATGAGAAATGTGTAGTCAGAACCGAGTTTACTGATGTTGATCCCTTCAAATTCCTGGAGGTATATATCTCCGAAGCACTTCTATATAAACCCATACAATCTGGAGAAGATGATGGTAACAAACAGACGATGAAGTTGTTGTTGACTCAGCTAACAATAGGCCTACAGTGATTTGCCTTAAAGGTCATAAAGGAAGGATCTATTATGTTGATAATGGCGATCCATTTGTTATCAATCTTAGCACGCTAAATAATAATAAATGTTCATATGATAATGAACCCTTCATCATCGACTGACCTTTACCCATATAAAGGTTTAGTTGTTAACGAGCAATGCATTGTTAAACTGTAGGATAAGGAACCCTTAGTCATTGATCTGTCTACCCTTGTAAATGATGTACAATCGATTGTTAATAAAGCACAAAATTTAATTATTATGTTTCTTAATACATTATAACCGGACATAGCAGTATGGTATTTTCAATCCTATACAGTAATGCATCGATGCTGATGTCGCTACTTTTAGACTTTCGGGAAGAAAGATTTCCTATTTCTAAAAAAGTCACTATCTTTTTTATGCTTCCTACAATCAAAGGACATCACGCTATTGTCTTTGGCAAAGGAAAGCTCCATCCACAAAAACTAGGGAAAAGTTTTGAAGAAGGATATAGATGTGTTCCCTATTACATCTATAGTAAATGTATCCAAAACATGATAAAATAGACTAGCCATAACCTTCAAACAGGCTAGGGGTTGAACTATGGAAAAGGGAACATATTTCCACTATGGCCCTTTGTTCCTAAAGGAAAACCTGATAATTATTACCATAGGTCATAACGAAGTATAGGGTATGTCACTTAAAGTTCCTCTTTCGATGAATCAGGAGAGTCCACAGAAGATTCCTAACATTCTCTCTCTCTTTAGACTCTTCATCTTGTGACTTTGACACCAATTTAGGTGTCATGCTTACAAAGCTCATGTCAGTGAATATAACATCATAAGAATCATCTGAAGACAAACCGGATACAAAATCATCCTCAACTGATGACAAGCAAGATAATGAACCATTCAAGCCTAAAGCTTGGGCTCAAAAGATAGAGAAATAGTGGATAATATTGTTTGAACAAAAAGAACGACCAACTGAAGATAAAGTCTTTCATGTTGATTTAGGTGATGATGAAGCACACCCTAAGCAATTTTTTATCAGCAAAAGTCTATCAGACGATGAATGTCAATCACTAATAATACTTATTGACTAATACGGTCATGCCCCAGTCCCAAATATGTAGGACTAGGAACACGTAAGCATGCCAGCCGCATGGATATGGCAACTCCAATATATGGAAATCAAATCCATACGTACGCTGTAATATGAATACAAAATCCACAAGTGGTATAAAATGTAATACAAGTCACAGGATAAAATCTAAATCTCATCCACCAAAATTATATAGAAATAAATAACCAGTATCTATAAAACTAGATCTCAATAAGAAGTATCTAAGGATGATAGTTGGATGGAGACAAATCCACTACCAACTCGAATGGAGAGGTAAATACAATATAAGTACAACACCACAACACAATATAAGAATACCAGCTATCCATCACAGCTCGAAGAGAAGACATCCTCAGATCACATGTAACCATCCAAATCTGCGCTCCTGCAAATACTCAAGAAAAGATACACCTGGCAGCAGACCAGGTCCTCAGAGGGACGTAACAAGATACAGAAAATATGAGCCAATTTGAATACAGTAAACATGCATATAATTTGAAAATAAATAAGTACGCTGTACAAGACTATCTATATAAATGCAAATGAGGACAACTTTTCGACGTATAGGCAAGGGTAGGCTACTCGATCTAATCCTCACAACCTCACGCTCGTCAGTGGACATCATCAGCCGACATACCTCACTACCAGAAAAAGTCAAATTAGCGACGTCTAAAAACGTTGCTAAATAACCAAAAATCGTCGCTAATTAGGTTTAGCGACGTAATTAGCGACGTTTCAAAGCAGTCGAAAAACACCAAGTCGCTAAAACAAAAAACGTTGCTAAACGTCGCTATGCCGACGTTTTTTAGCGACTTTAATGTGTCGCTAAATTTAGCGACATTTTGCGACGCCAAGTCACTAAAAAGCGACATTTAGAAAAGTCGCTAAACGTCGCTGATTAGCGACATCTATCGCAATGTTACACCGACGTCTTTAATGACCTGGCTATACTGCCATGTCAGCAATTGGCGACATTTAGCGACGTAATTAGCGACGTAATTAGCGACGTCCTTAGCGACGTTTTACAGCGTCGCTAAGTAGCAACGTAATTAGCGACGTAAATTAACGTCGCTAAACGTCGCTAATAACGTCGCTAATTTTTAAAAAAAAAAATAATGTACAGAAGCAAACATTGGTGATTCCCTGCAGTTTTACATCATCTTCATCATACACACCAACATGATTCAATCTAGTTAACTATATAATCCAATTAAATTAAAGACCACAAGAAGTATCAATCCAATTAAATGTGGATAACTATATAATCCAATTAAATTAACTAAAAAATTAAAGACCACAAGAAGCATCATACATCATGTCTATTGTTGAAGTATCAATAATTCATAAATAATAATAAAAATAACTATACTACTACGGATCTGCAGGAGGCTGACCAGCGGCGCGCTTGAAGGATAACAACTCCTCATACTCGTCCCGTAGAATCGACACCGATGTCGATGGAGAAGGCAGTGACGTCGGTGGAGGCCGTGCCCGCTCCAAGTCTGCGAGTCGCTGGTTGTAAGAATCCAGGGTAGATAACAGCCTCGTACTGCTATCACCCATTGAATCCTGCATCCTCGTCAGGTTCTCGCCCATCGATAGCTGTGACACCTGCAGCTCCATGATGTTGCGATCATTGGAGGCTCTAATATCATTTGTCAATTCTCGTAGCTCCATTATGCTGCAGTCGAGCATATCCAATCGTGCGATGAGCATCGGATCGTCCGCCTGCGGCTGGGACCGGGACTGGTCCTCCATACTTCGCAGCAAGTCATCACGGAGAGACGCAATCTGACGGTCAACGGCCTCCTGGACGGCCTCCTGGACTCTGGCCGACGACTGCGAGGGCTGCGACTGCGAGGGGTGTGTGGAATGCACAGCTGTCGGGGAGGCCCTAGATGACTGCGTCGCAACCAGGGCGCCATAGGAGCCCGTACCGTAGTACGTACCCCTCTGGAGACCACCAGCTGCAGTCACCCACAGGTCGTCCGCCGACGGAGATGGACCGGGCTGCGACGAAGCACCAGCCTCTCCAGGTGTAGGTGCACTAGCAGTCGCCCGCTCACGAAGCCTAAGATACTCGGCCTAGAAAAGGTTTGGAAACTCAATAATTGCCTAAGTTATATTAAAATAAACACAAAGTAAAGTAATACTTACATAGGTCTGTGAGGCCCTCTCATCAATGAGATTTCCGTCCTTGCGATGGGTGGCCAAGAAGACGGTCACCATGTTTGCATCCTCACCCCTCTGTACCTGTTAAAAATATATTTTTTATTACTAAACTTAAATATTTTTTCCAAGTACCATTTTATGGTATTTATATTAAAATAATATATTTTAAAAGAAAAAACATACCAAACGACGGAAATGTTCCGTCATCGGAATTGAGCCACCACACCACTTGGCAGCATTCTGCCTAGCCGCCTTGGCCTTCTTAGACCTTTCCTTGTAGCTCGGATCGTCGAATCTAGCCCTCATTGTAGTCCACTACTCAGGCGTGATCCAACCTTGGATCGGTTTTCCAGCACGATCACGAGCCTTCTGGTCATCCAGAGCATCTCGGATAAGCTTGGCGGCAACGGTAGGAAAGAGCCGCTCGATCAACTCGGCCCGGTACGGAGGATAAAAATACGTTTGCTACAATAAATAATTTATTAAGTTAGCATCACGAATATGAATAAATTAGAGGATTTATTTAATATACTTTTACCTGGAAGTGCGCAAACCAGAACGCCTTCCTCTCCTCCGGAGCCTCAGAATAGTTGATCCAAGGGCCACCGTAGTTGTTCCTCAGAAATTGGCCCAGGCGTCTCTGAACCGATGATGGACGATATCTATACAGAAATAATAATTTAGATTACTGAAAAAGTCAATATACGATGAATAAAGAGAAACAAAAATATATACTAAACCATCTAATTGACTTACTTTGTACCGTCGGCCCAAATCTCTGTCCTCGTCTCCTCCGGTGGTGCGCATGGAGGATCTTGCTGATGCTGGGACAACGTCGGCACGACCTCCTCTACATGCTCATCTGTCTCCATGGTTCCGTCAGCAGGAGGAACGCTGGACGAGGGAGTACTATCACGCCTGGAACTACTCGTCCCAGGAGTTATGCCACGCAACATCGTCGCAGTCGGAGATGTGACTAATCGATATACTGGAGTACTGGGCGACGATGATCCGGAACCAACAGTAGGCAGTACCGGAGTGGCACTCTGTCTACCTCGGGACCTGCCGAATCCTCCGCGTCCTCCTGTCATATCTGATAACAACATATGATGAATATAGAGAAACACAAATATATACTACATTCTACAGTCGAAATATGATACATATCTCAAAGCATTATACAGTCAAAATATAATACATATATTCGTTAATGTCAATATCTACTTCTACATGCAATATTTATAGTCCAAATACAGTTACATTCTACATGGAATATTTTATATTTTTAATCATCTTCAGAAAATTCATCTTGTTCGCCTTCCTCGTCCTGCTCTTCCTCTTCCTCGTCTTCACTTTCATCTACTTCGTCGTCCTCTTTGGATAATTCTACATCTTCTACATTATTACTCGTGTAATGAGTAACTTCCGTTGAGTCCACATCTACAATATTTGTTACAAGAGGTAGATCGTCCTCCTGATAAGCTATTTTGTCAATGTCAAAGGTATTTCTAGCTTTAGTCTTGCATACTGCCCACCAATCCGACCTTGCTGTCCCCCGTCTAGGATAAGTTGTAAAGTACACGAGCTGAGCCTGACTTGATAGGACAAATAGTTCGTAGCCTTGATATCTACGCTTGTAGTTTATATCCACAAGGCCATGCTTGTCAATTTTCCAACCTTGATCTTGAATCGGATCGAACCATTCACACCTGAATAGCACGATATTAGCAGGTTCTGGGCCATAATTATATGTCAACTCCACAATCTCTCGTAAGATGCCAAAAAAATCATTGCTCGGATTGACGTCTTTGTAGTTTGTAGATTTGATACACAAACCACTGTTTTTCGTGGAATCATGATCCAGAAAGCTGTCTCTGATAGGAGCATTTGTTGACTTGAACCTGAACCCATTCACACAGAAACTTGGCCATATTTTTATGGCAGTAATTGGTCCCTTGGCTAGAGTCCTAATAGATTCAGTCTCGGGTGATATTAGACGATCGACCTAAATACCAAAGTAGCGATAGTAAGTTATTTGTTTTGCAAGTGCAGAAATAAAAAGTAATTACCAAGCATCTTACATATGCGCTCAACCAAGAAGAAAAATGGCATCTCATATCTTGTTCTACTTCTTCATTTGTTATGTAGGGTCTAACCGACCTCAACTCATCATTATATGTGCTGAAAAACAATGAAGCAACTGCTGATTAGTAGCATAATAGTATCTTATACTATTACATTGAGATGATGTAAACGTGGAGGTATTAATTACTTACCCCTCTAGCTTCTCCACTTCATCCTCGTCGCAATTGAGTAATATATACAATTGAGCAGCCCTTAGCTCATCGTCATTCAAATATCTCTTCTTCATTTTTCCCGAGGGCTTTCCGGATGCATTGAATACTTTGAGTATTGCATCATTAGATTCCTGATATGCGTCGTCGTTTCTGGGAGCTTTCGTCCTATTAGTAGCAACATGCGATTTGAAATACGTCGAGCAAAAGTTTGTAATCTCCTCGAGAACATAAGCTTCACAAATAGAGCCTTCAACCCGTGCCTTATTTTTCACCTTTCTCTTTAGGTGATTCAGATGGCGCTCGAAGGGGTACATCCATCGATAACCGACAGGACCACCAACACGTGCCTCATAGGAAAGATGAATTGGCAAATGCTCCATAGAGTCGAAGAATCCAGGAGGAAACACCTTCTCGAGCTTACATAGTGTTACCGCAATGTCCCTCTCTTGCTTTTCTAGACGATCGACGAGCAACTTAGTACAACAAAGATCTCTGAAGAATATGCTCAGCTCTGTCAATGGGTCCCAAACGACCTGCGGTAAGAATTCCCGAAATGCAATCGGAATTAACCTCTTCATGAATACGTGACAATCGTGGCTCTTCATACCTACTAGTTTGTTCTCCTTGAGTTCGACGCATCTTTTCAAGTTCGACACGTGCCCGTCTGGAAACTTTAGACCCTGAATCCACCTACAAAGTCTACCTTTATCCTCTTTATCCAGTGAGAAAACTGACTTAGGTTACTTTAACTTTCCATTCCCCTCCTCTATCAAATGCAATGCAGGACGTCTACATATGTCTTCTAAGTCCAACCTCGCCTTCGGATTATCTTTCGTCTTTTCCTTTACATCCATTACAGTATTAATTATGTTATCAAACACATTCTTCTCGATATGCATGACATCAAGGTTATGTCTGATCAGATTGGTGCTCCAATATGGCAGATCCCAGAATATACTCCTCTTCGTCCAGTTATGGGTGCGACCAAATCCGTCACACTTGTACCCCTTAGCAGGCTCTTGGATAGCACTTGGTAAATCTTTTACCTCTTCCCATATCGTGCATCCGGGCCACCTTGGCGGTGGATTGGCCTTCTCCACAACTCCCGCACGAAAAGTATTCCGATTCCTCCGGTATGGATGATCCTTCGGCAAAAATTGTCGATGACAATCGAAGAAGCACGGTTTGCCTCCGTGTTTCAAACGGAAAGCCTGAGAACGGTCCATGCAATACGAACATGAGAGACAACCATGGATGCTCCATCCTGATAACATTCCATAGGCCGAAAAGTCGTTGATGGTCCACATAAGTGCTGCCCTCATCTGAAAATTTTGCTTTCTAGAAATATCGTACGTGTTGGCACCGACTTCCCACAGCTGATTCAACTCATCTATCAAAGGCTGTAAATACACATCGATGTTCCTCTTCGGATTGTTCGGACCCGGGATAATAACGGTTAGGAACATATACGGAGTCTTCATGCACATCCAAGGCGGTAGATTGTACGGAGTGACGATCACAGGCCAACAAGAATACTGGGAGCCCGAAAGTCCGAATGGGGTAAAACCGTCAGAGCAGAGCCCCAATCTGACATTACGCGCTTCCTCGGCAAAATATAGATACTCTCGATCAAAGTGCTTTCATGCTTCTCTATCGGATGGATGATCCAATACTCCTTCGATCTGTTTTCGCCTGTGCCAACTCATGTTTTCTGCAGTCTCCTTAACCATAAACAACCACTGCAACCGCGGCGTCAAAGGCAAGTAGTGCATCGAATCGGTAGGCTTCCTTGCACCGACAGACTTTCCTCTAACAGTAGCCTTGTAGCGATCAGCACCACAGAATCTGCACGCATCTTCATCCTTGTCGTCTTTGTAGTACAACATACACCCGTTGCGACATGCATTGATTTTCTCGTATCCCATCCAAAGCGATCTCACCATCCTCTTAGATCGATAGAAGTCTTTAGGCAACTTTGCACCCTCGGGCAAGATCTTTATAATCAAATCGAGAAGTCGATTATAGCATTCTTGCGACATGTTAAAATCGGACTTGATGCTCAATAATCTTGTAACCACCTCCAACGGTGAATGATCCTCACAACTAGGATATAGTGGAGTCCTTGCATTCTCAAGCAACTCCATAAACTTTGCAGCATCGGCATTCGGTGCCTCCTCAGCTGCATCATAATTGTCCGGATTGAAACTAGGTCCCGCCGCATCATAATTGTCAGAATTAAAACTAGGCCCCGCCACATCATAAACCATGTTCACCAACCCGTTGTCATAAGCATCATGGTCTTGGACATCCATATACGGCTCCACATAGGGCTCCGACTCTGATGCTAGAGATACAAGTTCTCCGTGCGCGGTCCACTGATAGTAATTCGGCGTAAAGCCCTTCGAGTATAAATGATATGTAACTTCCACTTCAGGATGATATTTCCTGTTGTGATATCTCACACACGGACACTTAATTTTGGTACCGTCCATGTATTGAGGGATCGCCTTTGCGAACTACAGGAACTGCTGTACACCCTCAATGAATTTATCCCGTACACCGCACATGTCATCAGGATGACGGTTGTACATCCACGAACGATGACGCAGATAGTAATTCATATCCATTTCTAGAAACTTCTGCAAAATTGACAGTATGTATCATATAAATCATTACATGCAAAATTAACCGTACTATAAAAATTATAACTGATATAATAAATATTTTCATTTATCAAAACTGCAGCTGCCCCCAACCTCATAGTACTATGAACTGCACTATAAGTGTGCAGTCAACACTACAAATAGTGTGTCATACTATAGAACTGCAGCTGCCCCCAACCACACTCCTAGGTCAGTGTCCGTTATGGGAAAAGCAGTCATGGCATTGCACTAAGGCACCTGGTGCTTGAATAATTTTTGCATCAAAAGTTTCCCAAGTATACGGGCTATTGCTCTATGAAATGGATAACCCTATGCATTGTGGCTGTACTCACTCACATTTACCGGCAGATTACTGCACTCCCTTTAGTAAAAAAACCTAACCCCCCAAACTGGCACACTGATACACACATACACTCTTAAGAATTCTGTAATCAAAACTCACCTGGTACCAACAACACCTATTAAGTACTCTAAATTCTATACTTCATATAAACACTCCATCTATACTCATATAAATACTCCATCTATACTCCCAGATCTGGGATACACCTATATGAATGCTCAACCTTCACACCTATTACTTATTCTCTTCAACACATATATTCACTCAAACACCTGACTAATACACCTCTCTAAATCAGTCACCCACTGCTACTGCTTACCTTCTTCCTCAATATTTGATTACCCCTTATCCCGAGCCACACAATCATGTGTGCACTATAGTATCACTATGAATACCCAATCTTCTCTCAGATGTTGGTGTTATATCTGACACTTGCCCTCATGTCCTTCAAATCATACGAGTTCAAACCCCATCTCAAACACATCCAAATCCTGCCTTGCACTAGTTGCTGACTGGCTCAGTAAGTTGCTGCACAAGGATGCAGTGTTTACACTGTATTAGGACCCCCTCAACCTGCCTGCAGAAGCTAACAACCAACTACAATGCACCTAAACCTTAATGCACACTATGTTCAGCTGTGCAGTGCCTCCCCAAGTTGACTGTTGCACATTGGGCTGATGTGCCTCAAGTCTCCCCATGCTCACTGCTAGTAAGCAGTGCTCACTGCTGCTGTTACCTCTCTCGTCGACTTGGGCCAGTCGGCCCTAACCCTAACCCTAACCCCATGTCAACAAACCTAACCCTAACCCTAACCCTAGGTCCTGATCAGTGTCTGTGTCAGTGTGTGTGTGTGCCTTGTCTGTGTCTGTGTCAGTGTCTGTGTGTGTGTCATGTTTGTGTCAATGTCACATGTGTCCTGTGTGAGAGAGAGAGAGAGAGAGAGAGAGAGTAGGGTTTACCGGAGTAGTCGCGGTGGAGAGCGGGTCGACGGAGCGCGGGGGGGGGGAATTTTTTTTCTTTTCGAAATTTCAGCAGATGGGGAAAAATGAAACCGATCCCTAATTAACCAAATTTTAGCGACGTTTAGCGACGTCCAAGAAAAATGTCGTTAATTTAAATTTTAGCGACGTCAATGCGTCGCTAAACACGTTGCTAAATATTTTTAATATTAAGGTCGCTATATACGTCGCTAAACGTCGCTAAATTAGACATATTAGCGACGTTTAGCGACCTAAACTGAACTTATAGCGACTTATCTTTTAAAATCTTAATAAAAGTCGCTAAACGTCGCTAAATGTCGCTATTTAGCGACGTCTAGCGATGTTTTAATAAGGAGTCACTAATTTTTATATTATTAGCGACGTTTCTTTTGACGTCGCTAAAATACGTCGCTAAGACCACTTTTTCTAGTAGTGCCTCTGGGGTAGCGACCCTCGAACTCCATCAATCGACTTACCTCTCGGGTAGCGACCATCGGACACGACCCACCATAGTGCGTGCTAGTGACTACGGTGTTACCAGAGTGGTTAAAAACCCATACGCCTAATGATTGTCCTCTCATGATACTAGGTGCCATGTGTGTGTCAACATATCTAATATATAGTAATAACTGAAAGGAACTACACATGCAATAAATAAACATAATTGAAATAAATATACAAAAATATACTAAGCATGTAAAATACTGTAAGCAATTTGGCAAGGTATGTTGCCTGGGGTCCTGCTACTGGTATGAATCAGAGTCCAAGTCACAGTCCAAATAGCCTATGTATTACAAATTTATCACGTCAAAAGATAATTTATTTTAATTTATTTAATTCTGGAATAATTACTCTAAAATCCTATTTTAATCTTATTATTCTAATTTTTATGTTAATTCCTAAATTTTGTCCAAAAAAACTGAATTTTATCAACTCGAGACTCATGGCACGCAAATCGAGGCAATCTGTTGACCAAAAAGTCAACCGATACAAACTCGACTTTATGCATGATTTCCTATACATTTTAGTATCAAAAATATACTAAAATTTATGGCTCGTCCGAATTCAAATTCGTTTGGAAATTATGGCACATACAAATTTTGTATTGTGCACCGATGGTTAAATTCTAACCTAGAAGTTCTACAGAATTAACAGTATGTAAATACTTCGAAATAAATTCTGAGAAAAATATATGTCGATGATCTCGACATTAGCTTTCTGAAACTTTAAACGGTTAGTGATTCTGATTCCTGGTTCTCCCAGAATCGCGAAAACATCGAAACACATCTATTTTCGGACATGCTGTGCTCTACGAATTTTTCAGAATTTAATACTAATAATTTAGAAAAAAAATTATATAATCATAAATCTAACCTCATTATCGTTCTAACAAAAAAAACTAGAGAACATTTGAAATCCGGAGCTAGGAGATATCGTCTTTTTAATTCGTCATAACTAGTAGAAAATGAGGCTGAATTTATGACAAATTTTGACTATTTTTGGACGAAAAAGAGATGAATTTGGGGAAGAAAAATATGAAGGATGGGGTATTTATAATGGTGGACACTACTTAATTAAATACGACTAGGATTGGTTAATTTGGATAGGATTATGATGAATTTAAATAAGGATAGGATATGCATGAAGTTGATTTCCTAATAGGTTCAGGATTTGAATTAATTTAAAATAGAGTTTGAATTTATCTCAATAATTTATAATCTTAAATATAATTAAAGATAATACAAATAATTTATAAAATCTTATTAATATCTATTAACACTAAATTAGCATCTATCTAATATTAAGACTATATATATCCAAATAAATCCTAAATAATTTCGAAAATCTAAATAAATTTCTTAAAATTCTAAATAAATTACAAAAAAAATATAATTAAATATTTTGAACTAAAATAAATATTTGGTAGGAACGACATGCAAGTATGTTCGTATAGTAAATTATAGAAGTCCTAGAAATTTATTTTTTCTAAGTTTTAATTACCAAAAATTCTAGAAAAATCTCCAAAAATCTAAAATAACCTAAAATAATTCTAAATGAATATTTATATAATTAAATATACTAAAAAAAATTATTTTCTAATTAACTGAGAGAATACTTTAAATAAATTCAACATCTATAATAAATATAATAATATAAAATATACACAAATACCTATTTTGGGTGAGTGAGTTTACATTCTACCCAACTTAAAATAATTTCGTCCTCGAAATTAAAATAAGACATAATTTATTAAATCTTTCACATTCGTACACAAGGTATGTCAATCGCAATCTCTTCCAAAAATTTAAATAACAAAATCTATTTGAATCTATTGCGATCACTTCAAAATTAATATAACCACTGTTTAAATCAAAATTCAACCTGTCGTAATCTCTTCTCGATTTTTTTTTTCAACATTCAAATCTAACACAAGTCTATGTGACATCCCACATCAAAATTTATATCATAATTTCCAACTATCATAATCTCCTCTAGACTTTGAACAATAAACAATTCTAATCAAATCTTATTCCTATTCTCAAATTAAGAATTTTGTACTCTTCAAATATTTAAACTCAATTTACATCCTCAATATTTCAAATAGGTGACCCAACAATCAAAATTGAACTTTTAATTCAAATCATTAAATTGTAAAATTTAAATCTAATTAACCAATTGTTCAAGTCTAAAATTCTATATTTATCCTCAAAATTTAAATCGATGATTCATCCTTCAATATTCAAAATTTAAATCATGTGCTCAAAGTATAAATATTGGGTCCTCAATATCAAGATTTTTAAAATTTTATTAAATCCTCATTATCTTAATCCTTCTTTTAAAATTTCTCAAAATTAAAATGACTTGAATCTCCCAATCTAATCTTACTTGATCACAATCTAAAAGAAATTCCTCTCAAGTTGACAATGCACTGCTACCCAACTTAGAATTTATCCATCTATCACAGAAGGCTATATACTTTAAGAAAAATATTCCTTAATTTATTTACTCATATCATTCAATCCTCAAAACTTCAACGCTGATTATATCATATATGATATGTCCTTAATTACAAAAGAATAATCCTCAAGTATGTGATCTGCCTACGGGGTATATCTAGTACTCTCTGTGTATTAAACTTATACCAAGCACGAGGTTTCGTCTTTCCGAAATAAGGAAAGACGGAGATCGATAATAAAGAGTTCAAGGGCGAGGTAATACAATAGAAGTATCGGGATCAAGGCGTTTAAAGAATTCAAATGGGAATTGTCAAGACAGTTGTGGATTGAAATCTTAATTTGGTAATTTCCTATTCGCATGCTCATATCGGTGCAGTTATATACTTGATATGATATGCTTTGTCGTATCTAGAGGGTAAGTATATTTGTCTACTGGTCCACTATACATCTCAATCCACGTAAAATACTATTGCGAAGGACGAATCAAGCGCATTATGGCTAGCTAGACCATAATACACTGATTCTGATTAGACAATTTGTATTAGTGTGGTTGATCAGGCCCCAATAACACATATGTCATGAACAAGCTCGATATAAGATTAAGCTTGCAAAAACTAGGCTATAATAGCAGCATAATTCAAGGTAGCACAGAAAATATAACGCTGGATTATGATGTGAGATGTTACAAAATAATTCAAGTTCGCAAAAGCAAAAATAACATAAGCAATAATAATAAAAGACTCTACAATCTCTACAGTTATCATACAACCTCCTTATCTAAGTCGCTAGTCGACCAAATAGGGCAAGGACCTCTAAATTCTATGGTATGAATAAACACTGTCGTCTTTTGCTAGCATGCGATAAATATCATTCGGTTACACTTCAATTAATAGGTCAAAAGACTATGTGATACTAGGTGTCAAACATTATGGTAAAACTTCTAACTAACTCTAGTAGTGTCTATACTACTCTCAAGTCTTCTTAATACATCAAGGGGTAATGGTATAACAATCTAAAGATAAGGAATTCTAGGTTCACTAGATATTCTAAACTTAGTGGTGTGTCTATATTCTCGTTGTATTCTTAATATGTGTGCTACTCTAATTATCATCCTAATAACAGGGGTTCCTATATTCTAGCAGAAGACTATACTCAAGAAACTATTAGGGAAGCACATGAATCAAGCAGGATACAATTGTTTAAAATAGAACAGATAGGAGGAGATGAATCACAGTCAATTATGGATGAGATCCTATACTCTAGTCCTAGGTGCAGGCTTGTTCGGTACAGTAACGTAACCGAGACAATATGCTCTCGACCTGCATGGGCCACCACAAAAATATGTCATGCCCCAGTCCCAAATACGTAGGACTAGAAATACGTAAGCATGCCAGCCGCATGGATATGGCAACTCCAATATATGGAAACCAAATCCATACGTACGCTGTAATATGAATACAAAATCCACAAGTGGTATAAAATGTAATACAAGTCACAGGCTAAAATCTAAATCTCATCCACCAAAATCATATAGAAATAAATAACCAGTATCTATGAAACTAGATCTCAATAAGAAGTATCTAAGAATAATAGTTGGATGGAGACAAATCCACTACCAACTCGAATGGAGAGGTAAATACAATATAAGTACAACACCACAACACAATATAAGAATACCAGCTATCCATCACAGCTCGAAGAGAAGACATCCTCGGATCATATGTAACCATCCAAATCTGCGCTCCTGCAAATACTCAAGAAAAGATACACCTGGCAGTGGACCAGGTCCTCAGAGGGACGTAACAAGATACAGAAAATACGAGCCAATTTGAATACAGTAAACATGCATATAATTTAAAAATAAATAAGTACGCTGTACAAGACCATCTATATGAATGCAAATGAGGACAACTTTTCGACGTATGGGCAAGGTTAGGCTACTCGATCTAATCCTCACAACCTCACGCTCGTCAGTGGACATCATCAGCCGACATACCTCTGGGGTAGCGACCCTCGGACTCCATCAATCGACATACCTCTCGGGTAGCGACCATCGGACATGACCCACCATAGTGCGTGCTAGTGACTACGGTGTTACCAGAGTGGTTAAAAACTCATACGCCTAATGATTGTCCTCTCATGATACTAGGTGCCATGTGTGTGTCAACATATCTAATATATAGTAATGACTGAAAGGAACTACACATGCAATAAATAAACATAATTGAAATAAATATACAAAAATATACTAAGCATGTAAAATGCTGTAAGTAATTTGGCAAGGTATCTTGCCTGGGGTCCTGCTGCTGGTATGAATCAGAGTCCAAGTCACAGTCCAAATAGCCTATGTATTACAAATTTATCACGTCAAAAGATAATTTATTTTAATTTATTTAATTCTAGAATAATTACTCTAAAATTCTATTTTAATCTTATTATTCTGATTTTTATGTTAATTCCTAAATTTTGTCCAAAAAAACTGAATTTTATCAACTCGAGACTCATGGCACGCAAATCGAGGCAATCTGTTGACCAAAAAGTCAACCGATACAAACTCGACTTTTATGCATGATTTCCTATAGATTTCAGCATAAAAAATATACTAAAATTTATGGCTCGTCCGAATTCAAATTCGTTTGGGAATTATGGCACATACAAATTTAGTATTGTGCACCGATGGTTAAATTCTAACCTAGAAGTTCTACAGAATTAACAGTATGTAAATACTTCGAAATAAATTCTGAGAAAAATATATGTCGATGATCTCAACATTAGCTTTCCGAAACTTTAAACGGTTCGTGATTCTGATTCCTGGTTCTCCCTGAATCGCGAAAACATCGAAACACATCTATTTTCGGACATGCTGTGCTCTACGAATTTTCCAGAATTTAATACTAATAATTTAGAAAAATAATTTATATAATCAGAAAGCTAACCTCATTATCGTTCTAACAAAAAAAATGGAGCACATTTGGAATCTGGAGCTAGGAGATATCGTCTTTTTAATTCGTCATAACTAGTAGAAAATGAGGCTGAATTTATGACAAATTTTGACTATTTTTGGACGAAAAAGAGAGGAATTTGGAGAAGAAAAATATGAAGAATGGGGTATTTATAATGGTGGACACTACTTAATTAAATACGACTAGGATTGGTTAATTTGGATAGGATTATGATGAATTTAAATAAGGATAGGATATGCATGAAGTTGATTTCCTAGTAGGTTCAGGATTTGAATTAATTTAAAATAGAGTTTGAATTTATCTCAATAATTTATAATCTTAAATATAATTAAAGATAATACAAATAATTTATAAAATCTTATTAATATCTATTAACACTAAATTAGCATCTATCTAATATTAAGACTATATATATCCAAATAAATCCTAAATAATTTCGAAAATCTAAATAAATTTCTTAAAATTCTAAATAAATTATAAAAAAATATAATTAAATATTTTGAACTAAAATAAATATTTGGTAGGAACGATATGCAAGTATGGTCGTATAGTAAATCATAGAAGTCCTAGAAATTTATGTTTTCTAAGTTTTAATTACCAAAAATTCTAGAAAAATCTCAAAAAATCTAAAATAACCTAAAATAATTCTAAATGAATATTTATATAAGTTAATATACTAAAAAAAATTATTTTCTAATTAACTGAGAGAATACTTTAAATAAATTTAACATCTATAATAAATATAATAATATAAAATATACACAAATACCTATTTTGGGTGAGTGAGTTTACAAATACATTGATATTTTTTTCTAGAGTTATGAAGACATACCATTTCTCGAACCCCAAATAATAATACATATTTTAATATTTGTCTAATACTAAGCCAGTGAAGCAACAACATAGACATTTCTATCTTGATATCATATGCTATTGATGTTGAAGTAAAAAAAACTTATCACATACGGCTTATTCTGAGCGGAACAACATCATGAATGGATTACCAATGTTGTTCCAGTACTGAAGAAAAATGACAAGATATGGGTCTTTATTGAATTTTGAGACCTCAATATTTTTTTTTCCAGAAGTTTAATTTCCTCTCCCAATCACGGATGTCATGATCGACAATACCTGTCTTTGAATGTATGTCTTTCATGGATAATTTTTCGGGTATAACTAGATAAAGATGTATCCAGACGATGAGAAGCTCATATCATTTCAATTACCGTGGTGGGTATATTGATATACTGTCATTCCTTTCTATTTGAAGAATACCGGTACAATGTATCAATGTGTTATGAGGACAATCTTTTGTGAACATTTGTAAAATACCAAAGAATACTATGTAGACCAGGCCTTTAAAAATAAGACCACCTCCAAGATTTAAAAACAATACTCGAGTTGTTGCATTCTTGCCAGCTCAAAATAAACTTCACAAAGTCTTTCTTGTGAGTTTCTAGTGGCAAGTTCCTAGGATTCGTAATTACATCCAAGGGGATTCATCTTAATCATGACAAAGTAAAGGCTATTCAAAATATGCAATGTAAGACCCCGAATTCTGAAAATCGTATTAATTATTTAAATTATTTAGTAAATACGAGATAAATAGAAGGAATAGATTTTTTTTATTTGTGATGTTGTGTAATTAGAGGATTTATGGGGCCATTATAAATTTTTCTAATTTATTCCACGTAAGAGACCATTTGGGACAGTTGCTGGCTTAAACATATGCACAATATAATTTTTAGAGTTTTCTATGTATTGATAGATATATATATATAGAATTCCTATTGGATCAAACCCAAACCGCAACTCCTAAACCCACTACCCGCTTGCACCGAAACCCGCGTAGAAAATATCAACAGCAGCAGTAGCAAAACCCAACTTTGCTTTTTCTTCTATGCGCATAAAATGAACCCAAGTGTAAAAGCTTCCACCGCCTAAAAGACTTCACTGCGCATAAAAACATAACCTTCACTGCTCCGAGCGTAAAGCAGACTTCACCACTTAATTTCTTCTACACACATATGAAGAGAAATATCAGCAGCAATACCACCGCCTCTTATCTCTATGTTATTACCAAACTCTCCTCAAACCGAAACGAGAACCAATAAAAGAAAAACAGCAGCAGCTCACCCCGCATGTGACTCATCCCCCACCGCCTCATTCCACCGCCTCTTATTCCCTATATATATTACAAACTCTCAAACCCTAACCCACTTCTTCTTACTTCAACAAAATACTGTTTGGACGTACAATATACTGGACTTTTGCTCGACAAGTATACCTTGCCATAGTATGATTATTTACATTCCAGCTGATACATGCATGTTTAATTCTGCTTATATAGATATTTATTTTTATAGATTTTTGGACCTATTTTATGAGACCACCCCAGTATTATGGAGCATCATTAGATTCATTGGCCGTGACACAATTATTACACGCGTTGTGAGTCTCATATAGATCACGAACAACGGGACAGGGATGGCCTCCTGTACGCATGGGCCGTGCGTTAGGGATGACTGCTGATAGAAACTTTGTATGCTAGTATACCTGGCAGTTATTTAGAGGTATTATCATGTTGTGGATGCAACATGCAGAGATCATTGGGCGGGGAGGACGACTAGTAGGCGTATGGAACACCCACTTCCACTATGCAGATTCTACGGAGCGGTATGACGTTATTACATGACATTGCGCCCTTGTATTGGGGGCATATGTGGCATATACTAGCCAGTTATCACGATTGGTGAATTACGTCAGCATATGTCTAGCCTATACTTTTCCATATACTCAATGTTGTCCTCAAACTGCATTCACTTAGACGGTTAGGCGACCCTTTTGGATGTTTACTTTTCAGTACTTATTGGCATGTTATTATGTATCTTGTTACGTCCCTCTGAGGACCTGGTTCCTTTCCAGATATGGACGAGCAGGAGTATCCGCAGGAGTACGGACCTGGCCTAGATACTACTTACCAAACTAAGGAGAACTTATCTTCAGAATACTGTGATTATATTACCATTGTTTCAGTATAGCCATTTTGTAGTGGATTTGTTTCCACCCGACTATCATACTTGATACTCATCTTTGATATTATTCAGCTCTTTATTCCTACTGATTATTTGTGCTATGGATGAGATCTAAATTGCATATGACTTGTTATGACAGTATATTACCACTGGTGGATTGGATATTCATGAACAGCATACGTGTGTATATGGTTTCCATATATAGTAGTTCGTATACATACGGCTGGATGTGTTACGTATTCCTAGTCCTACGAATTTTGGGACTGGGGCGTGACATGTAACCACCTATAAACCTTAGATAATTATAAGGTCTATAAGGAACTAGCCTATCGTCGTATTTTTATCGCTAATTTATCGATTCGCTTTCAGCCATTCACCAAGATCATAAAGAAAGGTGTTTCTTTTATATGGGATGAGGCTTACCAGTAAGATTTTTAAGATATCAATAAATACCTTACGAGCCCTCTGGTGTTGGTAGCCCATGTTATGGGAAAACCTTTCCTGTTATTCGTCCGAGCCATGGACTATTCTTTGGGTGCATTGTTAGCCCAAAAAGTGATGAGAGTCACAAACATGCTATTTACTATCTCTAACGAATGATGATTGGAGCCTAGGATCGGTACAATCTAGTCGAGAAGGAATGCCTTATCTTGACCTTTGTAATCCAAAAAGATGCGACATTATGTGATTGGCCAAATGATCCATGTCAACTCCCGGGTTAACCCTCTATGAGTTATAATGACAAAGATTAGTGCATTAAACTCAAAAGCGGTATGACATGTTATTATGAATGCTAGAAAAGCATTGGGGATTACAAATATAACTGTCTTACAATATGGGTTATGTTGTTGTCTCACTATGACATGTTATTCATTCATACAAAAATCAGTCAAAGGCCACATTGCCAAATTTTCTAGCTGTACACCTGATTCTTAAAATCTCCAAATTATATGAAGACATACCAGATGAAGTATTATAGTCAAATATGACCACTAGTGAATTCATTGGGCGACTATTTTTAGCGGTGCTTCAAGAATAGGCCCTAAAAGACCAATTGTAACATGAGTAGAGATCATGCTAATATCCCCAGACAACTTGGTCATTCATGTGGCCTATTCTTTAACTGAGCCATTTTACAATAATGTAGCGGATTACAATTCTTTGCTGCTTGTTCTATAACTTTCTCAGCAACTAGGGATCGAAAACCTAGAAGTTTACAAGGATTATAAGTTGATCGTTAGTCAAGTTCGATAGGAATATGGAGTCCAACATAAGGATTTAATACCTTACCATCGAGTT
Source organism: Iris macrosiphon (assembly GCA_036927795.1). NCBI lineage: Eukaryota > Viridiplantae > Streptophyta > Magnoliopsida > Asparagales > Iridaceae > Iris > Iris macrosiphon. Next base: position 73,718,972 of record JAYESA010000009.1, on the reverse strand, counting down.
ACTTTGGAGATCGTTAAGATATTTAAAGGATTTTCCATTAACTATGTCACGTCCCAGTCCCAAAATATAAGGAACTAGGCCACGTGGCATTGGCCAGCTGACACGTCACTAAGGGTTTAATCCATTTTTATGGACCCAAAGGAACGTGCTACGCTGTCCTAAAATACTACTAGTCTAGTACAGGCAAGTCTATCTCATCCACAGAAATGTCAGGAAATAGTGCTGAATATATATATAATGCTGAGTCTGAAAATGTCATAATACACATCTTGTGGGAACAAACCCACTACAAAATATAATAATAATACAAAAAATAGGATAGACTGAGTATCGTCTATCTAGCAAAATATCTCCATCGCCAAGAGAGCATCTCCTAGAATCAGGTAGATTCTGATGGTGTCTCCTCTAGTTCTTCCTCGGTGGCATGCCTAGTCTCCTGTCCTGGACCATACACCGTGGGATAGAAGGCCTCGTCTAAATCTGGAAGGGAACCAGGTCCTCAGTGGGACATAACAAGATACAGGAAATAACATGCCAGGTATGTAAATACTGAATAAATAAATAAATACTGGGTGCTAACCATCTAAGTGAAATGCAAGTAAAGACCTTGTAGTACGCATGGAAATGTGTAGGTTAGACATATGCTGACTTAATTCACCAATCGTGGTGACTGGCTAGTATATGTGTCATATGCCCCCAGACTCATGGGCACTCTGCAATCGACCATCTCCGAGGAGCATGGTACGAAGGATAAAAACATCAAGAAAGGGGGTGTCCCATACGTCTACTAGTTATCTTTTCCGCCCAATGTAACTAAATGCCAAGTCGTACTGTTCTGAGTTTTCCTGATTTTATGCTAAGCCGTGATGCGTGTCACACGTACTGGTAGCAAATCAAATACGCAGTTCGCATCCTAATATATATTGCAACCATGTTGCGTGTTCCCGTGATAGGGTCTAGGAGGATATTAAGATACCCTCACAGATGTTGGTAGGTCTAAAAAGACTAAGTTAATTATGCTACAAGTCAACATATCTGTTGACTGTACCCGAGGCAATCTCAGGTACTCATTGTTATATGGAATTCAGGAAAACATAGCATATAGCAACATTTGAATTTAAACAATAACTTGGCAAGTATACTTGCCTACTTCCTGATTGTATTGGACACCTGATCCCACTGTCAAGACTGAGGGTCCTTGTGACAGGGGGTCACTGACTGTGCTGGAGATATTTTTTGTTTAAGACGTACAGGTCTCGTAAATATAACATTTAATAAGAGGTTACATAACATATATATATACTTATGTAAGTATATAAGACCACAATATATATATATATATAGTCATATATAATATATAGGTACATATATATATAGAGTATGTATATATAGATATAGAAAATATAGTAGTATGCATATATATATAGCATATATACATATAATAGATATATTATATATAAATACATAATATAGATATATATATATTTACATATAAAGAAAATGCAGAATATAACATACATAGTTTATTTATATATACTAGAAGTATATATAAATAAATATATATATATATATATATATATATATATATATAGATAATAATATATTATATATATATATATATATACATATATTTACATATATATAAAAGAAAAGAAAAGTGCAGGAATTGAAATGTATAGATACATATACTTATGTATACTAATATATATATATATATATATATATATATATATATATATATATATAATATATATATATATATATATATATATATATATATATATATATATATATATATATATATATATATATATTCATATATACATATATATATATAAAAGAAAAGAAAAATACTGAAATGTAAATACATATATATACTGTATATCCAGTATTATATATAATATAAATATATGTATATATAATACATATATATATAATACATATATATATATATATATAGTTAAATGAAAAAGACAGTGCAGAATGTAAATATATATATATATATATATATATATATATATATATATATATATATATATATATATATATATATATAAATACATATGTACTATATTATCCAGTACTATATTATATAGTATTTATTATATATAGATAATATATATATATACATAGATATATATATATATATATATATATATACATGTATATATATATTATAATAAAATGAAAAGATAGTGCAGGAATTTAAATTCATATATAAATACATATGTACTGTATTATCCAGTACTATATTATATAGTATATATTATATATAGATAATATATATATATACATATATATATATATATATAATACAGGAAAGAAATATATACATGTATATATATATTATAATAAAATGAAAAGATAGTGCAGGAATTTAAATTCATATATAAATACATATGTACTGTATTATCCAATACTATATTATATAGTATATATTATATATAGATAATATATATATATATATATATATATATATATATATATATATATATATATATATATATATATATATAATACAGGAAAGAAAATGCAGAAATGTAAAAGTATATGTATATAATATATATGGTATTATATATAATATAGTATATATAGTAGTGTATATATAACACTGATTTATATATATATGTATAATTATATATATAAGTAATATAATACATATAATACATTTATATATATATATATATATATATAGATATATATATATATATAATTATACATAGATATACATAAATGTACATATATATATATACATATATAATAGTAGTATACATATACATATATAATATATAATAGCAATATATATATACAGTATAAATATACTATATTTATACAGTATATTAATATAATATATATATTATATATTATCATATATATAAATATACATATATATACATATATATATACATATATACATACATATAAGTATTTATAAATATATACGTATAGATAGGGTTAGGGGGTATACCTAACTGACAGGTGGGGGCCTTGGCTTGTCGCCGGCGGGAGGACGACGGCGGAGGTGGCGGTGGCTGGCCGGAGGGGCGGCAGCAGCAACTGTTGCTGTCAGCAACAGCAGCAGCAGCAGCAGCTTGTGGAGGCTACGGCGGCGGCTGCGGTGGAGGAGGCGGTAGTGCAGGGTGGGGGTTCGACGGAGGGGACGTCGGCGAAGACTCCGGTGGGGGTGGCGGAGGTCAGAGGCGGTGGTGGCGGCAGTTTGAAGGGGTCGGGGGGGGCTCGGTGCTGTGGTCGGGGGTGGGGGGGGTTGCTGTGGCGGAGCTAGCGGCGGTGGGGGTGGTCGTGGGGCGGTGGGAGTCGGTCGGGACGGTGGAGGAGGCGGTGGCGAGTCGGGTGGTGGTAGTGGCGGTGGTTCACGGTGGCGGAGGGTGGCGCTGGGGGTGGTCGGGTGGTGAAGTCGGTTGTGGGGGTGGTGGTCAGGATGATGCTGTGGGGGCTCAGGGCGGCGGAGGCGGTGGCCGGAGGGGGGTGGCAGTGGTCGGAGGGAAGGGGAGGGAAGTGGCGACGGGTTCGGCGGTGGTCCGGTGGGCAGATGGTGGTCGTGGTGGTAGTGGTGTGAGGTCGGAATGAGAGGGGGGGTTGGGTTTATATAGGGTTTAGGGAATGGCATAGATGGTAAATAAGTGGAAGTTTAGGGGCTTTTAGGTAATTTTGGGTTTTGGGATATTTTGGCAGCCATTTGTGGGTCCCACATGACACGTGGACGGTCCACATTCACCAGCCAATGAGGTGATGCTGCCTCACACTGGAAATTTGCATAAAAACCCCTAAAATTTCCTAAATTACAAATAGGTCCCAAAATTGGTATTTTGCGTAATTACGCAAATTTTTGATAAAATACCCTGTTCGCAGAAAATACTAAAATGCTCAGAATTGAGAGGAAAAAGCTGTGGGAGGGTCCTGAGGGGGTGGGGGTGAGTCTGGGCAGAGGCAGGGCCTGGTTTCTGGGTGATACGGGTCATCGTATTTATTATTTAATAA